>VXAA01002125.1:0-23277 GCA_013399115.1 Anseranas semipalmata
ATTCTATGATTCTATGATCCTCTAACTATATATACTTTCCCTTCTGATTTGGGCTGGATATTAGATCAGTCTTGAGTCTGTAAAGTGGTCTCACATGCATTTTAGCTGACTTGTCTCTGACTGCCACTCTAATCCTCGATTCTGTGAGCTGTTAAGTAGAGGCTGGGAACTGCCATCATCCTTGTACTGTAAAAGTGTTTTGAGGAACAAGAGAACTCACATTGCAAGAGAAGTCCATACTGCTGTAGCACAGTTTTCTGTTTAATTAATCCTAAACCTGTTATTATTTGTGAAAACAACAACCAAGAATATGATATTAAGTCTACTGCTGTATTGAATACTAACTACAAACATCACCCTTTTCTTAATTCTGTAAAAAAAAATCAACTCTGTAAAAAAAAAAAAAAAGCTAGAGTATTTAATTAATTAAAAAATTGAAGGCTCTCCCCCAAATGTCAAAAGCCAGTTAACCTTTAAAATATTCTGAGTGAAAATATCTTATAAAATATGAGCATTTTCTTTGAAAGGCAGAGTAACTTTGATATTTCTATTCATTTTGCATAAGCAGAGTCCACATGTATGAAAGTCAAAATACTTCTAACAAAGTACTATAGACTTTACCTAACCAATTTTACGGTGGATATTGCTTCTATAAAAGGATCCTTTGTATCCAACACTAAAAACATCCTACTTCTTTGATAACAGGTTTAATGGTTTGTGTGTTGTTGCCATGGGTTTTAAATTCAGTATCGCACTACGTGCTGACTACCCACAACATTTTGGGAAGGCTTTGTAACAGGATAATACAACATGAGGTCTGATAGATTAGAAGGTGGTTGTTTTGAGCTAAGAATGGAAACAACATTGCCAGAAACAATTAACAGTAATTAATAATAATCCACACCTATGCTTTCAATTCAAGTTGAATGTTTTGTATCAACTGAATTTATTTAAAATCCTTCGCAATATTATACCCTATGAACAATTATTCCATACTTGGTGTCTGATTCACATTGACAAACTCACCAGATACTCTTTGAAATAGCAGTCTGAACATTATTTAACTATTCTTACCTGCCTAAACATAGATAGAAAGCTAGCATGCAGCACACCCAAACCTTACTGTTTCCCCAGAGAATTATAAAGCAGAAGATGTAAGTGAGAAATATTCCATTACTTTCATTGAGAATTGGATTGGGCTCTTTATGATATCAGCCTCTTAATTTCCACAGAAACAGTCCTTATGATAGATGATTACATAGTTGAAAAACAGTAATGCGAAATTATTCAACAGTTACATGCTGATCATTACTTAATCAATGAGTGAAATTCCAATGCCCTTTTAAAAAACAGTAACTGGTAATGTGTCTTATGTTGGAAGTACATATGCATAAGTCAACAGTACAGAAAAGCTGTTCATTGTCCTTCCTGAGATAAGTAACTGCAAACATGCATGGAAGGCAGACATACTACAATGTTGTATCATTACTAGCTTGTAAACTATTGCTTACTTGAGAGTGGAAGAGTTGAAGGGATTTGAGATACTTGCTTCTGGGCTTTTGCTGGTTGGTGCTCAGATTCTCTGAAGTCTTTCTTCCCTTGATTGGGTGCTGCAGATGTTCCCATAGGCTTTTCCCTGCCAACTGAAACAATCAAATGTAAATTCTGTCACTAGGTACAAATCATTTTCTTTTTTTCCTCAGAGTCTTCCCATATGTTCAGTGGCAAACACTAATAATAGATCTCACAATTGTTCAACACAATAGACACCAAAATCTTTTCTCTGTGTATTGCACAGCCACTAGTAATAGGCTTTTGCTGTTAGCAACATGCCACAAGAAGCAGAAAAAATATGACGTGCCAATCCATTACTGCTTTGAAAATCTAAGTAGCAATTTAACATTGATATATGAATGAAATGGCCTGCTCAAATGTAGTTTTCCACAAGATCAGCTTTGCCACCCTCCACCCCTCCCCAATATTTCTTTTCTTAAGAGTAGGAATGCTGAAATGAAAACTGCTAGAAGCCATTTCTAATAATATGAAATAGCAAACAGGCAAATCTAGGTTGCTCTAATAGAAAATATTAGCTCCTGTTGTCTTCCTTTTACTGACTAACAAGGATTTGGAAGAACTTGAGCCTGTAACAAAGTAACAGCTTTATTTTAATAGCATCAGTAAGCCCTGCTTTGTTGAGAATTTCCATTGAAAACCCTGCCCTTCCAAAAGGTAACAAAGAAAAACTCTTTCTTTTTGTCTACAAGGACGCAGTGACTGAAATATTCTTGTCACCTTGCAGCAAGTAGAGACTGAATGGTAGGGATGCCATTACAGTGACTTTGATAATGCTTCTTTATATCTTGGTGACAATATACATGAAACAGAATTAATAATAAGACAGGTTGCATGTTTTCGTACTTTCTCTTTGCTGATCAAAGCATTCAAGATGAGCGTGTTCTGCCTGTGTCTGGCAAAAATCTGAAAGAATTCTCAGTTTTGAACTGATGACCAGCTTAACACTTTCATTAGATGTTTCATTTCTTGATCTCTGTGGCTTTGTCCACCAGATAAGAATATAAATACAGTATTTCCACCGTTTTCTACAGTTATAACCCCAGCCAGCTGGCTACGAACTGTTCACCAAATTAAAAACTTGTTTCTCCTGAAGGAGATGAGACAGACAATGATCCAGAGCGTGACGAAAGTTCATTTCTGAGCCCTAGCTAGACAACTAGAAGAGGTCAGCCCAGTAAGTGATCCTTTTGCCTGCAAATAGTTCTCAAATCAATGGGCTAGAAGAATTGCATAATCAATATGCTAGTGGGGGTAGTACATGTATTTTGCACCATTAAAAAAGAAACCATACTGAATACTGCCAAGTATGCCCTCTCTAAAGTCTACTGCTTTCCCTATAAAAACAGGAAAGTGTGGTACAGCTAACAGCAAGATAGTATCTCCCAGGCTTCCATAACCTGTGGCCAGAATGGGGAGTAGACCCAGGAAGTCAACTCCACCTCTATCTCATCACCTGTTTCAATTCTCATGCTAAAAAGTTTTTTGTTCAGTAAAAAATAGATTTCTTCTGCATCACTTACTGTTATAAGAGGAAAGAAATGAAGCAAAATTAACTAGCTGCATAGGAGAAATTATGTAATACAACAATCTTTTCATCTTTAAAATTACTAGAACAAAACAAGCAAAATAGTCTAAATCTAGCTTTTATGCTTCCATTTTGAATTTTGTCAGTCAGAAACACTAACAACTAAGGCAAACTAGAATATTAAGAAACCACATACATTTGATGACCTGTGGGTAGAAAAAAATGTTGCTCTCTCCAACGTTAATGACTGGCTTAGTCTGACCATCTGGCAGGAGACCAACATACATCCCTTTATTTCTCACTGATTCTAGACTTACAGATCCAGCTTCCAAATTCTTCTCAATTTTAAAGTGACAGTATTCATCACCTGTGCCCTAAGAAATTGAAAACAGAAACTTGAATTCAGTAATTGCGCTGATGTATCTAGGCAAGCTGGATGTTTCCTAAGACTTAACTATTGCTATCTTCTAACAACATTTCAGATTATGTTTATGTTCTTCACAATGTGCTACCTTATTACACATGCACGCACAACCTGCATCTTGGCTCTGTTTAGTCATTTGTGACCAAAAAGACCAATCACATAATTCAAGTAAGTGAAAGATAACATATGAAAGCATTCTGAATCATGTTAGGGTTTAGGCAAAGTCTAGGATATATTCAAAGGAATTTCCCACTTAATCAGCTTTTAGAGGGTTAAGGGATGTGAAAATATCAATTTCATACAACAGAGGATATATGTATGAATTAGTACATAGCACAATTTGCTAATGCTACATGATATAACAACATTTATCAAATATAGTTTTCTTCTTTTCATTAACTGCTACTACTGCCCACTCTTAACATTTTTGTCTCCATTTCATAGCACTTACAACATTAATTTCAAAGCCCTAATCAATCAAAACCTCAGACTTCTCCAAGGATGAGGTCCCTTAACAACGATATGTGTTGTTGTGTGTGGCTATGTCACCTAATGAGCAAGTACTATGCACAAAAACACAGCAGTTGCTGTAACAGGGGCTAAGGCATCATGGTTCAACTAGTTTTCAGAATATGAAAACTTCCTACTGGCCAATAACCAGAAACAAACTACAAAAATCCCAGTTTAATGTGTCTCAGAGAGAAGAGCATTCTCTCTCATATATTACACTTTTAACCTCAAAATACAGTAACTGCAAGAGAGAAACATGCAGACTGTACATGAAAGACTCCTTTTCATCCAGGCCTGATCCACTGGTGAAGGCACTGCTAAAAATGTAAGATATTCAGAAAGCCTAAATCCAAAATATGGATTAAATATTTTGATCTCTGATCAGAGTATATTGGATTCAAGGGCAAAACTCTCATGGAACTCAGATCTGAGTAAGTACACAGCTCTATTTCATACTCACTTGGGCTAAACTCCCAAATAAGAATTATGGGTAGATTTGAGAATTTTCATTCGTTTTAACAGAACCACATTGCAAAAGGTAGCTCTGCATGAAATTGCTTACATCTTAATTACTCATTAGTGTTTTTATCATCAATCTATTTAGATTTAGTACCAGTTTATACCACTCAACATGTTTGTATTCTGCCACATTCAAAACAATTATATCAGTTCTTATCAGCAGACTGACACAGAATTAATAAACACCTAATGAGCAGATGGTAATGTTTCTTTCCTCTCTCTTTTTATTTTTTTTTCTCTCTCAAATGTAAATATTCATTAGTTAAAATCCTATCAGGTAGACAATGTTGTTGGTCCTAGAATCAGAATATTTCAAGCATCCTCCAAACCTAGGTTTATTCCTACATATACAGGCTGCTTATAAATGGTGAGGTATTTCAAGAAAAAAACTCTGCATGGCTGGCTGATAAAGAAAAAAATCAGGTTCTTAATTTCAGACAAAATAGAATTGTTCAGTAAAAGCTAGGATGCCAACATCACTCCAAAATCTTCCAAAACAAACTCACACCAGTATAACTGTAGTTGTTTAAAAAAAAAAAAAAAAAAATCAAATAATCAAATTAAAGCAAAAGAATCTTGACACAGAATCATCAGCTATCTAGCAACAAATACATTTTAACTACATACACATTCTCAATATCTAAAAATATAACCATATTTTTATAATTGAGTGCAAAATAGACATGACAGCTTGTCTTGCTATATTTTCTGTCTTTCCTTGGACAAATGAAGGAAAAGATCTGAAAAATCTTAAATCTGAATAATGCTTGCATCACATTTTTATCCAATCAATTCAAAAAAATATTTTCTCCTATCACTGACAATCTACTCAAATTATCTGCAGAAGGAAATACAAACAAGAACTGCTTACTGTTCCATTACACTGGCCATCTTTGATCTTCAGGTACATTCTTGGGTTTCTCACACTCTCAAACATGCAGACTCCAGAGCCAATTTTATGCACTTTCCAGTAGGATTCCTGCTGCTGCTGACCTGTTCCACTGCAGCTCCCATCAGGTCTGAGGGACAGAGCCTGGCAGAGACTTGTGTTGAGCAGAATGATGGCACCATGGTGAAACACCCCCTTCAGATGAGAGATAAGAAGCCCTTTGTCAATAGCGCAGTTTTTCTCCACTTTTATCTTTGATATTGATACTGTTCACACTGGTTTATTTTAAGCACTTATTCATGTATTCCCATGTATAAAACATAAGTGAATGTCCAAAGTAATTCAAGTATGCCTCCAGCCTTTGAATATTTGCTGCATTCTGTGCAGACACCAACCTGAACAGTGGAAACCTTTCACTACTCTGCAGCTTCCCTGCTTTTTGTCGTTCAGCAGCGCAGCATAATATTCAGAGCACAAGTAGTGTGGTAAGCTATGGACCTTGTTCTCTTCTCAAATTGAGTAATTTCCCATGCAGCCCTCCTGTATGTACTACCTTCCTACTTTTCAAAGGTTTACTAAACATTTTAGAGAGACATCTTTTCTTTCATTATGTTGCAGCCCAAGCTATTTGCATATATCAGCTACAGTATCGTCATCGCTTGCCCCAGGAGATCAGTAAAGGAAAACTTCTCGTGTGATGCCTATTAAACTGTAGTTTAGCTCCACCTGGTGGAAGAGGATCACTCTTCCAGCCTGCAATCCTCAGGTCCATCTAGATACGATCTGCTTTTATAACAGTAAATTTTAGAAAAGTCTTCTTAACTTCTCTCCCCCACCTTACCTTGACATGCACAACAAACTCTTTGGAAAGTCCAGCATATCCTGTTGTTTCATCGGCTACTTTGCCTTGAAGATTGACCATAACAGTGTGACCGGGGTTCCTGGCTGACTCAAGAATGGCAGAACCATTTGGTTGAAGGTGAACACAGAGCTCACAGCAAGTCTTGTCTTTGCTCTAACATAGACAAAGCAGGAATAATAAATTATATGAACTATTAGACATGGCAAAATCCAAAATAGAGAGCATCATGATATAGTTTCTATACTGTTTGTATTTTCACAATACTACTAGTCTAGTATGAAAATGTCTTCATGTTTTACAGATTTGCAGTCCTAATACTGAAGTCCTGAAATTGTGGGCTCTGTTGCATTTCAAAGCACAGAAATAGTTCATCTTAAAATGACACAAATCTGAGAATAACTTGAAAGACACCTGGGTACCTCAACTGGAGAGAGGGTTAGAGTCACAGCCAACAGACTTGGCAAAGATGGATGGAATATAAAACTGACAGGAAATGAACTAATTTAACTGTCTGCTACCCTCATTTGCCTTATGGTCTCAAATAGTGTTTATCCTCATTAGTCTATACTGTTCTCACAGAAAACACTTAAAGAGTCAGAAGATTTATATGAAAGAACAAAGCAACACAATATCCATGCTTGTCTATTCAGATTTGCAGACTGTGTGATCCCAGTGTATTAAAGATACAATACACAGAATATGTATTTAAATGTTTTATCAACTCTATCATCATTCTTATATTTAAAAAAAAAGGGTTTTAATAAATGTAAAAATGCTAATAATCAGTCTATAAGTTCAAAGACTTCTGGTTTACATAATTTCACAATTTTTCAAAAATCAGAACAGACTGGGTGACAAATGAATTGAGAGCAGCCCTGTAGAGAAAGACTTGGGGATACTGGTGAATGAGAAGCTCAACATGAGCCGGCAATGTGCGCTTGCAGCCCAGAAAGCCAACCTTAGCCTGGGCTGCATCAAAAGAAGCATGGCCAGCAGGCCGAGGGAGGTGATAGTCCCCCCCACTCTGCTCTCATGAGACCCCACCTGGGGCACTGCGTTCAGCTCTGGGGCCCCCAACACAAGAAGGACATGGACCTGTTGGAGCTGGTCCAGAGGAGGGCTATGAAGCTGATCAGAGGGCTGGAGCACCTCTCCTGTGAAGACAGACTGAGAGAGCTGGGGATGTTCAGCCTGGAGAAGAGAAAGCTCCGGGGACACCTCATTGTGACCTTTCAGGTTTTAAAGGTGACCTACAGGAAAGATGGGAAGAGACTCTTTGACAGGGAGTGTAGTGATAGGACAAGGAGGAATGGTTTTAAACTGAAAGAGGGGAGATTTAGATTAGATGTTAGGAGGAAATTTTTTACTCTGAGGGTGGTGAGGCACCGGAACAGGCTGCCCAGAGAAGCTGTGGATGCCCCATCCTTGGAGGTGTTCAAGGCCAGGCTGGATTGGGTTTTGGGCAACCTGGTCTAGGAGAAGGCATCCCTGCCCATAGCAGGCGAGTTGGAACTAGGAGATCTTTAAAGGTTCTTTCCAACTCAAACCATTCTATGATTCGGTATTTTTAAGACTTCAAAGAATCAATCTCTCTAGAGAAAACTTTCACTATCTTCTGAAGAAAAAGCTTCATACTCTAAAAACTTGTCTATCAGATTCAATCTACTTTCAAAAGTAAAGGAAAAATTGTATGGATTTTAGAAATGGTTGTGAAACAAGTGAGCCAGCATGCCATCAAAGTGTAATTAAAAGTGTATTGTAAAGTCAGCTTTAACTTTATATTGCCATTTTGCTTTACATATACCTATTAGTCATTCCAAGGACCTCAAAAGGTTTAAAATAACATTTCTCACATTCTTTGAGAAGAGGAGCATCTTGCACAACTAAAAACAAGAAAATGGAGATCCAGATTTTCAATAGGCTGCTCAAACTCATAAAGTACATCAGTAGCAAAGCAGAAAAGAGAAAGCTTGAATTTAAGTGTCAAATTAATAATCTTTTTGTAGTAAGACGTACTGCAACATGACAGACTGCAAGGGGTTTCCTGTGTCTGAATTACAGTAATGAATATGAACACTAGAAAGTCCTGCAAGGAGGTCTCACAGTTTGCCTGGCAGCCTGATTCCATTCCCGCTGAGAGATCTAACTCTACTGAGAGTTCTCTATTCCCTCTAATGCTAATGCACATCATATAAGAAAGGAATCAGACCGGCTTTGACTATGAGATTATTCCCTGAATAAATAAAGGGAAGAACTGGAAAAAGAGAAACAACTTCTTCCCTCATCAGTGGAAAAGTTTCATCAGAAAGAACTAAATTCTACAGCTCCATTTGCCCATACTTGCATACTGCAAGTGCTGAGAAATAAAGGCAATAGTAAGAATTTGAAGATGGATCACAACAAATCTGGAATATTTCATTTAGCTTATGACAGGCAGGTTACTTAGAAAAAGACAAAAAAGGAAAAATGGACATTTAAAATCAGCATTAGAATTGATACTTATCCAAAAAGAGGAGATATTAGGGCATTCCACTTACTTTGGCAGTATGTGACAAGCTGATTTAAATTGCAGCTTGAAATGGTCTGATATTCCTGCACCAAGTCATTTATGCTATTAAAAAATTCTACTAAAGAGTAAGAAGTAAACTGTGAGAAATCAAAGCCCTACATCTAAATTTGCCTATCCATTTGCAATTTCCTGGGTTCAGTTCTGCACTTCTTAGCTCCTTGTCTGGCCAAAAGCATGATTATGTATTAGACAGATTTAAAATAGCATTATTTTTAATCAGACAATGAAATGTTGTTACAAAGCAGAAATCAATAACAGCATTTCCTACCTTTCCAGTTGCATAGCCATTAACAAGAGCAAGAGCGAGATGTGGTATCTGATGACTGCTGAATATGCA
The DNA here is from genome assembly GCA_013399115.1 of Anseranas semipalmata. NCBI lineage: Eukaryota > Metazoa > Chordata > Aves > Anseriformes > Anseranatidae > Anseranas > Anseranas semipalmata. Next base: position 9,211 of record VXAA01002125.1, read on the forward strand.
TACATTTCCCCTTTTGACGATTACATCAAAAAGACCTAAGAGTTAAATGAAAAAAAATGGTAGGAGTATGAAAGTATATTAATTCTTATTTTCATTTATTTACAATCAGTAATTTATCATTTTCAGTGATATTAACTCAACAGTTTGACCTCTCTGATCAGTGAATCCCCCTCATTCATTTGCGAGAGGGTATATAGAGACAACTATCTAATTCTCTGCCTTGAGGAAAAAAAAAAACCTAGGAGCTAATGATAGGGAACAGATTTCTCTTGATCATCATATATGCTTACAAAAAAAAATCTGTAAAAAGGAGCTGAGGACTAACATATAATGAACTAGGCAAGAGCAATGAACTATGTGATAAATAACAGATCATGCAAGAAATATAAAGCTCTCATGTAGGAAAGCAGAATTCATTTTCTACGTATTCATACTAGAATTTTTAAAGTAAATCTTGCAGCACAGTTCATGGCTTCTAAAATTTTAAATCTGGCCAATATTCCAAAAATTACCTCTTATAGCTACAAAATATTGATGAAAGCTACAGTAGTGCCAGTTGATTTTAAACAACTGATCTACCAGTACGTTATGTTGCCCTGTTTGCAAGCTGCAGTTGTCTCTGGAGGACTCCTGTGGTGTCCATGACACAAGATTTTCAGGGTGTCATCAGGATTATGAGAACTATACAGCCAGGGATCATTGTGCCCATTGGGATGATGTCACAAGTTATGAAACACAGATGGGCTTTCCACCCCTTGGGGCAAGACAGGGAGGACACATAGATAACACAATGGGTCTCTCCTTTCAGACAGAGATAAAGCTTCCTGAGAAATTCAAAAACCTTAGACCAAATCATCACCTAATACAATTTGCCATCAGCGCTGTGAAGGGCTTTAAATTATATTGCTTTAGATCTGCTGAAGGCAAATAAACAGTTCTACCAGTACCTGAAACACAGAGTTTTCTATTAGGAAAGGTAAGTAGATAGCTTATGTTGGAGGACTTTACCCCAAAGCACACACAAAGAAGCAGGGACACCATATGAAAATTTAGACAACAGTTCCCAAGACAGCACTTACGGACTTCTGTTGTACATTAGCCAGTATGTAAATTACTGCACTTTTAAGTAACTCAAATAAATCTGAAGGAAACTGTGCGGGCAAAAAAAAAAAAAAAAAGTGTTGTTCTGGAGGCAGAAGACTTGCATGATATGTGCCTTCATTCTTTTTGTACTAGTGTTCATTTTGTACTCTGAACTATAAAAATATGAATACATAGTTATTCCTGGGTGACTATGTCTGTTCCTCTGATATTAGGGCAATTTTATAATATTATTCAGAAAAAATCAAGCTCTTTTTTATTACTAGTTGAATTTTTAAGTATTACTAAGTCCTTTGGGAGGTTGCAGATCATGTTATTCATTTTTCTGACTTCCAGTAGTCATTGGAGATAGGATATTTGAGTTATTCAGTGTCTGAATCACCAAATACTTTGAAGTAAAGGACCAAAACTGATAACTAATGAAAAGAGCTTTACTAAGCCAGAGTAACACCCACTTTATAATATTTATAATATTACTGATCTCCCACATTATACATCTGAGTTTTCTGGTGCAGCTTTTCTGAGGTGCTTTTATAGGCTACACTAAGGAGTATTTCCCTGCTCTCCATGTAGCCTTTGGTGTTTCCTGTAAGATTCTGTTCTACCACTTCCAAAAGGATGTATGTAAGGTCCCTAGGAAGATGTAAGAAAGGCTGAGCAACTCCACCACTACAAAGATTTGGAAAAAAAAAAAAAAAAGTGCGCTTAATATTACTAGCTATAATAAGTGTTAGTAACATGGTAAGATGGAAGCTGATAAAGAAGAGGAACTAGAAGAGTGTCATTAAAATCAATGGAAAGGCTGGAACAAAATGAAATAGATATATATATATACTCCCTATGAATAAATTATACCTGGAAAGTTGAACTTATTAGCTTAGATAGATCTAGTTACAAAAGATTATGGCTGTCTTTGCCATGGCATTTTCATGGGATCACTCAAACTGCAGATGACAAGAAGTTTTGATTTTGTAAGGGACAGCCAGTGACAAGATACCATACGAGATTTTTTTTCATGCTTTATATGTAAACCAGGCATATAATTTGTGAGTTCTTAAAGTCATTAATACATGTAAAAGCTCTAAGGAAGAAAAAATTTTATTGTAACGATCTACTCCTTTTCATTACAGGAATCATTACACTATGAAGTCCTCGTTTCTTGTCTCTTTTATGCATACATCCACATGAAAAATATTTTACCATATTTGTTCTTCTTGTCGCCAAGAGCATCTACTCTGCTATCTGGACTGAGGCATATGAAACCACGGCTGAGCCTGTTGTAAAATTGAAGTGTGTTGCCTTTCTGAAATTTCCACTTTTCAGCAGCCCACTGGTTTTGTAAACAAGTAGAAAAGATTTATGAGAATGTGATAACCAGGAATTTGACATACTTGAGAACAACTGACATGATTTCATTCAAAGCATAATTTGAATGGTTTAAATAAAAATTAAAAGGTTAGTCCTTACAGTTTCTTCTCTCTTGAGTTCCAGCTCTTGTCCTATAGAGATAAAAACCATGTGATTAATTTACAAAGCATCCTCGTTGGATTTGACATAGCTGCGGTGAGTCTGGGTTCTCTTCCCCACCAATTTTCACTTACTTCCTGGAAATGTGCTAGCATCTGTCACAGTCAGCTCTCTAGCAATATTGCCATCATCCTGCCCATGGTCCAGCCATCTAAAAAACAGAACCCATTTCAGTAATATAACCTGACTCCCACAGTACTGTATATATGGCATTTGCATACTGAACTTTCTCTTGTGTTTATTAAAGTCTCAAGGTTGACAAACAGAAATATAAAAATCAGTTTTAGTGAAAAGAGCTTGACTTCGGCAAAAGTGGCTTTTTGTTGTTGTTGTTTGGCTGGTTTGGGGTTTCAGTCTTTCTTTCTTTCTTTCTTTCTTTCTTTCTTTCTTTCTGTCTGTCTTTCTTTCTTTCTTTCTTTCTTTCTTTCTTTCTTTCTTTCTTTCTTTCTTTCTTTCTTTCTCGATGAAACTTATAAATAAATGTTTTTCTGGACCGAGATACAGGGGTCTAAGCCAATTATTACGAATCATAGAAGTTGTATTGATCCCAGATCAATAATGAAAGGTGCAGTGGCCATAATGTTTGCTTTTCCTATCTGCAAGAAGGTTACAGCAGGATGAAAATTGTGGCATGTCCCACAAATCCCTGTACAAGGGGGCAAATTTAACAGAGACAACACTCTTAGATCTGAACTATATTTTTACAGTGCTATTGTACTTACTTCACATCTTCTTACATAAGTCAAGTCTAACTCCATTTGAGTCTGAAGGATTCACACATTGTAAGAGCAAGATCAGCAAGAGCGGCATCAGGCTCTAACAGTAACTAGCACATACCCCATATTTTTCTGCCTGAAATGGATTTGAACTCTCCCTAAATTATGCATGAAACTAGCATTATAGATTTCTTCGTAGCAGTTCATCTCATCTGGAATACAGAATCAAAATTAGGTCACGCAAAGATGAGGTGCTTTATCTGATAGGCAGAAAGCCCGTACTCACACACAAATCAGTTTCAGTGTGCACATTGCTCACCCTGAGCTGTCTCAGACAATTATTTATTCACTCAGAGAAGTGAGAGGAGGAAATAGAATTGAGGTGCCACTGGCAAGCTGTAGCTAGATTCATACGTGACTGGACTTCACCATTCCTAATATTTGCACTGATCTTTATCAGTTATAATTTTTCCATAAGGTGTTGGCAATTAATCAAGAGTAGATAAAATTAGAAATGAGCTATAGAACAGAAGACTCAGAGCAGTAGTATCTGCAGGGGAAAAGTCAGGGAGGTTAGGATTGCTTCAAGTTATGTTGCAACCTAGTGACAGGCTACAAGGCAAATAAGAAAAAGAGATGTGATCAGATAGCTGCATTTGTGATAGCCATCTCACAAGATCTTCAAGTCTGAGCCTGTACCCTGTGTTAGCCTCCATGCTGGTTTCAGTAAAGTAGGATCTGTCTGCCAGACAGATCGCAACCTACTCTTCTGAAAACCCTTATATCTCATGACGTGGAAGAATGAGCTCGCTGGTGTCAGGTCCAAAGTGCTGGATATGGACAATGTGCCAAAAAAGTACCTCTTACATAGTTCACCAGATGCAAGAATGGAAAGTTCCAAGGCAGAACTTTTTATTGCTTTTTCATTAGCTCAAACACACTAGAGGTTTGGGGCAGATACAACTCAGAGAGCTGTGAAAAGAATTAGATCATTGCAGTTCACTTTTTGGGAAACGTTTCCTTTGAAAGGATATTTCAGAACAAAAACTGACCAGAAATTTATTAAAAACCGAACACCACCAACCTGTGACAAAGAAAAGTATAATCCAGATCTGTTATAGGATCCTTGATTACAACTTTGTCCAGATACCATCCATCTCCTTAAATTAAAAAAAAAAAAAACAAAAAAAAAAACAGTTAATCAGAGGCAGATTTAATGAAGTCTTATTTCCTGTGGCTTTCTCTCTTCTACTGGAACTGCAAAATCTGCAGCTCCATTGGCAGGTTGCTAGAGTCATGGCTGCCCTAGTGGAGAGGAAACAATACATGCTCTAGGTACTGTAGAGCTTGCTGATGGGCCCGCAAGTTACTAGCTCCCTACCTGGCTGTTGTGGCTCTGGCTGCACACTTCCTCTCATTTAGTCATTGTATGAAACCTTTTTGTTTTGCCAATCAAAATATCAACAAGATTAGATTAGATTAGATGGCAGTTTATCATGATATTTGCATTTTATCTGATTTTTAAATATTTAATTCTGGAATGAGTATTAGAATATATATAAGAATATTTATGTTAGAATACATACAACATTATTAATATAACTGAGTGGTGCAGTATCTCAATAGCATCTCAATTACTCAGCAGAGGAAGCTGTCAGCAAGACTGAGATGAGAGTACTCACGATGTTTAGTTCTGGTCTACAAACCTCTGGGAAACTATAAACTGAGGACAGAGAATCCACTGAAGATAAAAGGCAAATGTGAGCTCCTTGCATGTAGGCTTAAATTTTCTACAGGCTTGTCCATATCTCCACTGTAGGTTTTTAGACAGGTTCACAAACACAAGAGGTCGTCAAGGAAACTGGACTAGAAATCTTTCCTCCCACTTCTTCAGTTCAGACACAGAGACAGAAACTGTCTCACCATGTGTTTGTTCTGAGTTTGGTATCAAGGATTCTCAGTCTGCTTGAGTTGGTCTTTAAAATAAGGGGCTGAGAATTAAGGGCAGATTTTCACTGAGAAATTCACAGTAGGTAGCATTGGGAGGTGCAGGAGAAAAGCAAGATCTCAAAGGTTTTTCTCAAAGCTGTTTATGTTTACAATTTATTTTACACTGCCTCCACAGCTCTGCTATTTGGCTTAAAGTATGTTGCTATGTTTTACAATATTTAGGCTCAAGACTTTACAAAGTAAATTTTGTGACTGCAAGTAGCTTGATTTTTTTTTTTTTTTTTATTAAGTCCAGTGACAAGATTCTGTAGCCAAAATCTCCAACTGCATCTTCAGGGTGTAACTAGTAATGCCCCACTTCACAGTTTTTCAATGAGGATTAGTCAAAAATGACAGAGCAGTTGCAGATGACGTTCTTAACATAATGCTTGAAAGCATACTGAAAGTGAACACAAAATATTTGAAATTTTTGATGATGCAATAAGGTAACTGTGTCACTTGAACAGTTTCATTAGAAGTCTTTGTCTCACTTCTGAAAAGTTTTCATACATTCAATTTTAGAAATACATATCGTATTTCAAAGAAAAGGTGAATAACTTCACAAGCAGTATTCAGCGACAACAGAGAGAGATTTCTGACCTGATCCAAGACCATTGTGTCCTATAACAATCTTGTACAAATGTCCAAGGTGCACAGCTTCCACATGAAAGATGTCAGTCTGTAATCAATCAAAAAAAATTCAGTAAAATCTGAAAAGCAAACCTTTCTTTAGCCATGGAATCCCAAAGGACTACTTAAACCCATAAAACTCTTTTGTCAAGGACACCCTTTGAAATATCTGATAATGGTAATGTCAGAACAAATCAAGGACAGGTGCCCTGAAACAAAAGAAATAAGCCTGATCACTTTGCTAATGGGAGTCGTTCCACTCAAATGAATGGGATTAGAGTCAGAAAACAAAAACGTTCTCAAAGCTTAATTGACTAAACAATTACAAATTGCAGCAGATTTCAACATTAGAAATGCAGATATAAAATGTAAAGTTTCATTTTCTCTCCACTTATTAAATCAAATTAAATGAATTAAATCTTAAATATAAAAGTACACAGTTTACCTATTTTATAAATGAAAATTCTAGTCATCTTCCAAAAGCACTGATATACCTTTAGAGAGTAACTGTGGTTTAATTGTGGAATTTTTAAGAAACATTGGAACGTGGTAACTATGTCTCATAATTGCAGCTTCACTGGCATAACCACCCACCTGAGAGAGAAAAGCCAGCCAAACATATCAAAAAATGCTCATTCACTCACTTGTCCTTTTAAAAATTTCTTGGGTTTCTGTGACCTGAACAGCTGTTTTGATCCCGTGTCACCTTTTTCTCCATAGATAGAAATATAGACATCAGCCTCAGTTCCAGCATTCCACAGGTCTCCTGTTGTCACACGTACTTCATAGACAGTCACTGACAATAAAAGATGACAACCTTTCATATTACAAACACTATTATAGTTAGAATAACATCTAGCTGCAAAAGTGCCTGTACAGTCCAAATACATCTGTGTCAAGAGCAGTTAGAGTATAAAATCTTAAAAATCCTATTCAATATTAAGTAAAATAATGTGGAATGAGAATGCAAAGAGAACTGAGCTTTAAATGCATAACAATATGCCTTTGTCCTGCAGCAACATCTGAAATCATCATTAAGCTGAAAAGTAAATAACAGAAGTCCAAGATTAGGCTCACCATAGGTAGCGGGACCAAAACTATAGAAAGCAACAGGATCCATTAATATTTTGAATGCACTGGTTAATCAAACAAGCAAAAATCTAGCACCATAATTTTACTTTTCTAGGATCTCAGAATTCAGAAAGCTGCATTGTTTTAATATTCTACCGCTTCATGCAATAGATTAGTATAGACTTACTCTATTACATTCCATATGGAAATTCTTTAAAGCCTATAAATTTGGCAGGAAAAAAAAACTGGGATTTCAATTTAATAAATTGGTTATTTAATAGAAATAAATAAACCAAGTGCTAAAATATGACAATATGAGTCAAAATCCCATGAAACTGGAGTAAAGACTATGATATATTACAAATATGTATCAATAGAAAACTGGGGTTTATAGAATGCAGATGTTAGAACCCCAGAAAATTCAAAATTAAGATAAAAGCATGCAATTATAATCCTCAGCAGAAACATTGGAAAGGCAAAGTTTATGCCAACATACAGTGACAATATTTTGCAAGACCAAGAGATACAGAGAGAATGAAAGGGAGAGAGAACAACCTCATATTCTGGAACACAATCTCTTCTTCCAGATGTAGGTGTCCTTCTGTTTCTCTGTCTTGCAAGTAGGAAAGCCATTGGATCCAGAAAAACATCAATATTATCAACATTCCATTATCAGTTTCCACTTAAAATACGTTTTGAAGTTTGACTGCAATTCATCTGAAGGAGGTTGCTCCTACATCTCACTCTTCCTTCTTTTCATAACCAATGAAAATTTATTCATTATCAGTCCTTATCTGCAATTGTGCCAAGTGGCTGTCCAGTGTTTAAAGCTTTTCCCTTGATGCTTTTTTTTTTGATGATTATCTCACATTTATTGACGTGGCGTTTGTGCTTAGTAGGCTACACAAGCTGTCTTTCAATAATTCAGTTTTGATAAAGGTAACAATCTTGCTAGAACAGTAAGTTCTCTGCATAGATTATTTTAATGTGTCCACATAGAGCTCTATGATATAGCGCTAGCTTGCGTATAGCATCAGAACTAGCTCATTTAGAAATGCTCACTGGGTACCTCTATGTCCCACTGGAGTATTGTACCATAGTTATTATACTATTAATAAATCCAGGCTAGAGGCTAAAATAAAAAATTCAAGCAATTTTCACAGTTTTTGACACTCCTCTTTACTTCTTATAAGACCCGGGATCATCCCCGATTTATAATAAGTATTTATAAGTACTTATAATTCTTATAGTTTTTATCCTAAGATATAGTGACTCATCTTTCCTTTAGATATTCCACAGAATAGTGTGCAGAACAGAAATTAAGAGAAGGAATTGTATTCTTTACACCTACTTTTGTCTATAAGTGTAAAACATTACATTTTTAAACACAATATTCTAAAATTAGAAAATGTCAGGATTAAGATTATTTAAAAAATTTAGTTCTTTCCCCTATGCCTATGAATTATGAGAGACAGAACAAGGAGGGAGAACACATATCTTTTTACAGATCAACTCTTAGCATTTGGACAAAAAAAAACCAGCCACATTTAAGCCATAGAGGCTTTTGAGAGTCCTTAACAGCAGAGTCATGTACTGTTTTTTTCCAAAGTATACCTGCCTCAATACTCAAAATAGTTTTCATTTAACAAGTGTCAGCTAATTCTGTCTTTTATCCATATCATTCACCATGTCACCACCTGGATCTATTTACTTCCCTGTTTTTTTTCTTTACAACACCCACATGAACAAGCAAGAGAATTCATTTCTCCAGAACAACAATCCTTCTTAGTGCTACAACTCCCTCCTTCATTCACTATCCACTTTCCAGTTTCTGCAACAAGAAAAGCAGAGATCCTCCAGTCACCAAACATTGTGTAACTCTGATTTATCCCCAGCAAGTAGTTCATTATCATATCATCAAAAACTGTGTCATAAGACACAGGCAGGAGGGAACAAAAGTAAAATGGTTAAGGATAAAAAGTCAAATGAGTCGTGCTCAGTCCCTCAGAATTAAAGCCACTAAGTCACTATGTAATGCTTCTTAACAGCTTAATTCAGACTTTTTTTCTTTGAATGCAAAAGTCTGTTAAATCAGAAAGTGTTTCAGCCTCTTTTTATTCAGAAATTGGTTTTAAAGTGCCTCTCATCATCTCTCTTTCAGACTGAATCCAGACCTCTTCACTTGTTCTGTTATCAAACTATCTTCTCTGAAGTTAAAAGCTATGTTATCTTTTCTCTGTCTCATGCAGAAATATAATAATGGCAAAAAGACACAGAGGCTGTCTTTCAATTACTAACTTAGAGATGAAACTCCCTTCTCCAAAGCCTTCAGCATGACCCCTCTTATACTGAGGTTTGCAGAAATACACAGTTCTTTTCTCCTTTTCCTGTGTGAGAGAAATTGTTAACTACAAAATGCAGATTGAGAGGATGTTTTAAGTATGCTGTTGTGCTTTATAACGCATCAAGATTACTTGATAATAAAAGTCTTTCATTATATCTTTATTTCAGAAACAAAGGAACAGTCTACTTGGAAAGAAAAGCTTGAAAATTGGAAGGTGGGAAAGGTCAAGGTCCCAGAATATTAAGTAAGGGAACACTGGGAAAGAACAGATACTGCATGTCAGGGAGCTGAGCATATTCAATTTAACAACACATTAATGATAATTAATTAACATTTATTTAAAAGGTTGTTTTTTGTTCTGTTTTGTTTTGTTTTGACCAGTGTGCTTGTATGTCCCCCTACACTAATAATATCAAAGTCTCCCAAAGCGATCAAACCTGTGAGGACACAGGCTGACTGCAGCTGAGGTTTCTCATGCCCTCAAGGGCATGAAGATCAACATCACTCAGGATCACAAATCATTATAGTTAGGGCTGGCCAGCCTCTCTCTACAGTATTTCATGAGCTGTTTACAGCTGCTAGCTAGATCACTGGAGGAAATATTTCCTGCTATTCTTTTTCTCTTAAAGACGTATTAATGAGGCACAAGCCTTTTTTTCTGCTCTTCTTTCCAGGTTCTTAACCTCAGTACTCAGCCATCATAGGTGTAAATACAGCTCCAAGCCACCCAGCTCTTTCCTACTAGAGTTACTCTCCTATGGTATGTTTCCCCATATCCATGTGCCATTTTCTGGACTTCCACCCCTCAATTTCATTTATATCATCTTCCTCTAGCCTGCAACCCAACAGCAATGGCTGTTACCATTTCAGTTCTTCATGATCAATGAAAGGTGCCACAATACCACCAAGCACAGATACAGTATTAAACATCCTGAAAAGGCGGCTCCATAGTTTTTTGAGAACTTTGAATGGAAGTTTCTTTCATTCATTAGTCTTGGTCTCTGCAGTTGATCTGTTCTTTTGGGTAAGGGAGGAGAGGAGGGCCTGGAACATGTACCAGGAGGTTCTTCTCAAATGAAATACTGGTAGTGTTACGATTTTTCCCCCTCCACCTTCTCCACCTTCACACCCTGCAGGATGGGAATCTGCCACAGCACTCTTGCTCCCTCACCCACATCTCTCATAGGATACAGTGACCTTGCTCTGCCTTTGTACTTTCCTTAGGCTAGGAAAGAGCAATGACAGATGGAGGGAAAGGAAGAGCAAGCACAGACTTCTTCCACATCCTTCCCAACACTGAAGGAGAGAGACCACGTAGAAACAACAACCAACAGGGATTAGTGTGGTAGAGCAGAGAATTAAAGCTGTGTAACAGCAGCAACATCTAATAATTTTGGTATTGTTTGGCATCATTGATCTTTAGAATTACAATATAATCCTAGTAGTATTGCTAGTATACCAGTGACGGAGCTTTTAACACTTATAACCTTTTGAAATATTGTTAAGTTTTGTTCCAAACCCAGAAATTAGAAGTATTCTGCAAATCTGTCTCAGCCGCTTACAAGAAAGAAAGTAAAGCAGCAGCTAAAATAACCCTAGTAGAGCTATAATCTTCAGTTATTGAAAGTAGAGTTTTTGATTTGACTCATGTGATGCCTTCATGGTAGTTATGCATTTCTTTTGTTTCCTGACTCTTTTATAAATAAAAATATAAACCAATATCTGTGAGGTCTCTTTAATATTGCCTCTATTTTAAAGCAAACACAGATGCTGAAAATCTTATCAAATCACGAGGATATCATTGAAGGACCCGTGAAACTCTAAGCATTAAAGACTGCCATCTTCTCTCCAGTGATTCTTAACCTTTTACCTGACTGTGCCCAATAACCACAGGAAAACAGCACAGAAAATACATTGTGGCTGCCAAAAAGTGATAGAGAGCCTGATGAAAAACAATGAACCCATCTCTATCAGCATCTGTTTGTGGCTTGACTTGGCCGGTGTGGTGTTATAATTACCTGGAAGAACAGGCTGACCCTGCTGTAAAACAGGAAGCTCCATGGATATTTCCCCATTAGCCTGGTCCCAGGCCAGCCATCGATGTGCAGGGAAAGAAAACTGCTCCCCCGAGAAAAGGTTCAGCAACTGCACCTAAAGCAGCACCAAGAATTGCAATTTAAGTTATTAATCTCAGTCCAGATAGAACAGAACTTGACATCTGTAGGATGCTATTGAAATCTGCGCAGGTGCAGTCCTGCAAAATACAGCCATGTTGTTGCAGCTGGTATATCCACATAGGCTGTCACCAGCTAGCCTGGCTTATCAAATGGGGAACTTCTCATTGGGAAGTTTGGCAATGCTTGCAAATCTATTCCTTTAACTTATTTTATTATTACAACATGAATTAAAGGAATAGGTTTTGATTCTTCAACACTGCTTGTGACATAACTAAACTTTGAAAGTGCTAGCCCCAACACCAGTCTGCCCCACACAGTTTTCTTCCATACCCAACTTCTAGTATATAGCAGTAAAAGGACCATATACACACCAGCTGAAGAAGGGAAGGAGCTCCAGTTATTATGTACTTCAAAGTATTCCATAGTAAGCATCTCAGAGGCTGTTATATATTAAAATAGTCCCTGATTATGCTAATTTATACTGGTAGCTACACTAGATTTTGGACCAGTAGAGAGAAGAAAAGATACTTCTACCTGCTCTGTGCTTTGCAGAAGCTAATCTCCTTAATTAGAATATTGAATAAATTCAGAATTATTGGAAACACTTTAATCACTTTTACTATCTCAGTACAGAGACAGTCACCACGGAATATTGAGGGATGAGTAGCATGCCTAACTACCATAAAAGCTCTGCAGTTATAGAGCACTCCCTCTTAATTTCAGCTCTTCCAGAAAAATGTAGATTTCCCAAGGAGCAAAGATGTTGAGTGTCTGATCAACCTTCTTTAGTTCATTTCACTTCTATGGAGCCTAGAAATGAGTGGCTGTACTCCTTTGGCTCTCTACCAAACAAAATGCTAGGTGGAGAGTATTTGGTTGAATGGATTTCTTTTCTTTGACTATGTGCCTGCCTGAAGTTGCAAAGAGGGAATGATCTAACCCTGGCTGATGGATCACTGTCTAAAACTGTGGTTGATTGAAAGAGATTTTGTAAAGAGACAAACAAAAATCTGTAAGCCAAGAATCAATGGAACACACTGAAGTGCTTGAATCCTTTCTTCTTTTAAAATTTTCCGGTTGATTTCAATTAATATATCCTAGCTGGGTAGTGAGAAGGGGAAAAATAACTTTTTTTTTCTTTTCCTTTTTTTGTCAGAGTTCTTTAATCTCTCATTTTAAATGGGTGTGTCATACAATTTTATATATACGTATATAATACCCAGACCATACTTTGTCTTCTTACTGAGTCTCAGCCCCAAATAAAAACAACTAGTTAAAGCATCAAATAGCCACAGAATTCAAACATTCATCAGTGGGCATTTTTCCTTAGATAGATCAAATTTGCCCTGAAGCTTGCTTATAATGGTGAGTTTATCAGATGCTTCTAAAGCCCTTTATAAACTGCTTTTTCCTAACTGAGGAATGAGAAACTCTGGCACAAAGAAGGAAGTGTTTCAGGCATGCATAGTTTATCATTGGCACACATAGTACCTCACTAACTAGATATTTTCATTCCCAGTCCAATACCCTAATGCTATGCGTCACAATCTAATCTAGAAACAGAACTAGCTGATTTGCTTCACTTTACATTTGCTTTACCTACATTAAGATCTTTTTTTAAGTGAGGAGGGAAGAGAATCTGTCATTGTCTTTTTCTCCTCAGATACACAGAATTAGATACACTTGCAATGTAGCTCTGATGCTGTGCATAAGAACACAGAGTCAGCCACAGGTTTGAGAAGGACTTGGCTAGACTGAGTTTAATGACTTCTTGGCTTTCAACAAACTCTAGACACTCTGTAGCATACAAAGGCTGCAGAAGACTCAGACTACAGCAGCCCACTTAAGCAGCTTTCTTTGCTGCCCAGCCATGCATTTTTAAAGAAATATAATGCACAGTTCTTACTAAACTGCAAACAAACAGTGAAGATAGATGCTATGCTAAGTTGCCTCTCATTCTTCTTAAAAAATGCTCCATCATGGATAATCTCTTAAACTAAAGTATTTGATGAGGCTAACATACTTATCCCAAGGATTTTTTCTGACTCATATTTTGACTCCATTGTCATAGCGACTGCTTTTGGAAAGCCAAAATTCCTTCTCATTGATTTTACCTCTTTGCAGTGCCAGGCAGGGGAAATTCCTGCATTTGTATGTCCTATGCGTATTTTGTAGAGATTTCCTATGTTTCCAGTATAAACCTGTAAAAGGAACACAATGATGAAACACAAAACATTCCTTACAAGAAGAAGACATGTAATAGAAGCTCATTTAGGTTAGATGAATCAAATATTCTGATATTTAAACAACTGATTCCAAAACATTTTGCTCCAGACTATCATTAGAAGTTCATGTCTTTTAAAGACAACCCCTTTGTGAAACCATGTGACCTGTCAGCCCCATCTAAATGACTCGAGATGCTGCTGTGGTTATTTTGTTCCCCGCTGAATACTGACCTCAGTGAGAGATGAATACAGACTGTAGATATTACTTAAAAAAAAAAAAAAAAAAA
>VXAA01002125.1:24037-44204 GCA_013399115.1 Anseranas semipalmata
GGGGGTCTGGAGAGAGTCCTGGTGCTGTGCCAGCACTGCTCGGCAGTAGCCAAAACACTGGTGTGATACCAGCGCTGTTCTAGCTACAAGGGCTGCTGCAGGGAAAGTTAACTCTATCCCGGCCAGACCCAGTACAATCTGAATTCCCTGTATTGTGAACTTCCCTGAACTCAGTGTTATAAACAATAAAGAGACAGAGCAGCAAAAATAGACCAGAATTAATGTAGATCTAGCATAAAATGCAAGCAGAGAGGCTTGACTCTTTCTATACATTTTAGAGTATGCACTCCTTAATTGCATTTGGTGTTATGGATTCTCACCTAAGAGGGGAACCCAAGTTTCCAAACTGGAGACTGTCTCCATATTTTGCATTTAAGAGATATTGGAGGTGAAATTAACAGTAAGAGAGCAGGAAACAGAAATGATGAGCTCCTCATCGATACTGCCATTAAGTACCTTTTCTCAGAAGGGTACTTGCTGTCCTGGCTGTTAATAATGGAAATACCTATTTGTTAGATAGCCCTATAGCAGACACCTGCTAGAGATACCCACTGACAATCCCACATATATGCTCAAGCGATGCGGTTCTTGATAAGAGACCCAGAATCATAGAATCATAGAATATCCTGAGTTGGAAGGGACCCACAAGGATCATCGAGTCCAGCTCCTGGCTCCACACAGGTCTACCCAAAAATCAGAATTCCTATTCAGGCTTATTTAAATCATCATGGAACAAGACTAATGGAGGAGAAAATTGTGTAACTGGAAGCAGAAGCAGCTTCAGACAGACTGTATTAGAGGTATCAAAAATTGCCATTAATTGAAATAAGGCAGCAGGGATTTAGGAAAGTTAAAAATTTATTCCATCCCCTAATTCTCCACTTGTCACTTCATTTTTAGTATTGTTGCTCCATTACAAATTTTAAAACTATGCAAGTACCTGTTGTCCTCTTCCTGGTATTTTCTTGGGCACCGTATAAAGATCTTCTTAAACAGATGGGAAATACATCTGATCAAACTGGCTTTTGGATGGGTGAGGGGGAAAGGATACTAAATTTATTTGTCCATTTATGTCCTGCTTCTTGTTTTAAGATATGTGTGCTATACAAAAGCTGACTGTCTTTCCATCATATAGATTTTGAAATTTGATGTAATCTGGCAGGACACAAGAAGGCAACACAATGAATATATATTACTTACTGTGAAAATGTCTTCATTGCCTCTCTGAAATAATTTTCCCTCCTCTCCGTCAAGAAAAATAGGCCCTGAACTGCTGTAATCCCCATACAATGTAATATAAACCTTTGAGCTTGTTCCTGCAGATGGCATATCACTGGTGAGGACTGACACCTTCCATTTCCTAGCTATCAAAAGATAAAAAGACTTGCTGAATTACTTAATCTTAAGATTCCTAAGCAAAATGTATTTCAGCAATCAGAATTCTGAATAATATCATGTTAATGAATACAAAAAAAAAACCATATTTCACAAAAATACAGCAAATATTGACTTTACTAAATTGTACATGTGAAAATCAAGAAACGTCAGGTTGGATTTACATCCTTTACTATATGTGTATGACATATGACAAACTGAAATTGCATGGCCGCAGATCACTTTTCAAACACAGTATTTGAAATATTGTACTAAATTGTATGAAGTAGGGCTTTCTGTTTGTTTAGGATATCTCAACCCTGCCCAATGCAGTGCTGTGTAATGACATCCATGCAGTCTCTCAACAAGCTACCTCTGGAACGACGAACTCATCACTTCAGGCATTAGGGTCTCTTAAAGTTAATTAGCTCTGCTGAAGGGTACAGCAGAGAATGTAGCTTTAAGAATGGATCTGTATGTATATAAAGCCTTTAAATGCCTGCTGAATTTTCTTCTATTCTGTTCTTTACATATTATTTGTTATGCTTGTCAATTCCAAGTATATTTTACCCTGACTCATTCAGAAAGATTCTGTATGCCTTTTGCAGTTAATTTACAGAATTAAGCTATATATAATTAGTTCATATTACTCCTTATGGTGTTTTTCCCTCTGTCAATCAGTATGTTCCTCTAGACATCAGTTTTTGAGGGTCTCTCTTCAGTCTTCTCCAATCTTACCTAATAAAAGCGACTATATTTTCTCTGCATATCTCAGCCACTTAATATTCTATCTTCCCTGAACCATTAATGAATATATAAACCCTATGACAGCATGGAACATCTCACTGTCAACCTTTTTTCCTGCTCTGAGCTGACCATTTTATCTCTTCTCTTCAAGTTAACATACTGAAATCAGTGTATTCAGTGAATACAACAATCATTTCATTGCTTGCTGTGGTCTCTGCTAATTGTAACCTAAGGCCGTACCCCACATCTCACCTTTTGAGTGCTTAGTTTGCTCAGTAACACTACAATAAACATCTCATTAAAGGCTCTTGAATGTCTGAATAAATTAAGGTGCTGTGAATGCAGCGCAGGGTGCTGTGAATCCAGCTGAAAGACTGCAAGTGATGGAGTCATGTATATAACTGCGAGTTTAACCTTTAGGCATTATTTATGGCATAGAAGCCTGGTATGCAGAATGCTGCATAGCATTTAATTGGATTCTAGTGATTTTAAGCTTCATTTTCAAACCATAGGTTTTACTTCTGTATTGACATTTAAGAGGATGAAAATATACCATTGAGACTCTTCATTTGGATCAGTTCTAAAACATGTCAAAGAAGATGCCCAAAATGTGGAGATGGGAGGAAGAACATCAGAAACAAGGCCAGTGAGTTGGATAAACACACAGCTATTTGGTGTCTAATTTATTAGTCAATATCACAACATTGCTTTAGGGTTGTAATGTTGGTTTATTGCATAGAATATAACACTGCTTCAAACAACACAAACATCAGTTATTTACGGGGAAATATGCCTGCCACTACACTCCTAAAAAGAATTGGAGAGCTTGTAGGTTTCCTACCTGTACTTCAAACCCCTTTTGCTCCCGATCCTGCTTCTACTTCTCCTTCATATGCCTAGTTTGCCAGAGGGAGACAATCAAGGCCCATGAGCCAAAAAGGATTTGTGTCAGGCTTTAATTAAGTCCCCAGTTTGGACAACTGAATGACCACAGTCCAGCATGTGGCAGCATGTACATGCCAGTTAGTCTAGACACAGCCTTCTAGAGTACAGAATGGCCAAATTCTCATACTCTAACTGTAAATATAGCACCTTACTTCTTCAGCTATATCTCTGATTTTATTGACATTGAAGTAGGGTATTGTGCAGTATTAGGGGTTAAAATCTAAAATAAATAAATAAATAAATACTCTTCCTAATCACAATATACGTTAATATTTTCCAATTTTATATTTAAAATCATTTACTGAAAATTGTAAACCATGTATAACTACATATTATGTACATGGGATATTAAAAAAAATGCTGTAAACAAACATCCAAAATAATTCTAATAACAGATTGAAAGACTCTGAAACATACTAAATATGCCTAGGATTCTCATTATACATCATATTTACAGAAAAAAAAAAAAAAAAGAAGAAGAACACATAGATCACCTTTATAGCACAGAAGTTAAGATAAGAGCACACAATTAACACTTCTAGTGTATGTAGTACAGTTTTAGGAGTAAGTCGTGCTGCCCCTGAAGGGAATATGGCAAGGGCAATCAAGAAGTCCAGATGCAGTCTCCCTTCTCAGTTCCTGTGCAATCCTAAAAATAAATAGGCTCCTTTTCTCCTTATCCTCTGGACAAAAGAGGCAAAGTTCACTTACGGTCTGTATGTTCTTCCATATAGACTGAAGGAACTCTTTACCCACATAACTATTCTGAAGTTGACTTTGAAAACTGAAATAGCTGTTTGCTAATGTTAATCTATGTGAAATTAACATGCCTACTGTTTTCTATCTCTCATTGTATTACAGCATTTGAATAGTATTTCCTACTTTTCATTTCAAATTAAACATTTCAGTTGATTTTGTTCTGGACAAAGCATTTATATAGAATGAAAATTCTCAAACCCTTTCTCAAATGTCATGAAATATAGGTATGTTATCTTAGAACTCAAGCAGTTATTTAAAATTTCAATTCTTTGTTTAACAAGCAGTAGTTGTTTCTCTACAGAAAAGATGGTTGGTATATTATCGAACATCTCTGAATAGAACAATCGCAGGAAAACAGTCTTTTAACTAAGAAATTACCATTAGAACAGTTTTGGGTTTTTTTCTGCATACAGTTTCCCACAGAAATCTAAGCAATTAACTGTATTTCAGTAATGATATACAATTTTGTTTTATATTTATCTGGACTGTATTCACATTGGGAGTTTTACTGGATGTAGCATTCAGCAGTTTATTTTGTGAATATTTTTACCGAAGTTGTTGTCACTAATCTGATGCTATAGAACTTCCAAGATCTCTATTACATGTCTTTCTCATCTTTGGTGTATCCATTGTCCATTGCATGAAAGCAAACTCCTTCTTCTTCTTCTTCTTCTGTAGGAAAGACATTTTCATTTTTAATATTTTCAGAGGCATTATGCTCAATGTTATTTAAAGAAGTGTCACATTTCAGAAATATTTCAGAATGACAGGTTTCTGCTGGATCTGCCAACAAGGGAGAAAATTTTTCTCCAACAATATGAATTGGTCTTTTTCTTAATATTTGGCATATTTTTGGCTTTGTATTGGGTGGCTCACTATTTGTGCCTACCATATGATCACTGGGTATGTGCTTGGATACATTGTTTTGACAGCTGCTGATTTCCATAGGCTTTACATTCCTATCCTCTGTACCATGTAACCTCCTTAAATTGCTCTTGTCTTTCAGAATTGAAGATGTAAGTATCCCAATGTTACTAATAAAATCCAGGGTGTTATTAGCATAAAACCTATTAAAAATATTATTGGCAATCTTATTGATGAAGTTGTTCTTCAAGGTCACGTGATTATTTTCATCTGTTACTAAATCTTCACCTGACCATTGTAAATGTTCGCTCTTGTTGGCCAACAAACATAGACCCATCTGGTTCTCAATATCAGATGCCTTTTGGTAAGCATATCCTCTCTGCTCCTCATTAATTGGTGTTATCATCACCATCAGTATTGGACAATGTTGGCCACATATAGCATGGAGCTTATCCAGAGAATCTTCTTCCTGAAGAGCACTTCTGTTAGTATTAGTAACATCAGTTGGCTGAGATTGTATGGGTTCATCATTTAAAGGCTGTTCCAATGGATGTACCTTGTTATCAGGCAATCTAAATTCTACAGATGTAAAGGCTGGAAAATTGGTATCAGCCTCTGTGGAAAGATGTGTAGAAGTAGAACCTACCATGACTGAAGGTTTGATCCTTCCTTTGTTCCCTGCAGGATGGGAGGTGATTTTACCATTGAGGCTAGGTTTGCTTTCTCTATTTAAGTCATCCTGTAAAGGGTCTGAATCACTACTATGAGGTATATTGAAGTAGTTGCAAACAAATGTAGAGGGTTTAGCCATATCTTCAAGCTCTGAAGAAGAGATTTCATTGAGGACTGGGTACTGATTCAGATTGCCGAAGTGTGAGTATGGAGCATCATCACTGTTAGTATCAAGGACTGTGTCTGTTGACGTTGTATCCAAATTGCCATACATTCCAGTCCGCTCAGGTGGTGATCTTCTTATCAAATGGTTTTCTTTGAGAAGCCATTTGCCTTTATCAATCAATATTCCTTCATCTTCATTAGCATGTACACTACGTTGACAATGTTGCTTCGGAGATTCATTTGTATAGTCATTAATATAATTTGTCTCTTCTCCATTAAGAGTAGGTTGTGGTGTTGGTGAAGAAATATTTTCTCTTCTCCATATAGTGTCATCTTTGTTAAGGATTTCTGGAAATTCTTGTGATGGCAATGAAGAATGTGAAAATTTCTCTGTGAAACAAGGCCTAAGTTCTTGAAAAAAATGAATGTTTTCTTTCACCACTGAAGAGTTGTATTCTTCAGTATCTTTCTGTAATGCTTTGGACATATAAGGAAATCCTTTCTGAAAGTCAGGCTTAAATGAAGCTTCTGTCTTACCATAAAGTCGTTCGATAGTTCTTTTTACATAGCCAGTATTATAATGTTTTTCAAGCACTGCTTCCTCTCCACTTTCATTGGTCAAATCACTGGATGCTCTAAAGTTATAATCACTCTCTTCTGTATCAGGTCTGTAATCTGACCAGTCTGAAGTAGCAGGACTTTTTAAGCATTTTTTTAATTGAGAAGTGTCTGAACACGTTCTGCTCTCCAGTTCTTCTTGCAATTTCTGTTCTCCTTCAGTCATATCACATTCTGTAATTTGCTTAGATTCATAACAAAATGATAATGGAGAGATTGTAGATAACCTCTCAGAGGTTTCATCACAAGTTTCTGTGTCTTCCTTCCCTTCCTGTATAGAATAATCCTCATTATTATATTCTGCAGAGGTGTCAGCAACTAGTTTAAGTTGATTGTCTGCTTTTTTGTCATTATCTGCTGACTTTGGATCAACTTTCTCATCTTCCCTTTGATCAGTACTAATATGTACAATATCTTTTTCACCTTCTATCTCAGAAGTATCCTGGTCTACAATACAATTTTTATCATTAGAAGTTACACTGTGAACTGTTGAATTAGGCTCCACTGAAGTATCTGACTCTTCGTTAATGAATGATGGATCCATGCTTTTATCATGAGTTTTTTTATATGGGTCATAAGCCATTTCTTCATTTGTTTCAGATGGCTCTACAGCTGATGGAAGGTTACATTTAGTTGAATTAGTATTGGCATATTGACCATCCAGTTGTGTTTTGGGAGCACTCAAATCTGAAGTCTCTGTTGCTCTACAAAGCTCTTTCTGTGTATCAGAACAGCTTTCTAATTCACCAGATAATTTTAGAGCTTCTTCAGAATTTAAACTGTCCTTTGCAATACAAGCCTCAACTGATTTTTCATCTTCATGCAAATGTATACTATTGTGAACTTCAGATATGGGCATATTTTCATGGCAATGTGCAGAATCCTGCTTTCTGAATTCCCTCACAGGGTGTAATAAGTTATATTCTGTTGACTGTTGAAAATGTGAGAAAGCAGCCTTCAGTTCATCAACTTTTTGCATGACCGTTGCTTGTTTCAGAAATTGTAACTGTGTAAATACTTCTGAACAGCTACAGGTAGGCTTTTGTACATCATCTTTGGTTGTGCCAATCAAACTCTCTCTCAGATTCAGTACTAGTAGCCAAGCTAGGAGGAGATTGGAGGAAGAACCAAAAACTAGGGGAGAAAGATCTGAAAGACTGCATGATTTTCCTATACATCCACTGTGTTCTCTCTGGAGACCAAGCAAAGTTGATTGCAATTCACGAAGCAGTATGCTAGACATGCAATTATTCTGAACATCAGTTCCCATTTTCTCATTGACAACTGTGCAATCAACTTGAACAGCAACTTCAGATTTTTTTCTCTGACATAGATTGCTGTCTTGAATATCAGTCTCTAACACCTTTTTATCATTGCCATGTGTTTCATGAAGCAGGTGTAGTTTACTATCATGATGAAATTCTGACTGTAGTAAATACTTGGCTTCTTCTACTATTGTTGTATTACCACAAATCAAAGAGTCAGTTTGCTTTCCGCATGAGTGTTTGGCTGATTCTTCTGAAGTTCCCAATTCAAAAAGAGGCTTTAATGTTTTTTTGGTTAGATTATGCTCAAACAGGTGTTTTTTTCCAGTCACGTGCATTTTATTTGTAATAAATCTAGCTTCTTTATCTATAAAAGCATCAGTGTTTTCTTTAGAAAAATGACAGACATCGCTATTCTCTACAATCCCATCTTTTTTGTTTATAGGGGGTAAGACAGCATTTGGTGACAGGTGTTTCAGCCAAGTTTGAACATAGTTTTCAAGTGAATGCTCAACGATCTCCTCTTGAAAATTCTCCTGTTTCAGAGCCTCTAGTGTGATGGCGCTCTCTGACATATTTAATTTATTTGCACCTTTACTTAGATTTTTCTTCATCTTCTTTTGCTTTTTCTCTTTCTTTGATGATAAATTTTCCAAAATATTATTCTCCTTTCCTTTCTCTACATTATGATCCTTTGGTACTTCTGACAATGGCTTTGAAATCATTGCTGAGTTAGGTGTCTGTGCAAAAGAATTAGCTGTGAGATGGTTGCCTTCTTTCACAGTACTCAGTGTATCCTGACTGTCTTCAGTTTCATTATTTGAATCAACTGTCATTAGACCATCTTCACTCTTTGCAGACAAAAGGGAACTATTTTTTTTGCCTGACTTTGATTCTACCTCAGCCAACTGTCTATTAGTTCTTGTTTTTTCATTAGGTGATAATCCATTTTGTTCCACTGAATCATGATGATAGAACTCACCCTCAGGACATATGCTTTTGCCTGAACTGTCAGACCCACCATTGTTTTTTACAAGTAATTCCATTCCTTTTTTCTCAAGCATTTCAGAACAATTATCTGTAGCCTGGGTTGTGGAAACTTGTGTAGTTTTGCTTGTGATAAGCATTCCCTCACTTTTAATTATACCTGAAATGTCTTTATCTTTTTGATTTTCATATTTACCTTGCTCTAGAAAGTTAGACGTTGATTTTCTCTTCTTCTTTTTAGTGAGGGAAGATGCAGATTGGCTTTCATCAATCAGATGTGATACTGTCACAGATTCAGTCTTGATACTGATTTCATTCTCACTTTCAGTAACAGTAGGAGAGAATCCAGTTGTTGGATTTATTTGCTCGGTAGGTGTTTTAGTACTTGGAGGTATCATCCGGTTATGTCCAGGACAGACTGAATGCACTGAATCTTGAGAAAAACTTAATAAATCAGAAGCTTTGCATTTTCTTTCTTCATTTTTTGACTGAGATGATTCTGAATATCTAATGTAAGAACTCAGTGATCTTTTTATTTGTTTAATATCATATAATTCATGGATATGGTCTGCTGAAACTGGCCTAGCTGCCTGGTAAATTTTTGATGATGGTATGAAACCACTGATGTTAGCTTTGCAGGTTGATACTAAACTATTATGCGCATCTTGTTTCACAACTGATTTCTCTAATATATTTTGTACCAACCCATCCTCATCAGGCACATCTAATATCTTCTTATTTGTGGTTCCTTTTAAATCATGACTTTTGTGGCTTACTTTAAAAAGCATTTCTTCTTTTATATTCTCTGAAGAAAGCTTTAATAATTCACTATCACTCATCTCACTAAACTTTGGATTACTGACACTTGATTTTTTTCTGCTTGAATGTGCTACCATGCAATACTCAGATTTGTTTTCTCCATTCTGTATTTCCTCACTGTAGGAAAACTGTCCTATTGTCTTCTCCTGAACCTCTTTCTCAGATACCAAAGTGACACTTTCAACTACTGCTTTCTTTTGTCTAACACGTCTTGGCCCAGGGGTGGGAGGCCTATAAAAGCGAGGTCTGATATTATCTTCAGGTATGTTGCTTACATCTAGATCTGCAGAATTGTTCTTCTGACGGATATTATAACCATCCTTTTTTGAATCAGACTCTGACTCTTTGCCTGAGACTTCTGCATTGAATTGTTTTAATGAGTCTCCATCTTCTTTACTGTGGCTGTCCAAAAATGGAGCGTCCATCGGTTTTGTACATTCTGATATATTTACATTGGATAAGCAGTCTTCTGCACCCATTGTAGAATTGCAAATGGTGGTATTTTTATCACCTGAAAGGCCAGCACGACTTACAGTTGTTGTCCATTTAATGGTTTCTTCCTCTTTAATTTTGAATCGAACTTTCATTTCCACTGTCATGCTGCCATCTTGATTAAGGTGAACAGATTTCTCAATGTCATCTTCAAACTGTGCCATAGATAAGTCTTCCCCATTAACTGACTGATTTCCTCCTACACCATTATGATTGTCAGGAACAGAGGAAGAATCTGAGTTGTTTTCATTTGAATTGTTATCATTGCTGGACTCTTTACCAGAAGAACCTGAGAATATATGAGATCTAGAGCTAGAGACCACTTCAACTCTCGCTACCAATAATTACATTGAAAGAATCCCAAATCATTCAATAGATGGAAAGCAGAGCAGAGAGACGTCATGGATAAGGATCCAGATGGTAAGATAGCAGACAGGCAGCAAAAGAAAAAAAAAAAAAAAGAAGAAAGGAAAAAAATTAGTACACAAGAACCTAATGAAGTTTGTTTGTTTTCTAGAGTATGAGAAAGTAAAGAGAAAAAACATATCTAATTTTGCTATTAGTTTTAAGAATTTGTTCAAGAGAGAAATACAACCAATTTTTAATAAAATATCAAGGATTTAACTACTTTTCCACGTCATTTTATTTTGCCATAGGCCCTTTCTAATGCCAGAGCTATAGTCTTATTTGAATCTCCAAAGCCTAAAAAAAGGACTAAAAACTCTCATTTTACACTCATTTAGGAGCTTAGGTTACCTTCAACTTTTCAAGAGGTTCACAGGCCTGCACTTGCTGGCGCTTCAGGCTACTAAATTTACATCTTCTCCTTGCCTTAACAATCACTAACATATCACCTTCTATTAGTCCTTACAGTTAGTGCTAAAATGTGTCAATCAAGATGTAAATATATCTCTCTGGACTTAATCCAACAATCTGCAGCATATGAGTCATTACTGTGAACAGTGTCATTGCCACACGTTGACTAAAGGTTACAGATTCAGTCCCCTGTACCGACTTTCTATAGGAAAGTAAACATTGAAGCACTTGAACTGCTTATAAAATCTGAATTTAAATCATGACATTCTGAGATACATTTTATGCTACAGTACTCTAGATGTAGAAGGTGCTAAACCCAGTAAAGCCAATGAGAATACTTCTAGACTTCAGTCAGTCTTAAGTATGGCCCAACACAAGTTTGCATAAACATTAAATATTCCTAAAATATGTTTTGATTAAGCTGTAATAACTTGGCTCTTTAAAAAATATATCTTATCTCTCTCTTCTAGTTGTTACTGAAGAAGTGAGAGATAAAAACATGAGATAAAAATAAAATTTTGCTGTCTTCCAAGGAGTTCTGACTGTGTGAGTGAAAAGGTGCATGTTCACCCACATAAAGACATCTACAACTGCTACTGATACCTAAATATATAGAAGTCTTTGTTTAGTAGGTTTTGCTTGCAGGAAGGTATTTTAACACAAGTAATATTAATTTATCTTACATTGCTTGAATTTAAGCATTTTTTGCTCAAGAGAGTCACAAAAGTTTTTATATCAAGACTTTCATGATTGAGGTATTACTATTATAGATAGGTGTCTATAATTTCAGGAGGAATGCCCTGTGAGTTTCCCATGCATATGCTTTCCAATGAATCTGAAATAAAAGTTTAGACTAACTCTTCTAACAGACACCAGAAAAACAGCTCTCAAGCTGTGAAAGTCAAAGAACATGAAGGCTGAGAAAAACGAAAATGAATAGGTCGAGACATAATAAACTGCAAGGGATGTGGAAGAAACCCCTTCAAATATATGGAAGTGTCTTGTGAAGCAGTGTGCTCCATGACTTAGTGAAGATTACCATAGAAAGTCTCAGTACAGAAGCAATTACAGTGTACCCTGGGCTCTCCCATATAACATATAGCTGTATCAAGAGTGCAAGGTACCTCTGGATTAAACAAGTTCCCCCTAAACAGTATCTCTGTCCTACAAGATGCTCTAAGGCCAAGGATTCCCACATGACCTAAAGCTCTGCTGCTACAACATTTTGTTCCCCACAGCCTCAAGCTACTCAGCTGGCCTGGCTTCTCTCCAACACCTCCTCATATTCTTGATCATCCACTGGCCACCTCACACTCACTGACTCTGGTCAGTGGCACAACTCGAGTAGTCAAAGGGAAAGTATATATTTGTGTATCCTTTCCCAAACTTAAACAAAAGCATATATCACAGCCATGAGGATACAGTGGTTGTCATCCTTTCCTATAGGATGCAGCTTCACAAAAGCGTGTTGAGTTTGTAAGTGGATGAGTGCTGTAATGGTTTTCACATTTATGTGGAGCATGGGATATGGGAAAAAGTGAAAGTCATGATAATGACAAGTCAACCCCCCATCTGCTGAGTCCTGAAAACTGCACAAAAGTTTTGCTCAGTAAATTCAGCCAGTTAAGAACTCTGAAGTAACCCTTTGGATTTCTTTTACCTCTGCTGTTATTAACTGTTATGCCAAAAAATTAATAACAATGACAATCAGGTGCATTACAATAAAATATACATATAGATTTGCATCCATGTTCTAAATAACTCAGTTTGAGAGAAAAATACATACCAGCTGAATACTTAGAAGAAACTTACATTTTAAAATAAAAATTAACACTTTTATCTTTCTTATGCCTACAGATGAGTTGAAGCAAAAATAAATAGTTTCAGCTGGCCTTTTTGAATATCCTTGATCCCAGTAAGATTGTCATGGTTTATGTCTTATGCTGAGAGAGATAACCCAATTAATAAAATACAAATTAATTCAAAGAACTTACTATTTTCACTTTCTGACTTGGCATTTGCTTTTGGGTACACACGATTTGCAATTCCAAGCAATTTAGCAGGCCGTGAATACCCAAGAGAATCATAATTGCTTGGTTTAAAAGGCTCTCTCCCTGCTGCGACTACAGCTCCAGAGCACAATATCAGGGCCTGAAGATTAGGAACCTGCAAAAAAGAAATAAAAAATAAAAATAACATTAAATTCTCTGCCTTAGTAACCCCCCAAAAAATAATGTAAGAAATTTATCCCTTTCATGCTTTAATATCTTTACTTCTTAGTCTCTACATCAGTTTGCAGCTGGCTATTAAATATGTATCACATAACAGAATTAATTTTTCAATTCCTATAAGGCAATTCCCATCTCTGTGAGGGTATATCTTTTTATATGAATAAAAATATGTTAGATAAAGACTTCAAGAAGCAACATTTCGATACAGATCAAAATTCTCTTATAGTGTAAGTGTTTGCATATGTTATTTTGTTTCATCATTGAAGAGTGATCATTCATAGCCATGGAATAAGACTGTGCATTTGAAGGTAAGTATGTATATGAACAGGTATTTGGAGGAAGAAAGGGAAAATTCAGAATACATCACAAATACTTCACATGCACTGCCATGGGGGAACTGGACAGAATCACAGAACAATATGTGTTGGAAAAGACATCTGGAGGTCATCTAGCATAACGCTCTGCTCAAACAAGGTCTAACTTTCGATCGAGTTGTTCAGGGCCTTGCCTAACAGCTTTGAATTTATGTTCGAAAATATACTGCAAGATGAGGCTTGTAAACTGCACTTCACTGACACAGGAGATACAGAGTTTCCCAACCTAATACAGAACTTCTCCAAATGGAGGGAAAACACAAGATTTCCCTTGAACAGACAGTCTGCCTGGAATTCCCTTTCCAGATACCTGTTGTCAGGTATGATCACAAATGCTTCTCTGTGGTTAAACAACATGCAGGTAAAACACTAAGTGAGATAAAATTATATAGAACAGTGTGAGAAATTAAATTCAGGATTATCATTGCTGCAACATCTGGGTTTAGAGGTACAAAACTTGGTCTGCAGTTTAGAAACTGTAAGATACAATAAGGTCTCCTCGTTCCAAGTCATTAATGGCAAAACCCTGTCCATCTGTGTAACGATAAAATAGCTATGGCTATTAGATGCTACCTATAGTATTTTAAAAACCTTAAAAATCACAGAAAAACAGCATTAAGACCAAGGGAAGTTTCTGTGTAAATAGGCAAAAATATATAACTGAGACGATGCCTGAAAGAGGCCTAAGTAAGAAAAAGAAAAGTGACTTTTCATGATGACTTGAAATAAAATGTCCCCACTTGCTTTCCTCTGATTGCTAGATTCATGTATATTTATTTCCTCCAAGCTAGTAGCTTTCTTGAATGGGAACAAGCATAGAAAGGCAACAGCTGAAATTCAGCACATCAGACATCACACCAGGCCAGTGTCCCAAGCTTATAATTGATAAAGTCACTTTTTTATTATTATTATTAAAAATAATCTAGAAGCAAACATAGAAAAATCATCGGTGCTCATCTTTATTCTCACCTTTCTGCCATCAGTGGTATATAGTTTCACAACTGGATATTGCATTAACTCACTCATATAATCCAGAAAGGCCTCAAAGGTTTGTGTATTTTTCTTTCCCAGAACTATGGTGCGTCTGAGTCTTACATCCCCATTTTTGAAAACAAGCATCTTTTTAGGAGTTGTTATTTTGCTTTCCCGGTGGCCAAATCCATCTTCATTCTCCCTTGCTAACTGCACAGCTCTACGACGAGCGCTGACAGGCCTACTGATCTGCCAGGGCAATGGCTTTTTGCTAGCCCGTTCCAGGTTTATAGGCTTCATTTTCCTCTGATGGGAGCAAATATAAGATTTTCCATCTTCAAGATCCTCCAGATTGGTGATGCTATGTCTCCCTTTTGGTGTACTGATATTCCTTACTCCAAAAGGTAATGGGACCCTTTTGGATAAGCTATCCAGCAAAGCATCAAATGTTTTGTAAGACCGGTTATTAATGACCATTTTGATTCCATTAAACTGAGGATCTCCACTTTTATAGAAACAGATCCGTTTGGCCACTACAGGTTCAGTAACATTGAAATGGCGTGTAGATAAACTCTGTTCACTCTCGGAGGAGTTTGGCTGATTCACTGAGTAACTAGTTGAAGGAGTTTCACTCATTTTGACAGCAATCTGGAAAAGAGAGGACATGGATGTAAAAGCTTCCTTTATGACTAGCAATAATACAGTCTTAATTTTGAAAGGTACAGAAAGAGAATTTATAAGAAATGAACAGCAACAAGTTCTGCCAAAAATCATTGGATTTAAATGGATCCAAGCTGTTATCTCTAAATTTCACAAAGCCTCCAGTACTGTCAGATTAAGTTAGCATAGTTCTGCTTGCAAGTATTCCCAACACTCTCCAATGTAATTTCAAATCTCTTATCATTTTGGTACAAGAGACCTTTCCTTAGAAGAAGGTACTTTGTCAGTCCAGAATGATAATTAGATGTTTTCTTTCTTGAGGATGAAGCTAATGACAACATTTCATATTTAATATATTAGCAAAACTTTTATGAGGAGCGAGCAATTTGTGCCTAGGCATAAGCTGTATTCAGTCCAAAATAACAAAACTGATAGACAATAAAATTTATTCTGATCTCATCTATTAGTTTTACAACGGGGAAAATCCATTGGATTCAGAGAAAAGGCTCCTGAGTTACATTGTGAATTACACCAGAATAAGGCCCAAAGCATGTTTTAAAGTCATGGTACATCTTAAATTGACAGACCATTTGCTTTTCTATCATAAATTTTATCTTTCATGGCAAATAAATCAACCACTTCAATATTTTCATTTATACTGAGTGAAAAACTACTGATCAAATATGATTTTTTAATAAGAGAAAAATCTTAAATCCTTTATAAATATGCTACAATTTCAGGTATTATTCAGTAGCAGTTTTCTACAAGTGAAACATTTAAATACTGATCTTTTATATAACAGATTGTTTCTGACAACTATATAAATAGTCTTCCTGCTTCACAACAATTTTTTCATTTGAATACAATCTACATACAGATACTTTAATGGCAATCCTTTAATTGAATAAAATTGCTTTATCTTAATGACTGGTTTGCTTTGGCACAGGGTAGAAACTGCTAGTCAACTAGTCAGCCTGGAAGATGAAGTTCTAGCACAGTTTTACTAAAAAGATATATAGCAGTCTCAGGGAATATGTTTGTCTTCAAAATAATATAAATTAAATTCTTTCACAATGTCACCTCAATGCAGTTGCTGTATTGACTAACAGAGCAACATCTCTTGACTACTACGTGTTTTTCTTAATGAAACTATGGAAAACAATCTTTTGACATATTTTACTATCAGTTCTGAAACTGATAAGAAAATGTTGCCATTTTTCAAGACAGTCAAGGTTCAAATAAAGTCAGATTTGACAAGGTTCTCTATTATTGTGTTCTTACAGCTTTTCAAAAAAAAAAAAAAACACTGTTTTCAGCTTGGGTGTTTTGCCTTCACTGAGAGTAAATAACTTTTAAAATGTTCCTGTCACTATAAAAATAGTATTTTTTTTAATGTGTTAGTATTTATATATTTTGAACTATGATCAGGGCACAGGAAGAAAGGTCACCCTTTAATACACTATCTATGCTGCAAATCTTGCCTTTTTTAAGTGATAAAATTGAAAAGCAAACAGACCTGTACCAGAATGATGTACACAAAGCTAGATTTAGATAACCAAATTTCCATTTAAAATAACAACAAAAAATCTGTAAGAAATTTACAAGCGTGGCTGCAGCAAGTTATACAAGCCAGTCCATGATGGCTAGAGAAATGGCTTGCTTTCTGTCACAGGGCAGAGCTCCACTTTTACTGAAATCTCTGAGATACAGTTGCTCATCATTTTTGACACATCTATTCATTAGCTACCTAAATTTTCATTACAGTTCTAAACAGAGAGGTTGACAGGTCAGTTAAGACTAGGGACACATTTGGATCAGCCATTTTTACGTCTCATGCCTCATTCTGTACATAGTGATGTTCCTAGAGAGAACCTGCTCAGGGCATTTATATTGCTAGCTGCAACACGAACTTTCCTACTCTGCAGAGAAAATATTCTACTCCAAAGAAGGCAGTAATAACAGAAGAAAAGTTCTTCAGTGATCTATCTGCATGCCAAATTACCTCCATTCAACTGGCCAAGAAGACTTGAGCTAGCAAAAACAGTCTAGAACAGTATCTGTAGGAAAGGGGAGCAAACTGTTAAGTCATTATCTTCAAAGGCCAGAGACACAAAGAAACAGACTTAGCTCCTCAGCTACTCTGAACTACAGCTTCTCACTCTTTATGAAAATGTAGTGAAATTTCATCTAACTGTACAATTATTCACTGTTACAAGAGATTAAAAAAGGTGGATTTTCTCATGAGGCTTCTGATAATAATCAATTTTGAATTAGACTCTCAGAAGTTGTTCTGGATATTTGTACTTGTGTAAAACATTCAGTTATGTAAGCATCAGCATCTGGAAGAGAAATACTATACAGTTTACATAGAGATAACTATTAGACTGAATATTCACACTGTAGCAGCAACAGAATCCAAAACAAAGACAAAATACTCACAGAAAGGAAAATGCCAATTTTCATTATAAACATGAAATAGTTTGAATTTACAAAAGTAAGAAAAATAAGTCTTCTTTAGCAAAACATAAAATGAATGATATATAGTTTTGACAGGGAACTGATGGCTGCATAGCACACCATGTATGAATACTTTCTAGTATTAATTTTAATAGTAGAAATTGCTTATGCATCTTTCAGATACCTTATAATTTCATCTTATCATCATTGATACAAATATGAAATATTTCAACAAATTAATAATCAACTTATTGTAGAAGTTACTATTTCATTCTATAGGTGGTCACATTGTAACTATTTTCTTCTAAAATTAAGTTATAGTCAGATGATCTTACATGATCCAGAATGTCTGTTAAGGTAGCTTGACAATTACAACATTAAGAATTTGATTCTGCAAGAAACTAAAACAGAATTCAGAATTGAATCTCATTGCCTGCATTCTTACAAACCAAATCAGTCATTCAAAGTTTATGCACAAAGCTGCTCAATGTTATAAAGATGCTAAGTGGAATGGTTTATTCTAAACTATAAGAATATATCCAATGCCTTATAGCTGTTCAGTATTGCATATCATTTCATTATACTCACCCACTGTCACATCCTATGTAAATAAAAGCACAGTTAGCTTGTTTCCAGAGATTTATAAATTGTACATGTGATTGTCTATGCCATATGAAATGAACACCCTCAGTCTTATTCCAAGTGTGCGCAGCTAGGAAAAACATCATAATCCATTTGCTTAATCTTGGCTAATGTTAATCGCCAGACTGGGTTCACCTTAGGTAGCCATTGTTCAGAGCAGACTGTCTAACATCTCATTCAGCAACTCCTCTTATATTTTTAAACACTATTTTCCTTTTAAATATTTCATTTATAGAATTTTCTTTTTATTTAAATCTCTCAAAAGACTACAGAACCACATAAAATCAAAATGTGGGTGGGGAACGTACATCATCTAATCTATCTTTTTATCTGTGTAGTATTATCCCCCAAACTAAATTTTGTAGTGATATAAATGTTAAATGAGATGGTGCTTCTACCAATCACTTTCTGAGACTATTAACTGTCTCCTGACATTAATTCTTGCTTTTGTTCAATCATTTGGTCAAGATGATCCTCTTTGTGCTAAAGATTCTCCCATATTTTCTCTATTCAGATATCACACTGAAAATAATTCCACGGTTTCTTTCACAAAACGCAATAAAACATTACACGGTCTGATGTAGTTTGCCATCTATGAGGCATTCCTCAGTACAATATATTGGCAAAATGGTGATGCAATTATGATATATGTGTGTGAATATAGTTTGTGAAGATACAGGGGAATTATGTCTGACTGTAATTTAATTATACCACCGAATGTTGTTTTCTTTTTCTTTTTCTTTTTCTCCTTTTCCTTTTTATTTTTCTTTTTCAGTGGAAATACTACATCCCCGGATGGTAATTGTTCCATCTAATTACTACCAGATGTATAATCTGATTTGGAGCTTCTTTACTTAATCAGGATTATAGCGAGCTCTCAAAACTAGCTGTGTAGAACAGTAACAAAAACACTACTCAGTACACACTACCATTGCATGCCACAATGACTTTTTAACTGTTTTGCTTAGTAGAGAATTCAATGCCTACAGAAGTTTTTAAATGCTGATTCTGTTCCACTTTTGTAAGATGTATAGGCACAAACATTAAGAGGTAATCTGGTACAGATATTTTGCTATAAACATTGTTTTCTTAAATATTATATTAATATAATTATTTAGGTCTTTAGTATATCTCAGCTAATGTGCTGCTTATATTCTAACCAGTATTCTGTTTATACTCTTTCATCTTCCCAAATAGCTTACACCGGCTGCCAGATTACCAAATGTATTTATCAGCACAAACAACATCTGAACATTCATGAATTCTAGTGTTTGAATGTTCTGATGTCTTATGTCTTTTTAATTGAATTTTTCATAGAGTTGGTTTTCTTTTAAGTGAAAGATTTAAAATATCATTGCTACTCACATTAGCTTTCCAGTGCATGCAAAGCAACTTTTGATAACCAACTAATCCAACAGTTGCTTCTGTGCACCACTGGAATTTGGGACCCACGACATAATACTTCTGGAGCCTCGTGAAGATGATAAACAAGTATCACCATTTGATGGTATGAGTGCCCCTTAATTCTCTAAGGTTTCAAAAGGCTCACAAAGCTTCTGTCCAGACATATGTAACTTAAAAGAGCCTCTGCATTTCTTATTGTACTACGAACACTCCACATACTCTGAAAAGACAGAAGAAATCACCAACTTTATAGTAAAAATAGCATTAATAGGAATTGCTTTCAACTCCTATTAGACTTAGAGCTAACAAGCCATAAAAGATTATTACAGTCCTGTAACAGTCAATATCCGCACAAAAGTACTTTTCATTTGTTCACGTGGGCAGCTTGACTAACATCCATGGAACTACTAAAATGATGTGATAAGAATTTGACCTTAATATTTGGAGAAAAGATGTTCTTTCTATATTTTGTAAAGAAAAATTGAGGAATATAAAATTAGTCCTGAAAATGTAAGAATGCAAAATCAGGCCACATGAGAAAACATTTCAGTGATTGAAATTGTAATTGCAAGTGGGATTGCAATTTTCTGGGTTGCTGTCAGTTTCACTTTTAAATTATATGTCTGCTCATCTCCAGAACATCTTCAGTTCTCAGTTCTGATACTAAACATTACATTTAACACTCAGTATCCCTCTTGGTCCTATTTTTTGGTAAGAGTTATTGATTGGTAAGTAGCTTGTTTTATTTGGCAGGGCTACAATTTTGCTTTTAATTTTAAGAATCATTAGACTTCTACATATTAGACATATATATAGTTTTTTTTAATTCTTTATCATTGCAGGCAATTGTTTAGCTATCCACAAAAAAAAAAAAAAAAAAAATTATATTTAATCTCTTTCGATA
>VXAA01002125.1:44245-69998 GCA_013399115.1 Anseranas semipalmata
TTATATTTCATCTCTTTCGATATTTCAATATTTTTCTTGCTTGTTTACATACAATTTGGTTTTAAATAATTCATTTATGGATTAATATATAAATATAATTAATATAAAATACAAGATAGGAATGTATCTCACCTAATTTCAGCCATCTAGAAAGTAGATTTTTAGTCTAAGTCAGCTGCACAGGTTTGCCCTTAGAGAAAGACATTTTGCTTGTGTTTGATTCATTCCACATTTTCTAGGCCAGGATCAATCAACTTTTACAATTGTCTGTTTTCCTCCAGTGACTACAAAGGAGCTTAGTCAACTAATATCTTTAATTTACAAAAGTTAGACAGAATAACTCTCAACTTTAGACAAGTGGAGCTCAAATAAAGGAACATAATGACAAATAGATTCGGAAGTGATCTTAAGAGGATATCCCATTCCTCCTCTTTCCTTACTTGATTCTACTTTGCCCTATCCAAACTGATTCCTCTTTGTAGCTACTTTTTAAATTCTATATTCTATTAGTCATCTCTTTCTAAATGAAAACAACAATTTTTTTCCCATCCTTTTCTGTAGCCCATCTTTTCCTCTGGTCAGTCTGTTCAGATCCCCTTTTGATCCTTATGCTAAAAGGCACTTTAGCTCTCATTTAAATTGCAGTTTACGTAAAATTAGATGTATTTCTAAGTGTCATCTAAAGAGTTGCTATCTTATTCCACAAAATGATTGTGATACTAAATACAGTCACTAATCACTGAGAACCCAAAAAGTATGGATAAAGATAGTTGTGCATATGGAACTAGTATTGAGTACATGAATCCAACTGTTAGTGAATAACTTTCTTTTACTTTAAGAATCAGTTTACAAACCTGATAATTAAACTCAGATGGATTTGAAATAAACCTTGCTTCTGCTTTCCTTAGCTCTGTGGTACCTTCCCCATACCAGAAAATTGTATACAGGAAGCTGACTTAAACCTTTTATAACAAGCTAACACAGCTGACTGCATTGAATGGGTGTGGACAGTCTGCAGTTCTTCACGCAAGCTCTCAAGCTTGTACCTAGTAAAGCAGAGGTAACAAACTGAAGGGCAGGCAACACTTCTGTGCACTGCAGCCAGGTCTACAGGAACTCACTGCCTTTGGATTTCAGCTGAGACTCCACAGTCAGCAAATAAAAGTTCTACTGCCATCTTAAAAGATTTTAAATGTATGTGTACACCTCCTTGGTTGTGTGCTTCCTTGAGTTACTGCATGGAAATGGGAAGTTCTTTGGGTATTTATGGGAGAGAAATTCACTGTTTCTAAGAGGTAAATTTTGCAATCAAATTCAGTGATCATACCAAAACTAAAGGAACAGGAAAAATAATGATAGAACCAAATGCAAATGAAACATGGAAAATTAGAATACTAATGGCACCATGTTGCAATAAAGGCTCGTTTATTAATCAAGAGGCATTATACTGTACTTTCAGACATGAAACTTAAATAATAAGAAATAAAATATATTGATGCTCTGTATTTCTCTCAGGAGGACACCGTGCTTACAGGTGTTTCCTGATTCATAGCTGAAGTTACAGCCATATCATTGTGAGGCAGTCATTAACTTCAGCTCTTTCATCAAAAAGAAGAGGAAAGGGAAAATCTCATATTTGCATTTTTTCTTGGTTCTTTGTGAACACAGTGACAGATACACACAAAGGATCTACTCTAATGACTACAGGGATCAGCGGCAGTTTTGCTTTTGATTTCAAAGGGTGTCTTCTAGAAAGAGAGCAGCATGGAGATGGCCAATTGAAGGTCCAGTGCCTTCAGTTTGCCCACAAATCCATTCTATACAGCAAAAGATCTAAGTCAAGCACCCAAATTTGTAGACGAAATACTTGGTCTACAAAACCTGGGTTGAACCAAAGCTTAAGAGAAAGATTTCAAAGTCAAGAGAACTTTCCAAACTCCAAAATTCTTTTGATCAGCCCGGGAAAGTACATCATCCAAACAACTTCTAAAAATATTTTTATACTTACTCTTTCTGATTTTGATTTATTACTTGTCCTTGTCTATGGACTTTGCTTTAGTAACCAAACTGATTAAATGCTACAAGTACCTAAATAAAACCCAACACTTTCAACTTCATTCTATGACTCGTCAGTGTTTCTCAAGATCAGAATCACACCTAGGAAACTGATGTGCAAGAAAGAAAAAATGTTAGCAATTACACTATCATGTTTGCCGATATATTCTTTTTCCTTGGCAGATAACCAGCATGCCAGGTTGAGAAACATAAGCAGCCTTGTTTGCAGCATTATCCCGAGTCAGAGCAGGGTCAGAACTGTGTGCAGTGTGGCCCTCCCTGACTGGCTGTCCTATGGCCCTTGAATGATATCCTTTGTTTAAGTCCCAGCCATATGGGACAACACTTAGCACTTGAGTATTTTTATCATTCCAGTATGAGTCACCCCTTTAAAAAGGGCAGTTGCTACACCAGTTGAACTATTATTATTGACCTTGTGCCCCAAGAAAAAGCTGATAATATGCTTTATGTTTCCAAGTCTCTTAAACTTCTTATACCTCTATTTTATTTATTTATTTATTTTAATTGGACTGCTCAGTAAGGTATGGAATTAGGAAACTGCTATCAAGCTAAAAAGGAAATTATCACATTGAAGGCAGGGGCCTGGGTTAAGTTCCCTCCAGTGTGTCCAGCCTGTTTACATCCTTTCCAGTAAAGCCTTCCAAAAAATGTGCCATTATTAATATGTTACTACTGATAAGATTTTGAGCTATTGCATTACAACAACATTTTAGTGCTTGATATACATGAACTTCTTATCAAGCTAATCCCTACAGACTTTTATTCATTAAATTCTCCAACAGAGATTTGATAACCAACAGCTGGGGATGCAGAATGAGAAATAAAGAAAAAGTGTGCCTCTTGGGAGGAAAACAAAACAAAACAAAATAAAACCAGTGCCCTGCTTTTAAGAGAGCTCTGACTGGTTAGATGGACTGCAATTTGAGGTGTGAAAACTCCTGTTTGAGCTGTTCTGGTTTTTGACCATCAAGTCTCCCTAAACTTAACCTGAATCTGAATGGCTGTTTGTGTTCAGAAAATGGCCTCCTATGGGAAATTTCTAGCTTGGCAGAAGTTCTAATTCTCCTATCATCTTCAAGTGGGTTAGAATTTAATTCTGGAGTGTACGGCTTGTCTCAAAGTTAAATACATAAACATCCTCTGCTTAGTTTTCCTTATTTTCTTGCCTCAGATGTATTTAGCCATTTACATTTGCCTTTGTTCTGTAAAATATACTAACTGAAAGGGAAGTGTCAGCCATATTTTCATATTTTCTGAGTTTAAGTATCTGAAAAAGAACCACCTTAGACTGCATTTTGCTTTGGTTATTTTACGTCTACATAATTCACTGCACTGATACGTGAATGCTTACAGAGTGTGTCAAATTCTTTAAACTGGAAAAATAGTAACTAGATTTTTTTTCCCTGCCCCTGGTTTTCTTATTATTATCTTATTATATTATCTTAAAATTATCTTAAAATGTCTTTTCTCCATTGAATACTTGCCTTCATGACCCTCCCAGCTCTTTCATCAAATTAATAATTTCAATCACCTGTACTGACCTTAATACACAAGAAATAGTAAAAAACAATGATACAACTTACTGCTGGTCTAATTAGCACTGTTGGCTTATTAAAGTTTGACTCCCCCCCCCACTGGTTAGAAAACTCCTGTGTGGACCTTAAAGTTTTACTGAAAATTTCACTTGTTAAGACAACATAGAGTTCTCACATATTCTTTTTTTTATACTCATTTAATTTCATTGTATTTCTTATCAATTTATTAATTTATTATTATAATTTTCTTCACCTTCCAAAGAACATGGTCAAAGCAAAGGATTAAGCACAAATTCCCTGGCCAAGCTGTTATCAGTTTACCTTGAATATTAACCCCACATACCTCCGTTTGTCTATCTGAATTGGATGCAAAGACACTTGCCAGTCTGCATACTTCATAGAGACGTTGCAAAGCATGAACTAAAGAAACCTCATAAAGTTACAGCAGTGCAAGTGACTATGAGGGACAGATCTTTCGGTTTCTCTGGAGGACATCATTAAATCCTTTGCTGGGGTCTGGTGTTATTTCCTTGATGGAGTACAGAGGTTTTTGTCA
Organism: Anseranas semipalmata; assembly: GCA_013399115.1. NCBI lineage: Eukaryota > Metazoa > Chordata > Aves > Anseriformes > Anseranatidae > Anseranas > Anseranas semipalmata. The sequence continues at coordinate 48,413 of VXAA01002125.1, forward strand.
GGGAGCATAAGTTCATAAATCGAGGACAAGAAGGGAAAAAGGCTCAGACATTTTACGCAGGTTTGCCTCCTATCAAACAGTGTAAAGACTTTGATCAAAATTACATCTTCAAACACTTGCTCTGATCTGCTGCCTGCTTCTGTAGGTGCCCAGGCTCCTAAGGCTCCTAAATTTCTAACGTACAGTTTTGCTGCTGAGCACGTGTACAACCATTCCAGCACTGACAGCACTAAGCCACTTAATGTCTTAGCCTTGGTGCAATGCACGGCTTGTCACTGTTTTGTTCAGCTGGCCTGAAGAAACCTGACCATTCCTTCTGACAGCCCAGGCAGTAAGCTGTTGCTCTCCTCCATTCCACTAGATAGTAGTTAGAGCTCTCTTACAAGTCTGGAGGGCCAGTTCACTGCCTGATTTAGAGCAGGGATTTAAGGCCATGCATCTCAGCTTCCAAGACAGTGAGCCAGCACTACGCTTCTCCTCCTATCTAGGTTTTATGTAAAAAAAAAAAAAAGACTGACCGGGGTGCAGCATCTAATTCTACAACAGACTTCACAGCTACAAATGCCCTGTGGTGAGATGTAACTCTAAGCCTGGGTTTAGATATCTGTTTCTTTGTCAGCCATGGAAATTATATCAAATATGAACCCCAGCCCAAAGACCCTGCATCTCCCCATGATTCAGGAGCCAAGATACCTAACTCAAAGCTGGAGATTCCCAGAGGAAACAAGCTGGCTGCCTCCAGTGCTGTATCACTGTGCCTGAACCCCCTGTATGAATCTTGCTTACTCAGTAGTGTTAACCACAGGTGGAAGCAAGAAGTTCTGAGAAAATGCAGGTACAGAGTGTTGTGAGAGAAAATACAGAATTATATTTGACTGTCTTACTTGCGGCAGTGGATGTAAATAATGGAGCTGAAACATATCACTGAATGCATGTTCCTAAAATCAACCCAGGATTCCTACACTGAGTTTTAAGCCTGAAGACAGTCACTGCTTCTATTACCGCAACCCTCCAGGATACTTAGTTTTCCCCCTTCTGCATTTATTCTCACTTATATACAAATATTATAAGTAGATATTTCTGTATATGCATGTCTGTATCTAAGTACATACAGATACACAGACATACATTCATGCAAGCAAACTCTATGCACATAACTTCAGTTACTTTTATATCCTTTAAATCAAATTGACGTTTTTATAGTGTCTTTATTGTGTATTCTGCAACCTGTTATTTTCCTTTCACTTTATTTTGATTTGGAAATACACTTCTCTAAACTCACTCACACACAGAGACAGTGTTTTACCAAAGGACTGAGTTTATATGTATATTTAATTTTGAGTGAATTAGATGTGTGAAAAAGATTGTTTTCTCTATGAAGGCATCCAGCTTGTATTTTAGCATGCTATTTCTGGTCCAGTGCCAGTTTCTAATCTCAGCTAGTACAAAAAGGTGACATTAGAGGGATAAAGATTTTGGGACATATGCTCAAGAAAAAAATAGAACAGAAATGTCCACCTCTTTCAAAAATAATTGAACTGCATGAGCTATTATCACCATCAGGTTTTCATCTGTCAGTCTTTTCCACTACCTAAATGAACCCTCAGATATTGTCAACAGCAATTTTTCTACACACATTATTATTGGTTAAAAATTCTACATAAACAAAATGGTGCTGCTTCATTTTAAAGTTTCAATAGCAAGATGGTATTGATCTTATTCATCTTAAAACAAGTTATAAATAATAAAATCAATAAAAACATTTGTAAATAGGAAATCCATGAAGTAAATACATGACCACAGACAGACCTGTAAAAAGTACTGCTGCTGTCTTCGAGCAGGTCTATCAGTAAAAAAAATAAGAAGAGCATTTTAAGTTTCATTATGCATGACACTGAAATTAAACTAGATAAAGTATTAAACATTTATTAAAAAAAAATATAGAGAGAGTAAGATAGAGAATAAGTGACTCACTAATTTTTTTTTTTTCCCCTCTTAAGTAAGTTCCTTTGGTCAAATCCTTTTTACTTTCTGCTTAACACAGAAGGTTTTCTCACTTGATCACACCTCCCTACTTGATCAGACTGATCCATGGAGTGATCCTTATGATCATTTTCCAGTGAAATAACATCACAAAGCCAAGAAAGAGCAAATCAGTTAACTCAGAAGACAACATATCACCTACCATTAAAAGCTAAGGAGAGGCCAGTGATGGGGAAGCCTGGCTGTCAGTACAGTTTTATAAAGTTTCTGCTTCTGCTGCTCCATTAAAGCAGAAAATTGATGTATTTTCAAGCTTCTCCCCCCTCTTACTACTATTATTCTTCACTTGAGACAAACAGAAAACTCCTTTTCTGTCCAATCAACTGTTTTTGACATTCTCCCTTTACAAATTTTGTCAGGGAGTTAAAATCTCAGAAAATTCATAAACTGATTTAAAAAAAAAAAAATCTACAATTATTTTTGAATCAACTGAAAGGTTGCTGTTTTCCACAATATTGAAGTGTTTAAATTTGTACTTTCACTTATTTTAGATTCTGATCATCTATACTTGCTATCTGCTTTTGCACAGTCTGTTCATCTCACTTCAGCTCTACAGTCAACCACAGAATCACAGAATCACAGAATAACAGAATCACAAAATGATTGGAGGCTGGAAGGGACCTCTGGAGGCTATCTGGCCCAACCCCCTGCTCTAGCAGGGCCACCCAGAGCAGGTTGCCCAGGACCATGTCCACGTGGCTTTTGAAGACCTCCAAGGAGGAGACTCCACAACCTCTCTGGGTAACCTGTGCCAGTGCTCCGTCACTTGCACAGGAAAGTGTTTCCTGATGTTCAGGAGGAACCTCCCATGTTCCAGTTTGTGCCCATTGCCTCTTGTCTTGGCACTGGGCACCACTGAAAAGAGCCTGGCTCCATCACCTTTGCACCTTCTCTTAGGTACTTGTAGACATTGATGAGATCTCCCCTGAGCCTCCTCTTCTCCAGGCTGAGCAGTCCCAGCTCCCCCAGCCTCTTCTCATAGGAGAGGTGCTCCAGGCCCTTGATCATCTTGGTAGCCCTCTGCTGGACTCTTTCCAGTATTTCTGGGTCTCTCTTGTACTGGGAAAGTCAGCTACATTCATTTTTCATCTTTTCTAATACAACACAATCAGATGCAGAAATTTTACCTAAATGTATTTCTACCCCTTCTGCTTTACTTCTCAGATTCCCAAGCTGTGTTAGCAATGCCTGCACCAAGCATCAGGCTCACACTTGCTGTAAAGCGCCTGGGGAACGTGACTGCATCTGGAGAGGAGGTATGGCCAGATGCCTCCTTCCCCTTCGGGATACAGCTGCATTATGCTGTGCTAGTCTACATTCTTATCCTCACTACACTGAATATTGAACAATGTCTATTTCCAATGGATTTCCTAACAAAAAAAAAAATTACAATTTTTATGACTTAATGTTTGTCATTGTCCCTTAACTCATTCTTGACAATTAAGAAAAATTGCACAGACTTTCAGACCACAATGAAAGAAATCAGTATTCCCATATAGATCCAACATTATCTAACTGGATGCTAAATCACAGAGCTATATTCAGCTGAACACCCTGGAACCTTGTGACACTGATGACATACAGGCTTGTATTACACTGACTGACAAGGTATGCCTTAAAATCAATACTGGCCATGCTTCCATAATACACTAAAGACATATTTATGTAGTTATACTTTTCATCTGATTCGTACTAATTGCTTTAAACCCCTTCTAAGCATCATGATTTTTGAAGATATATTTCAATTGAATCCAGTTCCACCCTACTTGGTATTTATATTGCTCTCATCATCGTGTTTTCTAGCAGCTGGCAATCAATCACTGGTGGAGTTTATCCCCATAACATCTGTGTGAGATAATACTTCCCTACCTTTCCTCTATAGAGGACTGACAGAATGGCATATCCTGGTTTAGCATCTGTTAAACCAGGAACTGAAGCCAATTGTATCGTTATCACTGCCCCACCATTATTATAAAAGAAAACAGTGCAGTTCAGTACTGACTAGGGCTTCCATTTCAAGGATCAGACCATCTGAGATATCCTTGACTACTGTCTTTGGATTTTTTAAGAAGATAAAGAAGAGCAGCAGAGGACTCCCTCTTTTTGCAGATACAGCCATCTGTGTCTTTAGAGATGCAGAAGACAGCACAAGGCCTTGGAGAATGAAAAACTACCGAGTAAATACAGAGCCCCCTCCAGAGCTAGCCGGAATCACAGTCCTCGCCATTTTCACTTTGAATGTCTTAAGAAAAAAGCAACTTGCAGAAAGTTACTTGAATACTGCTGAAATAAACCAGTATTTGCAAAATCACCTCCGATCAGGTCACCAGTCAAGGTCAACCTCAGCAATCACTCAGAATGGTGACAGAACAATAGAGCTGCTGCACTGAGCAAATGCGTAGGCACTAGGGCTCTGCTTCTCTATCTCAACAGATAAGCAATTCTTGGGACTTCAAATAAATCACTGGGAACAGCTAGCGGAAACAGTGATGTTGGATAGATCTCCTCTCATGTTTTTCTTAGCAGACTGCCACAGGGAAATATTCAGATGCTGAAGGATGTCTGTTTACTTAGAAGAACCTGATCTAAAAAGAAGTGACATACTATAATCTGGTCACGCAAACTGTCTCTAAGCAATTAGAGTGCCTTATTGGTTTAATGCTATTTTAGGTTTATTTTTGCTCTTGGGAATTAGACCCTGAAAAATTTTTCCTTGAAAAATGCAGTATGTATTATGCTACTTCGTACATCTATTTATCATGATATCACAGCTTACTGTAGTCAGCATAAAGTTTTTGTAAGGTATATAACCTCAAACTGAACTGAGATAATCTTTTGCCTTTTTGAACTACAGAGAAAAAGAAATATAATAGGCTTTCATCAGAATGTTTTCCAGATACTAACACTTAACATTTATCTCCTTTCAGAAAGACTGTAGGGAATAAGGAGGAAAAGTGATTTTTGTGTGGCCCCATTTCAGGGCTAAAAAGCAAATTTTCATTTCATTTAGATGTATTTCTTTCTTTTTATTGTCATTGATATTTTTTAAATTACAAGTTTTCACAGGCTTTTCTCAAAGCAAAAATTTATATTGACAGATAATTTCTAGCATAACTGGATTTATTTATACTGCAATAAATAATGACAAACTTATTTGCAACTTAAAAAAAAAAAAGCTCCTCATGAAGATGTAACTTAAAATAGCTGCACAGGTAAGAAGATAAGACAAGAGAGTAATTAATAGTAACATGTTTGTATTATAAAAAAGAAGCTGGTTCAAAATTGTTTGTTTTTCATTTGCGAGAACCACTTCTACCAGCTTGGCAACCTGACAGACTAGACAAGAGCCATACCCAGTGCCTCTCCACACATGCACACACACATAGACTCGTCCTGGCATAAAAACGTACAAAAGGAAATATAAGGGTCACCCAGATCCTGGAATCTAAAAGCAAAAAGAGTGATTCCTTAGACTGATGCACATTGAAAGAAGTTAGTGTATTCACTGAGAAATAGAAGTATATTCTTATGTGCTGCATATCCTAGCAATATCTAAATTTAGATCATATTGCAATATCATGAAACCAAACATCAAGGAAATTAAGATGTCCTTAAGTATACTATCAATTTAGCCAATTAATTAAATACATGCATATGTCCTTCTTTACTCAGAAGAACAAGTACACATATGTTTAGCATAAATGCCTACACACATACAGAACGGCATGCTGCATGCAGTAGTCAGAAATACCTGTAGCTATGCTCTATCTGTATGCTAGCCAGGATCCATTTTTTTTCTTCTTCCTTAGTGTATGCTTTCTGAAAATTGAGGGTTTGCAAAATCAGCCTATTTTTAGATTAATATTTATAAACTTTAAAGATCAAGTCAGAAATTTTGGCTATCTCTTTGGAAGAAAAAAAAAAAGAATTTTTTTTCCCCCTATTTTTCAAAGAGAGTCACTGATTAATTTTAAATAATTCCTAGTCTCCTTAAATGGGTAATCCAATTTATTATATTTCTTCTCCTTTAACAGTGCCCTCTGGCCCTTAATTCCTAATGTTCTGCTTGAAATTTCAGCACTGTTATTGACCCTTCCCTAGTGCAGTTGTGAATTTTCTTAATTTTACATACATCAGAGCTTTGTTGAACTGATTCATTTTGATTTATCTTCTATCTACAATTATTCAGTTTTGTTCTGGGCTCCCAATCACATTACATACACTACGAAAATATGTAAGATATATCACAATACAAATGTTTTAATGATCCCTTTAAATGAGAAGAGAAATGTAAATCTTAAAGTTGGAGAATGGGATCGTGTAAGGGATAATGGTGACTCCTAGCTGGTCATCTGAAGGCTTTAGAAATTAAAGCATGTTTAATAATTAATATTAAAAGCTATCCTTTTAAAGGCACCAAATTGTTTATACATATACATTCTGAAAAGCTAAATAAATAAATGTTATTAGAGAATGGAAGGGTTTTTATATGCTGTCAAGTTCAAAGATTTGTTACTTCATTTGCAAGTCTTAGACTATGCTATCTGTTATGGCATATGACAAAGGTATGGTCCCTTCTTAAGCACTGTCTTCAGTGTTGCAGACAGATAAGCTCACGTGTTGGCTATCAGTGTCAAGGTTTTGGTAGCGGGGGCCTACAGGGGCGGCCTCTGCGAGCGGAGGCCAGGGGCTGCCCCATGCCAGACACAGCTTCTTCCAGTTGGCTCCAATAGACCCACCACAGGGCATGGCTGAGCCCATCAGCCACAGGTATGGTGTTGGAGAAAGGGAGAAGATGCTGGACAGGCAGAGGAGGAGGGAAAAAGAGAGTGAGAAACAGCAGCGTGAACACCAAGGTCAGAGAAGGAGGAGAAGGAGGAGGAAGAGGAGGAGGAGGTGCTCCAGGCACCAGAGCAGAGATTGCCCTGCAGCCTGTGGAAGACCCCATGCCAGAGCAGATATCTGAACTGCAGCCCCTGGAGACCCCGCGCAGGAGAAGCATTTTCTTCTGTAGTACTGCAGCCCGTGGACAGACCCATACTGGAGCAGGGAAAAAAAATGACATGGAAAGAGAGGCAGAGAGAACCATTATAGACTAACAGAAGCCCCCATCCCTGCCTGTGCTGCTCGGGGGTGGGTAGAGTCTGGAGAGAAGGGGTGAAGCTGAGCCTGGGAGACTGGGGAGGAATGCTCCTGTTTTAGTGTTTGTCTGTTTCTCTCTAGTCAAATCTATTTCGGTTGGCAATAAATTAAATTAGTTTTCCCCAAGTCAGGTCTGTTTTGCCTAAAACAGTAATTGGAATGCAATTTAGCTGTTTTTACCTCAACCCACAAGTTTTCTCATCCTATTTTCTCCACCCGTCCCGCCAAGGAGGGGAGGGAGCAAACGGCTGGGTGGGCGTTTGGCCCTGAGCCGCGGCTCGCCCCCTGACACTCACCAGGAGAAGCACAGATCCTTGGATTCGGGAACTGCAGCTCCCCACTTGTGCAAGTCTAGGCACTCACTTGTGTGAGTCTAGGCAAAATCAAGGCGTTTCGTGGTAATTACTGCCTCGTAAATATTCCTTTTTTCAACACTATGCCTGGTAGCAGCAGATGTAGATAAGAGAAAAATAAGATTGAAAATACATTTTGCCTTAGTTATCTTCAGAAGATTTATAGCTAAAATCATCAATCTTTTAACAGTAAGTTTTTTGTCCTAGTGATATTTCCCTTGATACCAGTGAATTTTAGACAACCACTCTGCCACAAACTGTGCTTCAGCCAAGTAATCTCATTCAAGTAAATGGTGTTAATAGTGCAACCAAAGGTTTCTAACCTCAGGACACATAATTGGAGATGAAAATTGCCTAAAGTGAAACTCTTGAGAGGAAATGCACTGTTCAGTGCATTTCAGTACCTGAAATGTTCAAAACAATAAAAATAAAAAAAAAAGAAGCTGTCAAATATCTTATTCTGATATTTTCTAAATGAAATTTCAGTTCTCTGGTTTGAAGACACTTTTCTTTTAAAGACTTAACATATGTTTAAAATAGTTATAAAAAGAAAAGACCACAGTCAAAAACAAACAAACAAACAAACAAAAACTTAGCAAATCATTTCAATGAAATATTTCAAACTGGTCAGAGCTTTATTCCTCTTGGTCTGTTCCCAACTTCCTTTTTAACTTCCTTTGTGATTGTGACTCTGGCTTCACTGAAAATGAGAAAAAAAAAATGAAATCTCAAAAATGCTAGCAGGATGGGAAAAAAGCCATGTTTAGAATTTAACAGGACAGTCAGCACAATGATCACATCTTAAAGAGTAACTGCTGTTTTTTATAACATCTGAAACTAGAATATAGAAATTGAGTAATTGGGACATTGAGTAATTGCCACATGCCAGCTGACATAGATTGTCATTGCTATCCTAATGCCTGGGGACTTGTAGCAAATTGCTCCAGCAGAAGATGAAGTGGATTTTTCTATGATATTATAACCATGCCATTCAATTAATGTCTACAAACAATTCAATAGTACTGATGCGTAAATAACTCAGACATGATTTTTAAAGTGCATACTTATATTAACATGCTCAAAAGATGCTCAAAAGAAGGACAACAAATGTCACTCAGTATTAAAAGCACTTTTATGACAAGCTTACTGCACATTGTTGAAAGACATTAATATCTTTATGCTGGCAAACAGTAATGTCTCTTTTATGCAAACAAAGTACATGTCAAAGCACTGCTTCAATCCTTTTCTCTTCACAGCAATGTCAGTAATTAGACAACATATTTCAATTAAAAAAGGAATCTCTTGATATTTAAAGAAAATTAGTTTTAAGGTCACATGAAGCCAATATGCAACAAATCTGTATCCACCTAAGAATCAAATTCAGGTGATACTTTCACTTTAAAGCAATCATAGCCATGCCCAACATCTTTATAAATCAAAATACTACTTTAAGGAAAAAATTGGATAGTGTATTTAATACTTATATTTTTACCACAAAGCATTTTAAATGATTTTATATTTTTAAAAACGGTAATTCTAAATCATTAAAGAGTTAGTTTATTCTCTATATAGAGGTGCTACTGTTGTATTCTACTCAAATTATATTATCTCCTACACTGAAATAAATGAGAACATGTGCAATTAGAACAGTAACTTCTACTCAAACCAGAATCCTAGTGTGAGGTCAATGGACAAATACAGAGCAAAAAAAATCTTTGTACCAAAGTTCATAATAAAGTAGTAGCATTGCATTTCCTGAGCTTTTGTCCCATTATTAGTATCCTAAAGTAGAAACTCCTATAACATAACTATTCACAAAAGGAAGGGTTAGATCAGAACAAGCTGCTTCATTGAGACAGGGAAAATCACAAAGCCCTGAGAGATCTGCAGCATGAGGGAGTGACCACATCTATTCTAGGGAGGGAAAGCTGAAGAAAATTCACTTTATCAAAAAGAAATGTGGATGCAAAATCCGTATAAGGAAAAAGAAGCCTATTTGGCTTCTTCTCCAATCTTCTGCTGTTTCTTTATAAAAAAAAAAGAGAGAGATTTTAGTAACATAAGTTATACCAATGGTGAATTTAGCCTAGTACTTCTCAGAGCTCTCTGTTAACATCTAAGAAGGAGACTGACTTGTTAAAGCATAAAGTTTGTAATATTTCTGGGATACATTCTATTGCAAAATGTTCTGGGTTGTGTGATACTTGGGCATATTTTCTATCTCTGCCCTGACCTCTGGCAAAAACACACCTCAAAACACATAAATCTGATAAGTCTTATTTCACAGTCATTTGGGATTCTATATTTGCTCTCTTTTATATATATATATATATATATATTAGAGTGACAGATCAGCTGTAAATTGGTGCTTTTGAACCGTCATATAAAATTATTCATATCACTTAACTTCATCTGGTAAGATATTTATAACTGGTGACAAAGTTGCTCCTGTGCTAGTACTGGCTAGTACTGTCCCCACCCATAAGCCTTTTCAGCTTTGCAGTGCCTCATTTCAGTTTGCCTTTGGTGGCAGAGCCTTATCTATGAAACGAACCCATCAATTTCTGGACAAAACCTGGAAAAAGATTAGCTCCCTCCCTGATGAGATAAATCACTTCCCAGTGTTTTCACTTGCAGACTTTATCATTTTTCATATGGCTTTTACTCTGACTAGATCTGTAAAAGAATATGAGTTAAGATAATTAATACTTGCATGATACAAACTTAAAACTACAGCTCAATATTTAGAAGCAATTGGTAGCATTACTCTTTAACAGCATATAAATAAATAGCGACTATTTACTTGTTTCACATTTCATATATTTTGCATGCAAACAATTATTTACTTGTTTCACATTAATGTATACATTGTTTTTGATCTAGGCAGAGGAAGAAAATACACTGTTCGCATGTGTTCAAATTAAACTGACAGTTAAAGTTTAGATGATGACTGTTCATATTGCAAAGATGTAACTATATTTACAATTCTACATGTGAACATCATAGTACAAACACAAATCTCACAAGCTTCTGGAAATACTCCAGTTCTCTGGCACCCAAAGACATAGTGCAGACCCCTTTCTCTACTTCAATGAAGGCCATGCAAATTCATGCATTTTAAAGATAGTTATAGTCCTTCATTTTTGAAGAGTTTACTATTCCAAAGTAGATTAAAAATTAGGCCAAAGGCTACATTCAAATGTACTGAATTATACATATAGAATAAAGAATATTGTCCTCTTTTACAATAAAGATTGTAAGTGCCAGTTAGTCCTTTAATATCTAGACTACATTTTCTGTCCAGCAAACATTCATTTATTTGTTACAAGTGCCCAGGACCATGTCCAGACGGCTTTTGAGTATCTCCAGGGATGGGACTCCACAATCTCTAGGCAACCTGTGCCAGTGTTTGATCATCCCCACAGTAAAAGAAAAATGTTTTCTCTTATGTTCCAGTGGAATTTCCTGCATTTTAATTTGTGCCCATTGCCTCTTGTCATTTCACTAGATACTACTCAGAGGAGTCCAGTTCCACCTTCTTCACTCCCTCCCATCAGCTATTTATACACATTGACAACATCCCTCCGGAGTTTTCTCAAGGCTAAACAATCCCAGCTCTCTCTGCCTCTCTTTGTATGTCAGATGCTTCAATCCCTTAATCATCTTAGTGACCCTTTGTTGGAGTCACTCCAGGACATCTGTGCCTCTCTTGTGCTGGAAATTGTTCTTTTTTCTTGTACTTTTTCCTTGTACCTTTAGATTTAGAAAGATATATTTCACATATAAAATATCTACTACAGCAGAGTAAACTTTGCTCCCAACGTTTTTACCCCCTTAGGCTACAGAAGATAAAAGCTCTTGGCAGGACAACTGGTACAATTTTATCATAAAAAGTACCTGGGAGGAAAAAAAATATTGAAACAATCACAACGACATAGCAGAGAACTCTGCTTTAAGGCATTTTCTTGTTCATTGGCAGGTAACTGTTTGGAAGGGGAATAACACATTCATTTGTCCTTTTCTGCTGCAGCTGTATCACAGAAACAGGCAGAGTGAGAGCTGCCTTAGGAATGGGATAAGGAGAGATTATTCCTCTCCATTGCTGCTGTAGTTACCTATTGACAATCCCTTTTCCACAGGCTGACACAGGACAGAGGATTTGAATGCAAGGATTTTTAACACAGACATTGGCATATAAGAAAAAGAAACCTGTTTAATTCCTAGCCAGTTTCCAGAAGTCCAAAAAATCCTTTCTAAAGTTCTTTGTAATCCATAATCACACAGCAAGCAAACTAAGGTGCAATAGACAGAAGCATTTGTTTTGTTTTATTCCCTGGGGTTTTTAACATATGAAATTATCAAATAGGAGCATTAGATATTTAATACAGACTCAGTCACAATATTTAACCCTGAAAAAGAAAGACAAGGATATGATGGTCACAAGATATGAGTTTGTAAGACCACTGTTGGAAATTAAGGACTACAGTGCTCAGTTAGAGACCAGCAGCAAGCCCATGACCACAAAAAATCTGTGTCTTGATCAGAATAACTTAGTCAATTATTTTTCCCCTACCATTGCTGATATTTTGTTGCCATTATTAAGTGTGAGAGCAACTCTCACAACAATTTGGTACTCATTTTTCACTGAAATAACTACAGTCCCATCCTTTACAAGCTGATTCCTGAGCAGCTCACACAAAGAGGTGAATGAACATTCAAATCCTGCTTCTGTTGGTTTTGGGAAGACTAAGTGGAAAGCAAAGAATATGCATCTTCCAAGTGCTTGGAGTGTTTTATCCGAACATGGGTAAGCCATCCGGCTTAGTGAGCACCCTCCCTTGTAGTGAAATGGTCACAGACTTATTTCCTTAAATTTTATAGTAGAGAGGCCAACAGTTTAATGTCACGATCTAAACCACAAAATATATTTTGGTTTGTCTAAAGTTTCCCTATTAATAGATGACAATTACTCCAAGTAAAACTTTATGTTTGCCTAGAACGGAAGCTGGAAATGCACTTTGCATTTCTCATTCATGAAGAGAAGGTTGTATTAAAGTTAATCTAATGTTCTAGGATTTCTACAGGAGGGCAACACTAGCAATCAATTTAGATGCAAAAATAAAAAATATATAGACAAAAACTATTTGTCCATTATATTAAAAGTATGAAACCGCACTTGACACTATAGTGTATGTACATTCCCCAGTATTGCAATGACTGCTTTGATTGTCCCATTTCACGTGTTGTTCTGTCCTCTTCCCAAAGGCAAAAGTATGCACAATGTAGGCTCTTGCTTTGTGTCAAGTTTTAAATCAGGCTTTCATTTTATACACAGCACTACAAATTGTTACTAAATTCTGGAATGGAAAAAGAAGCTTTCTTCTTGTGAAAAAGTGTGCCTCTTCTACTGAACTTTGGTCCTCAGGAGCTGGAAAGTGAGAAAGGCGGAAGCTGTTCTGTTCACATGTTTGAGTTAAGTCTAAAATATTTTTTTCCTGCACAATATGGTGCTACTGAGGTCTCCACGGGACTCCATTCCACTTTCCTAAGCAATGATGCCTAGTTTTATCACATGCCTATAGACCAACCCACAGGAGACAAACATGAATAAATAAATTCAGGCCACCATACACCAACACAGCAGAAATCCAGAATTAGTACGGAATCCCACAGATGTCCTCAACTAGTTAAAGGGTAGGTTATGCAAGTGTATCTTTTATCCAGAGAAGACTGCATCATGGACATGAGCTTTTCAGTATCCACTGTTCATCTAATCACCTAATATCATCTCCGTCTTGCTCTGGTTCAGCTTCAGTTGCTTGGGTTTTTATCCACAAAGTCCTATTCAATCTTCTGGGCCGACATGGTAATAACTGTATAGCTGTAAATGACCAAAACAAGTAGAAGTATGCCCAACGTTGATAACTCTTGCCATCTGAATAGTTCAACTTCTGTTATAATACCCAGTAGAATAAAACATATATATATATGGTAGTTTGTAGCCTGGCTTGCTACAGGATTTTGCAGTCAAAATTAAAGGGAGGCAAACACATAAATGATTAATAAGATCAAAGCCTGAAGTTTAGGCAGGCAGATCATGTGAAATGTTGAACACCTACAGATGCTGTCAAACTTAGCATGAGCTGTCTAATCTAGCAGCTGTGGCCTTACAACATTCTTTGCCCCTGCCCCAACTTTTCTAGCTGTTACTCTGTTCAGACTTCCTGTAAAACATGCCTTTCTCCCTGTTTATCCATAGCAGTATGTTCATGATTTCTAACTGTAGAAAAATTGCAAAAGTAATTTTTTTTATGAATTCAAGTTTTGAGAAATAAATGAAGTTCTAGATCATTTCTTTCTTAAAGATTTTCACAGAAATGCCACAATGAAAATACTTAAGCATTTTCAAACTTCAAAAGCAAAACTAAAGCAAAACGATGTAAATGGTAAACAAGCAGAGCCAATATCATTCAGAAACACAAAACTAAGGAGAAATATCTAGATTTCTGATCTGACTAACTTTATAAAACAAACCAATTAAGGATGTTTCTTAAACCAGACAACTGAAATTGTTTAAGTGGGGTAAATAACACCAGTCTGTTCTCTGGTTACTGAAGTAGTGCATACAGTGGTATTCTAAAAGTGCAGTATCTTAATCAATGCAAAAGTTATAAAATGCTTTTATCTAAACATTTACAATGCACTAGAGAATCCACTGTTTAGAGGATTCTGAGAGACAAACAAAACTATTCTTTATGAAGTAATTATATTAAATAAAAAAATAAGTAATTATATTAAATTTAAAAAATAAATTAAAAAGTAATTATATTAAACTGATCAGAATGAGAAAATCCATTTCTAAAGCTTTATAGGATTATATTTTTGGCTCTATTCTTGCTTCAACTTTTTCTTCGTCTAAATTTTGATATTTAAAAGAAGTTTAGGTATCTGATTTGAACAGCGAAGTATATTGTTTGACTAAAGCTCTCAGCACCCTCCTGCAGAGACCTGAGGTCAAAATATATTTTAGAATTAAGTGCAAATATAATGTTGAACATATTACCATGGCTTTTCTACTAGAACAAAACACAAGTTTTGTCCTGAATTTGGCAAAACGTACTCTATGAATCTGGGGACCTAGATCACTAAGTAACAATAGGACATTCACTGCCTGAAGAGACTGTAACAAAAGTCACACAGTAGATACTCATTTAGAACGGGACCAAAGCATCTTTCCCATCAAAGGAACAAAAAGACAAACTCAAAGCTGAACTATTTTTAAGATGTGTGGGCCTGCATATTCAAACACCTAGGAAAAGTGCAACATTTTTACTGCTTGGCAAATGTAAATCGCTAGAAAAAAATCTGAATCACAGACTTGCTGCTTTCAGCTGCAGGTGGTAGGTAGAGAAATTGTAGGAGGAAAATATTTTCTTATGTTGTTGTGTTGTCTTTGTTTTTTCCAGTTAGATTGTTTCCTATTAATTTTTATGCTTCTGATAACTATATTATTATTGAAGCACAGCAGATATTCATGACTTCTTTGTGGCATTTCAAAAGATAAGGCCTACAATCCGTTAAAGAAATGTATCACAACGAGAAATGATGCCAGGAAACAGCAGAGTATGCTTTGCTGAAGGGGCAGAGGAGGTTGGTGGAGAACAGAAATTATACAGAAAGTGTTGCTTTCATCACGTGTTACTCTGAAAGGCGGCTGCTGCTGCGTTGTGTTTCAAAGAGCTCACCCTGACAACTTGTGGTAGACAGCTCTACCTTGACATATAGTCTTCACAAATCCTTCAGCAGCAGAGACTTTGCGTATGTGGATAGAATAAAACATTCTTCTTGGGTCATCTGTCAGCAACAAAACTGGGAGGTGGAGGAAAGAGAGGCTGCTTTAAGTCAGCATGATAAAATGCCATGATGGAGTTGGATCTTCACAGCTACAATGCCCATTTTATGCATTACTATCCTCCCAGATCAGGATGATAAAAGTTTCATCATTGTGAAGAAAAATATACGAACTTCAGAACTCTTGGGCTAATCCAGACCAAATATCAATTTAGCCAGAATCTCTGACCATAGTCAGCAGCAGTCTTAGGGAAGAAGGACATAAACATAGTTTCTATAGATCCTTTCTCTGGCCCAACACACTTTCCCTGTTCCACGAGTGAGTGGTATTCTGAGTTTGAGGTTGCTTTCAGAGCATAAAGTTGAACAGCTGTTGATAAATATATTCTTCATTAGCTTTTTGTATTCCTTCTGTAGTCTGTTTATACTTTTAAGCATCCATGACAGCTTATGGCAAAGATTTCCACAATTTCAGATTTTGTGTAAAAAAACTTTTTCCTTTCCCCTTTCAAATCTACTGCCCCCAAACTATATTGGCCTAGTTATGAGAAACGGCAATTAATTTTCAGCCTCGTTCTTGATTGTGTGGACTTTTCTATTTCATTCTTTTTGTTCATCTCTTTCCCTCTACTAGACAAAATCAACACAGCTGAAGATAGATTGAAATGTTGTACAGACCACCTACTACTCTCCAATACAGTGAAAAATGGACACATTAAATGGACCAGAAAAGAATTCCTGATATACGCCACTAAATTTAATCACTTTCATGAAACTGGGAGATGTATGGCCAGCGCAACTCCGTATAACAGGACAGACACTGAGAATGGAATTATAAGGATAAAATTGTTAAAAAAATGTATGCTCTAAATTAAGTTTCTACAACAAAGCTGCGGTGTACACCTTCAGTGTCTTGGGAAAAAAAACTTGTATTTTACCAACCACTTTTAAGCCATTGGAAGGTACCTCTTCCATGTCCCCTCAAGTTTTGCCTATTTTTGTTTGAGTTCTTTCTTTGAACTGTCCCTACAAAATGGGATTGTTAGAAAGATAGAGAATGAAAATCTAGAACTATTTACTCTTTTGAAGTCTTCTATGATGAAAACAAGAAAACAGAGCCCAATCTTACAGTTCTTATATTATCTATATTTTGTTGTGTGCCTATTGGCACAGCACACTTAGTTCCTCATACAACAAATACTTTTTCTGTGCTATTTCATCATTCAGGTAAAATCTCATGGATAGCAATTTTATGTCACTGAATATTGCACAACTATGACTTCTCAAGTCATTTCCAGGTGATCTTTATCATATTTCAGAATGATAAACGCATTCACAAGTTATACAGCATCAATTGTATTCTTATGTTTAGTTTGCAGTTTCTAAGGATACTATTTATTTTGCATGTTCTGCTGATAAAAGTGATACCAAGGCAGTAGAGGACACACAAACAAACAGAAAGCATGTATTGCCATGGCACAAACAGTAAATGCATCGAACATTCACTTCAACAAGGAGAACTTCATCAAAACATTCAAAAAAAAACATTATAACCAGACAAATGACTCATTTTTTGATGTGCAAATAAAATTGTTTACACCCTAGGAAGTAAGACAACAAAACTTGAGAATGTGTGTTTTGTTACCATTAGGATAATTAAGATAACTTCAGCACTATAAATATGGATATAGCTATGTCATTCCCCTTAGTACTAGCAATCATCCTGAGTCATAATCACCAAAAGTAGAATGTGTTTTACTCTTAAGCATATTGGTAAGAGTTAAATCCACCTAGCCATTGCCTCTGCAGTCCCAGGTTAGGTATCAAGGAATCTCATGAGAGAATTAGGCATGTCCAGAATTGTCTGTAGCTTTCTGTGTGTTTCTTTAAAGGTAAACACAAACTTGCTGTGTTTACACACTCAGCTTTCAGACCCAAGTCAGCTCTGAATATATATCTGCAAAGCACAGTCTGAGCTAATTTCAAAAGAATGTAGTGTTGAGCCCACTCCTGAAATAAGGCAGCTGCATACCATTCTACATCCCAGTAAAACACATTCATTACTGCTTATTCTGGAGCAATTCTCAGCTTTTCCTGCTGGATTTTGTCCTACTTGGCACCAATAATTTTGTATTTGTTAAAAGAGCAATTTGAGCCTGACTCTCAAACAAATCTCAAGTTGGGTTTCTGAGGCTCAAAAGCAATACAAAAAGTTAAAATCATTTGTGAATTGCTTTCCATTTTAATTTACTGGCTCCAAAAGAGAGTTCAGTGATCATGTCATCCAAACAAGCTCTTTCATATTTGTTCTCTGACATAGGGAGTAACAAAACAGAAGTATCCCCATGTAAGAGTGATCTGAACACAACTCAGTGTAAGGAAAGGCCTAGTTTTCCCAGCCTGGCACTTTGTAGGCCAGTATACAAGAATTTATTGCAACATTTAGCCGCATTAAAACTAACAAAATTGTTTTATTTAAACAAGAACAACTCCTTCAATCAGATATGTCTTTTATCTTGAGAAACCACTGTATCTATTAGCCATAAATTGATACGTTATGGATTTAAGGTAAACTGACTTCAGGCACTGTAAAACAAAAATAGAGAAGCTGCCTGAGGAGTTTCCAGATTACATGATCTCCTAGTGATCTTTGCAACCTTAATCCTTATGGTTCCGTATCTTTTAACCGAAATTGTTTCTGTACCATGTCACTTAGACTGAAAAGTAGGATCCAGAGGGTATGGCAGACAGGTTTGATCCCTTCATTGCATTTTGCCGCTCTATATTAAGACTGTAGGTGCTGAGACAGAAACCCTGTTCAATAAGTTGTTCATACAGTGCCTAGCACAGTAAGATCCTGATTTGACTGGTAATATATAGTCTTTGCTGTATAGAGATACTTACAGCTGCAGTTGTATGTTGCTGTGTACCCTGTTTGTAATGTTACTGCTTTCCTGTGTAGGCAAAGATGGTGTACTAGTATGTTGTGTGTGAAGTCTGTCAAAGGTTGGAAAATAAGAATTGTATAATTTAAATCCTAATGGAAAGAATGTAACTACTGCTGCTCAATACCGAACACCTTCAGCAAACCACTGGATACAGGTTGTAAAGGCCAACTAATACAGCAGGCTAACCACAGTGTCTGAATTGAGATGTCTGTAAAGCAAATATCTGGCATCTTAAGAGTTTCATGGTTTTTCCTCCACTAATCACACAGAGCCACAGCTTGTGTATTTTGTCCCTCTTATTCCTAGAGGATCTGCATAGCCACAGGTACAATCTCCCAGAATAAGAGTTTAGGACCCACAGAGATGGAGCATTTTGTGGTAAATCTTCCAGCCAAGATATCTTTCTAGAAAGAAAGACGTTGGGATCTGTTTTTCTCTAATGCTGCAAGCAACATTTTAAAGATGTATCTGGCCGCTCAACAACACTCTAGTGTCTTTCTCATGGATTTTGTCAGAACTCTCTTCATATATTTTGTTACGCTGGAAAAATCCATGAACCTGAATTTACAGTACTATAAATATATAACAATGCTGACAGAAATAACTAGCACTGCTTGGTAATGTACATCCCACATTCAGCCAGAGGCAACAGCAGTACATGGCAAAGTCAACAATCACTGTGCTTGAGCTCACGGCTAGCATCGTAAGTATAAGAAATTATACTTTTCATTAACTGAGTAAAACATAAGAGAAATTTTACAAGATAGGTCACATAAACCAGTGAGTGGTTTTGGTTTGTCTGTATCCCAATGTGGCTTATAGGCTTTTTCAAAAGTTTAAAATCAAAATTTCTGTAAGTTAAATCCTTTTAATTTCATTTGAGCTGTGCAAGCAGTGAAATTTGTAACAACTCTGAAAAGTTTTCACAAGGGCAAAGTATTTTATCTGGATTGAAAAACACAAATAGAGAGTAGGTATGACTGCAATTGACAGTTACAAAGGAAAATATGAAGCTGTTCTTTCTCATGTACATATTTTCCTCAATTTTGTACTCTAGCAGAACGTGCTACTCCCAAGTATGCACCATAACTTTTAAAAGGGACATCTCTTACTATGATCAATTTTGAAGGTGTATTCATAATCACTAACACCATTTTTTTCAGATATAGAGGCTTAATGTTAAGCTTCTAAATAAAAATAGTACGTTTTTTTTAAAGGAACACTCACTGAAATCAAAGAAAGTTGCAAGTGACATAGGATTAACTAGCAAGAAATACACATATGAAGAAATGTGATTAATTTTCCTAGCAACATTTTAAAATATCAGTACACAGCTTCGCTAAGGCTGACAGAGAAGATTTCAAGTGATACATAAATGAAGACATAAACAGATTTAACATTTGTTAAATGTTACATATTACAAACAAACATCTTTGGCTCAAACTCCTCCAAAATAAAATACAATAAAAAATACAATATGCTGTAGTGTAATCAGAAGATAATTTCATCCTGACATATTATCACTCTATAGAAAGAATCATCAGGAAAAAAAGTGAAAGAGGTATTACCTGACCCAAGGTCTTTGAAGTGCTATAATAATATGGGAAAGAAAAATCAGAGCTGCATAGATGATACTTAAGTGGTGGATACTGCTTCCTTCTGCTCACACGTATTCCAGCTATGGTGTGCTCCAGACACTACTGCCCTAGCTGAAAGCAAACATTGATGTTAGTTTAGTATGATTTTCTATAGTACCTATAGCAACAGCAAACACATGATAGAAAACTTAAGCAACAGGCTTACCACTCCCTTATCATAGTTTCAGTCACTAATCTTTCAGTGGTATGTGACTGATATTCTGTAGCATGTATCTTCTGTACTGTAAACTTCCCCTGGTACAAACATTTTCTTTTGTAACACAGTTCAACGCTGTAGAGAAACACATGCTGTGAGCTTTTTAAAAAAAAATGTATTTAAGATTTATTCTACATCTCCAATACTCACATAATAGCTTATGTCTATGATAAGTTTGGCACCTCTTAGAAGCTGAAATTACTTATTAATGAGATAGATCGATTACAGTAGCAAAGACAGCATGCAAAACATTTCGCAAACATTAGTTAATGAACCTTTACAGCGTTTTCACAAGGAATCACTGTGTTAGCTGTATTAAATGTGGAAAAAAAGGCAGAGATTAATGCACCAGAGTTGCAAAGTATCTGAGGATACAGTGACTGAGAGAGACATTGTATTTCCTGACCACAGTGGCACCAATTTATTTGCTTAAATTAGATATCAAGTAAAGGGTTTTGCTGTTTCAAGAAAATAGGACTTGCTTAAGGTTCAGAAACTGTGGAAATCCAAGATCAGATTAGGAAAGTTTAGGAGCAGTTCCAAATCCAGTGTGCAGGCCAAAGAATCTATGCAAATTATCAAATTACATAATAAAAAACCGTGTTATATTACTCATTTTGAAGTACATGACAGATGCAATAGCGTATTACTGGGAACCTTACTGAGAAGCACTGCAGTTTAGAATATTGTTTCATTTAAATTGCTGCAGTTACATGAAAATGGAATGATGCTCTGGTGAATCAGGGCATAATAAAATGCCTAAAATACAACATATAATATATTCATATTTCAGTATGTAGATGAACAAACTACTTGTCTGAAATAGAAACTGGTTTTGAAAAGCAAAATTCCAAAGCATATATCCTGGCCAAATTATGAGGTATTTTTTCTTCTCTTCAGAATTCTTTGCAGGTCTTCTTCCCAGCACCAGAAGACAAAATTCAGAGAAGCAGAAAGTAAATTAAAACTATATGAAAAAAAATTAAAAATAAGTTCCAAAATAACAGTGTTCTACCACTAAAATAAATAAGTAGGATGATAGCTAGCAGGCTCTACTCATAAGATTTCATTTTCAAATAGAGCAAGGATTCTTCCTTCCCCCACTGTATATCTGATCCTCTCCACATCTACCCCAACATCCTACATCTGCATCCCATCCAGATGTCTGTAACAGACTATTTCAAACACAAGAATAAAGTAGTGTCTACCCAACCTAAGTAAATGACTGTAGAATCTAGGTAACACCGTAATTCTGCACCTGCCTAGATTGGGTTTATGTAGCAAGGGTTTGGTAGCAGGGGGGCTGCAGAGGGGTGAGCAGAGCCCAGCAGCTGCCCCATGTCAGATCAGAGCCAGCTCCAGCCAGCTCCAAAAGGGACCCGCCGCTGGCCAGAG
>VXAA01002125.1:70247-99755 GCA_013399115.1 Anseranas semipalmata
GATGGACCCCGTGGTACGGACCCATATGGGAGCAGTTCTGGGAGAGCTGCAGCCTGTGGGAAGCCCACGCAGGATCAGTTTGGGAAGGACGGCATCCCGTGGGAGGGACCCCACGTGGAGCAGGGGCAGAGAGTGACCGTGAAGGAGCGGCAGAGACGCAGTGTTAGGGACTGACCGCAGCCCCCATTCCCCATTCCCCTGCACTGCTTGGGGGGAGGAGGTAGGAGAGGGTGGGTGGGGGAATGTGTTTTCAGTTTGCTTGTAGTTTCTCACTGCTCTAGTCCACTAGTGATAGGCAATAAATTGTATTAATCTCCCTCTGCTGAGTCTGTTTTGCCTGTGATGATAATTGGTGGGTGATTTCCCTGTCCTGATCTCAACCCTTGAGCCCTTTCCATCGTATTTTCACCCCCTTTCCCTTTGAGGAGGGGGAGTGAGAGAGCGGTCGTGGTGGAGTTCAGCTGCCCAGCAGAGTAAAACCACCACACTGCCACAGCTCTTCTTCTCTTTAAACAGAGAAGACCTTCTGTTGAGATGGGATTACAGAAGGCAAGATGTAATGAGAGACAGTGTGTGTATAACCTGTGTCTAGGCAACACCACCAGTTGTCTCAATTTTCTCAGGAGTTTCCTAGCCTGTGGTATGTTCCATAAAATCTGGTATTACGTAAGCCCGATCTTCCATTAAGAATATCCCCAGTCATCATGGTCGCTCAGACAGTTCTGAAGAGAGTAACCTGGAAATGCCCTGAAAACTCACAGCCCAGATACAAATAAAATGAAACACAGAAATCCTTCTTTTTAATATCATGATTTCAGGATGCTGATTTCATAGAATCATAGAATTACAGAATATCCCAAGTTGGAAGGGACCCACAAGGATCACTAAGTCCAACTCATGGCTCCATTCTGAGATCGTTGTCTAAGCGCTCCTTGCACTCTGACAGGCTCGGTGCCAGGACCACTGCCCTGGGGAGCCTGTTCCAGTGCCCGACCACCCTCTCGGTGAAGAACCTTTTCCTGACACCCAGCCTGAACCTCCCCTGTCGCAGCTCCATGGTGTTCCCTTGAGTCCTATCATTAATTTGTGACTTTAAAGAATCTTGGAGATGGCAACTCTATACTTTCCTTGCAAGTGGAAGGGAATAATCCAGTAATTGATCCAGTATATCTCTGGGATAGGTAAATGATCCAATAGAATTTCCTATTCTGACTTTCCCTCTACAGTTTGTCACCAGGCAGGCATAACTTCGTATAAATAGTGTGTGTAAAGACTATATGAAAATCTTTATCAAGTGTTCAGAAAAACAATCAGAGTACCAATAATAGGTATTCTGAAAAACAATAAACTGAAATTCTAGGATATGGAAAATGGACACAAAGTGACAAAACCCTGGAGCTCTGTTCCTGTGGTTCAGGATCACAGCAGATCCCTTCACGAGAAGGCTACACTTTCCTTACTTACCAGCTCACCTGTTGCGCATGATGAGGCACGCTGCTGTAATTGTGAAATGCGTGACAGACAGCTTCTGCAAAGAGCCTTAGAGCACACAGAACCATTTTTCAGCAGTGCCACCCGGAGGTGAAAGAGAGCTTAACGTCACAACTAACTTCTACCTTTCACAGCAGCCGTAGCAACGCACAAGTCCCTTAATGGTCTTAAAGGCCTGTAGCAGATCTGGCCCTTCAGAGCGCTTAGCCAGTGGGTGTGAGGAGAGGTGTGTAACCTTCGCTGTGCCAAGTCCTCTCCCAGATAGAAAGCTGCAGCTTCTTGTACCTGAAGCTACATTAAGGACAGAATCTCATGGGCTTCTGTAGTCTGCCCAGGCAATAATTCCCTTTGCTCTGTTGGGAGGCTGTGTGTTTCTGCTGTGCTGGAGACAACTCAGCATTCAAACCTTTCCTCCTCAAACACTCTGCCCTATGGAAGCCAGGTGAAACTGGTCCCCTCGGACCAGCTTAGTCACCCTCCACTGAACACATGCCTGTTAATTGATGTCTTTCTTGTATTGGGGTCCCAAAGCTGGATGCAATATTCTGGATGCAAGTCAGATAAGCTCTGCTGGGAATGGTCCTGTATTCATATGAGGAAACTACAGAAGCCCTTGAGGTTCTCTTCCATGTTTTGACACTGACTGATGTACAAAGCACTGTACAGACCCTTACAACAGTGAAGTCTGGGGAGGTCTGCTCCTATGTAGGCCTCCATTCCCAAAGAAAAGCCTATGCACAGCACCTATAACAAGGTAATTGCACTGACCGCCACATCAATGCCTGTTTCCAATACAAGCTCAAAGCAGCAGCAGTCATTGCAATGCAACCTGGTTCATACAGCGCTGTGTGTTGGCATGATTTGTTTCTAGAAATCTCTCTTGTGGCCTCACTATTATGTGTTTATCACATAGCAAACACATTGTAAAGTCAACTTTAGAAAGAGTCATAACAAGGGAATGAAACAGAAATAAAACATAAATGATCAAAAGGAAAATAAAGAGGAAGAAAATGTGCCATGTTGTCAGAAAACTAATGACCTCTTCCCGTCATCTTCACTAATGATGCAATGAGGTCAATATAACGTAATGAAAAATTAGGAATGTAAGTAAAATAATGATAGAATAACATAAGTAAAATGAGGTGTTACAGTAAAAGAGGAGTTGCTTGGCCAAATCTACTGATGCATCAGGTCAAATTATAATGCCAGGAGACAACTCCTATTTAGACAAATAAGAATTTAGAGGAACTGTACAGTACACGTTTCCCTTTAATGAATGTACAGGAGAGAGGGCAGAATGTGTGCAGACTCTGAGTACTATGGTGGCACAACAAATTGGGCTCAAAACCTATAAAGGAATTATGCCCAGTGTGAATGTGTATATGGACAAGCATTTGATAAAAGGCCTTTTTGCCAGACTGCTATTGAAATTCCATTATTTTAGAGAATATTTCTATTTCAATTAACAGAGGTTCTTTAACAAACAAATATTCCTTCAGATATTTTTCTGAACTTCTAAAGTTATGCCTTACAAAAGGTATTATTAAGCCATTAATGCCTGGTGCCTTAAAGTAGAATCAGCTGATATTAGAAACACATTCACATTAATTTTAAGCAAAGACAAGATTTTCAAGCAGAGTTACACCAGTTTCACAGTTAAAACTGAAGGATGTACATAATGGAGATTCTCAACAACCCTACTAGGCTTCAGCCCTCAAACACTTCCCATTTAGCAACTGATACAGCAAGTCATCTCTTTGATACTCTGCACTCTGGTACATACCATATGCAGCAGCACCTGCCTGCTGACATGAATTATAAAATGGCAGAAGATAAGAAAGTCAGTGGCACTTTTAACACCTTTCAAATTATCTCTTGCAATTAAGGTGCAAGTCTCATAAAGCACCTGTTTTCCTCCAGAAGAAACCTGTGCTTTTCCAGTATATTACCAAAAATGCAGCGAATTGCTCTGTGTTCTTCCATATTCCAAAATTTCCAGATGGTTTTGAAGATGATTTTAAATCTAATTCTTCCCATGTGTTTTTAACAAGGTCTACCCTAAGAACTGCAACAGTATGAAACCATAAAAATAGGAATAAAGTATTGCCAGGCCGTTCAATGTCAGGGCCTTGAGGGCACTGACAGGGCTCACTGTCCCTAACCACCCTCCTCCCAGGTTCTCCTAGGTCCCAGTTCTGCAATTCCCATAAAAGTCAACACTTAGGTACATGAACACAGCTATGCGATTGCATGTCAGGTGACATATCTCAAATCTCTGTCACTAAGGACGTTTCAAAAGCGAGTAAGATGCAGGCAGACCAACATGAGAAGGAAGGTTATTTGATCACAATGGTATTTAATCTTCACAGATATTCTCTTAAACTGTACAGTTGTTTTTTGTTTATTTGAAAAGTTTTCTGGCTCACTCTGGGAGTGTAGGCAGCTATATAAGACAGGCTGTTTCTACAATCCTGTAAAAGTACACCACCAAAAATAGACGTGTTAATTATGCTCTGAAGGTTCTGCTACACCACAATGAAAGCATGAAGAAGAGAAAAATTAAGATAGGCCCATACGGCACAGACTTCCAGAACTGTGGGAGAAATCTGCTTCTAAAAGAGGATTACACCTAAACCAAAAATATTTAAATTCATGATTTCAAGTCCCATAAAAGCAGACATATTTTATATGGCTTCAGAATGTCTCTCCTTTGTCACTACAAAGTTAACTGTAGATTTACAAAGATTTTAAAATTAATATTAGCATCAACCCTATAGTATGCTGAGTTTCTACACTCTAAGTAATAAAGATCTTACCCTTTTTTAAGTAGTGAGATCTGTAATATGCCATATGGAACCTGCAGTTGCAGGTATGTGTTCAGTGACAAAACAAATAGAAACAACACATACTGAAATAATTAACCCCATGTTTTCTGTTCTACAAAAGTAAACTGTTCCTTTTCTCTCTCTTTGCTGATGAATAAAATACAAGGAGCGGATTATACTGCAGTACTTGAAGAACAGCTAGGAGAGAAGGCAAGACACAACTTTCAGCCAAACCTGCTTCAAACACTCTGCTATTCCCTACCCTATCTTATGGGCTTTTTATCCTCCCACCTCAATTTTTAAAATAGGTCTAGTAGTCCAGGAGACACTAAGCTCCATAAGGATACTTGACTTAGCCCCACAGTGGAACCCAGTGCTTAAAATCACACAAAATTCCTTATGGCTCTGCTGATGCCTCTCTTCAACTGATGGCTGGAGCACAGAGCAGGTGTAGAAAAAGCATCTGTCTTCACTGTCAGAGGAACACCACACTGCTATATTAGCACTGTTTTAAGGGGGCCTCCCTTTTGTCAGCATAAGTGCTTCCCCTTCATAAATCACTCTTTGCTTCCGGGAAAACACGTAGTTGGACAAAAATGCCAATCTGAATGCTTCCTTTTCTCTCTTTAGCTGAAGCCTATATCACAGATATCAATCATACATCCTTAGAGCTATACGCCAAGACAAGCAAAGGAAAAAATACATTCCGACTCTAAAATCCCACTGAGTGATTCTCATAAGTCTGGCATGAGACTCAATATATTCATCTAAGAAAAGGCAGAACTGGGATCCTTGCTCACTGCCACGGTATAGAAACCTTTCCTCTGAAACAGTGATCATCTTCCACAGCTGTGGATTAGTCCACAAGACTTCCACAGGCAAGTCCCATCCAGCTTTGCTCTTTGCCTGTACAGCATCTTCCACCTCATGGAAGAGTTCAGCTGTGATGAAGTTAGATGAAATCTCTAACAGCTTCTCCATTATTTTGTTATTAAAAGCATACATATCACTCTAGTACTGTTATCTGCAATGGTTGCTCACTTCTCTCTGTATACAAATATGTATAAATCATCTGACTCACACCTGAATAGCTGCCATCGGATATGGCAAGTAGAAAGTTTCTTCTACTAATGCCGGCCCTGGCAGGCCTTTTAAGTTCTCCCTTGTCGCAATAAAACTAGCAGCAGCAATACTCATTCCTACAAGAGCCATTGAGCCTTCTCCTGCGCGCACTCTCACAGCTGTGAGATCCTGTGAGCGGTGGGCCTGCCCAAGCACAACAGCTTGCTCAGCCACAGGACGTCGTCATCACATTGCAAACAACAATTAAGAAAGAGCATGCTTTTCAAGTCAAACAGTGGCTATGTTTAAAAATAAGCAATAGTTCATCTGAATGAGTAACATTATCTATTTACCACTGACCCAACATTTACATTATGAACCATAATAATTGCTAGGAACATCTCTTAAGTATTCTACTCAATTATATATAAAGTTTCACCATTTTTGCTACCCTAGGACAGCAAAATCTAAAGGACCAAAATCTGATATATATATATATTTTTTTTTTTTCGGAGCAAAGAGTAGCATTGGCAGCACAGAACAGATACAACAGTTTTAGGCATGCAACCACTGAAAATTTAGATCCGACTTCTGGATAACTAGCATAAGTAAAAATCATCTAGCTTGCAGCCAGGACATTCAGTAGGGAAACTCATTAATCTTACTTTTGAATTTCATCAAGAGTAATGTCTGCAGACATCTGATAAAAACATTCAGGCATGGCAAACACATATATTTTCTTGAGTCATGACATAATTTCACACCCTACCTTTTGCCAGACTTAGTCCTACAATTCCAGCCAGGATCATTGGTCTAATGGAAATATATCACTTGTATCTCCTGCTTTCTCAATAAGGGCCTTCCAAGACGCTCACCATGTCATTGTTACCCAAAATCCTGTTCCTCTGTAGTAGCTGTTAGTCCACTTGAAATCAATGCTACCATTCTCATCTCCCAGATAACCATACCCTAACTATTATATGAAAATGTTGCTGTCTGTCATTACTATTTCTAGGCCAAGTCACCAAGTCAACCAAATACAGAAAGGCATTGGGCTCTGAAACTAGATGAAGATCACAAGTTTTAGCATATTCTTATATTTCAGTACTCCAAAATATACATACATTAGTAAGTCCATTAACTTAATTATTTCTTCATTCTCATTACAGTACTTCACCCAACACCAAGGGCTTCCCTGAGATGTCCAAGCCCAATGCTTGAC
Source organism: Anseranas semipalmata (assembly GCA_013399115.1). Classification (NCBI taxonomy): domain Eukaryota; kingdom Metazoa; phylum Chordata; class Aves; order Anseriformes; family Anseranatidae; genus Anseranas; species Anseranas semipalmata. The sequence continues at coordinate 76,848 of VXAA01002125.1, forward strand.
CATTCCAATAGCATGTGAAAGTTGGCAATAGCAGACTGATATAGGCAGAAGGACAAAAAACACTTAAGTCTTACAGTGGCAGTGTTAGGGCTGAAAAGGAGACTGTGTAATTGTCCCAGGATTACATTCATCAACCTATTCATGCTCTTCAAAGACACAAGACAATGACACTGAAATGTGTTTTTTTCCTTCAGTACAGAAATCTACCAAATTTCATTTTTTCACTGGTTACAAATGGTGAAGACTAGCCTGTTTGTGTAACTGCTAAGGCCTAATTTGGCAAAAAAAAAAAAGCTGTCTGCCTAGCACATAGTTTTAACATCTCTATATCCATAAAATGTCCCTTCACAATCTTTTACTGTAACTCTTACCAATCACATAAAAATGCTTAACAGGTACATAGACAAAGGATCACTTCAGATCTTATTTCACCTCTCCACAAATTCATTCACTTTTATGTGTGCAATATATATTACGCATGATTTAAAGGAACTCATAGCTCCTTCATGCAAACAAATTTCTTCACACAGCTCAATGACTTATTAAAAGGAACTAGAAACTTCTCTTTCTACCCATATCAGACGTTCTAGATGAGCAACATGTCACAACAGGCTGGGTAATACAGGTTGTCACAGGCTCAGAAGGAGTATCTTGTCAGCTCCATTGCACATAAGTCACAGTAAGTCCTACAGCCTTCTCTGCTTGCTCTGCACTGAGATCTCTCTAATGTTTTCACAGATATTTTCCCTGATGAAAAAGGCAAATATTAATACCACAGTCCCACTGAACTTTAAGTCTTTCTAAATCTCACAAATGCAGTGCTTTGGGGAAGTGTGTGCCTTGAACTCAAGGGGAAATACTTTTTACAGCTATGATGATAATGTGAATATAGAACAAAACCCAGCAGGCCTAGTGCAGCTATTTATGTTGCTGGGCTTTACCTTAGTGGCATCTCTCAGATTCCGTTGCTAAGGTTTTAAATTTTCTAGTGCAGAGATAGCCTTCTCTTTTACTCTACCATTATATTTCCTTGACTAACAGAGTCATTGCAAACAACATATCAATTTAAAACTGTATTTAATAACATCTGCTTGCCATGATGGCCTAAAAAACCTGGATTCATTTTAAAACATTTATATATAGACAGGCTGCTGAGCTATACATACTGCAGCAAGTCTTCCACCTGCTGGACAAAAGGCAGCACTAAGCTTCCTTAACAGGAAACAGATGCAACAAATATCTGTGATCTACACAATGACCAAAAAAAAAAAAAAAAATCAAGGTTCCCTTGTTGTTGTCTAAGTGCATCAACTAAATAAATAAAGGTGAAAATGCGGCCATCGGATTAAAAAGATACAAAGAGGTCAGGCATCTGTTGCAGAAGAGGACCTTTTCTACTTTCCCAATATTCTTCTTTTAATAAACTGTTCCTACAACATCTCTTCATTTCTGCTATACAAAGGACTTGCATTACTTGAAACTAAAACACTATGAGCCTTCTGCCTTTCCTGCTGTTCTGGATTGATAACTAGCCTAATAAGGCAAGTAGAGACAGTTCTCTCTCTGTCTTCCTTGTTTAGCTCAGCTGGATGGCTAAATCAGAATACCATGTATTCTGTGATCCTAAACCAGCTGAGCAATTGCCAAATCCCCCTGCCCTCAAGCAGATTCAGATTGGATGCCAGGCTAAGTATCGAGGGCTTTTCACTCCCAGATCTGCCCAGAGGGAGAGCTGTTCCTCTGCCTTCCCAGGAAGATGAATGATTCTGCTCTAACGGAGGGGAGATAGCCCTTGTGCCTGAATCTGCATCTCAACAAGACATGAAAAAGCCTTTCAGCAGTGTACAGCTCTGTGTCAAGCTATAGGATGCTATCTACTGATTCAAAGAAACCGGAACATGATCTTCACTATATTTCATGTAGTTCTTTCTAAGCTTAAGTAGTTTTATTATTACTTAGCTTCCTGTGAGACTCCCAGCAGTGTTCTTCACTGAGGTTATTGCCTAAGCCTTGAGCAAATCAAGGATGCAAATGAAGAGGCTACAGGTCTCCTTTGGTGTTATCTGCTCTCCTCTAAATCCTACATATCATCAAGAGGGAGGAAGGTCGTGAAATTGTTCCTATAGTTCAGAAAGGATAGCTTACAAAATCTTGTGGGAGTGTTCAGAAATCTTAAACGTGACTAGCAGGCATTACCAATAATGAGAGCTGAGACATAATATGGGCTTTGTTGTTTCTAGACCTTGAAAACAAAAGCTTTTGGCACAGAAAAATTATACTCATCACATTGCCCTTAACGATAACGTATAACTAGGGCTCACTGGTATGACATTTATGTTCAGAAATTAAAGATCAAACAGAAGGTATAGATGAAGCTGGTTGGAGACCTCATATTTTATGTTGCCAAAGGCAACACAGAAAAGTCATCTGCATATATGTATATATATATATATACTTAAGTATACTTATGCACACCCATGCATATAGGGGTCCATACATGTATCAGCTACTTTAAAGGGTCAGAGAACTAAATACAGTTTAGTGAAACTAGTAGGAAGAAAGTATTTAAACAAAAAGCACAATAACTAGGAAATGAACCAGCTCAAGAAGCTACAATCTGAGAAAAAAAAAATCACTTGAAAAGTAAATAAAATAAAATAGAAGAGAACTAATGACAGTCATAAAAAACAGGAATAAAAGAACTGTAGAACACTGATAAGAAAAGACTGACAAAGATTTTTCAGTAAACTAAGAATAAAAGAAATGTAATGGTATTGCTATAAATCCTCAGTTATAATGTGGACACAGCAGAAATATCCAATGAATAGTTCATTAAACTGTTTTATGTATGGATAATCAGATGCAGTCAGACCATCAGACCATAAGGTTGAAGAAGTTCTATTTTATTTCAGTGGTAAGTAAGGAGGCTACTATAAAGAGCTTACTAAAGTTAGATAATTTTTGATCAACAGGTTGGACCCATGATCTTGAAGAACAAGTGGCAGAGGAACTCTGAAGAATGCTTAACAATTTTCAGGAGGTCAGAGAACAGTGTGGAAGAATCAGGACACTGAAAGAAATCCAGTCTGCATCACTATTAAAAAGTATAAATGGAATAACTTCAATACTATAGGGTCTGCCAACCTCATAAAATTGTTGGATTAAAAAAAAAAATAACAGAACCTACAGCAGGTCTCAATCAATAAAAATGTTCAGAACACTAATGATATGCTGATATATGTGTGTCTATATTAGATCATGGCAACTAACTTGATAAATTTTTTGATGGTATTGCGACTCTGGCTGATGATAACAGTGTCAATGGATGTATTCACATCCACAAATGAATGCCCCTTCAGGCCCATGCCATCCATACTCTGTGCTGGCCAGCCAAAGGTCAGGTTGGCTGTGCAATTGCAGTCTGAAAGCCACAGCATGTGCTTATAAGCAGGATGCTGCTCAGTCGGGACTAACATGGCCATATGGTATCTGGACATAAGCTGACAAGAAATCATGTGTTTTTAATGCGGTTCCATAGGATCAGTTCTTATCTCCTCCAGCTTAACACTTCTGGAGGAAAACAAAGTCATCACAGAAGATGTGAAGGCTGGGGAAAAGGCAAATAAGAGAAAGGGTAGAGTTCACTGATACAGAGCAATCTAGATCACATGGTAACGTGGACACAAGCAATCCCAATGTATTTGGAGATAAGCAAATGTAAAGTCATGCACGAGAACAAAGACAATGACTTCTGCTCTGGTAATCAGAAACACTAGAAAGGAAGATCAACTGAACATAGGTTTTAGAGAATTCTGTGCCCAGAGGGGCTTATGTGATTCTGGGATGTTTAAAAGGAGCAATATGAAGCAGTAGCATAAAGTACGAGCACAGAATTTCCATTATCTTTGTGTCTGGCAGTGCTGCATCTTCTTTTAGAAAGACACAATCAGATTTCAAGTTAATATGTTAAGAAGAACACTGACAAACTACAATGACATCAAAGACAAGTACAGGAATGATTCAGTCGTCTGACGGTGCAGAACTCCAGAGACTCAATCTTTTTAGCTTAATGAAGAAAAGCAGAAGCAATGATTTGATCACGTTCCTTAAGTACCCAGAGAGAGAACACTGGCACTACAACATTTTTCAGTCTAGCAGCAAAGATATAGCAAGATCCAATGGCTGGAAGTTGAAGCCAAAAATTCAGAAAAGATAGGACATAAATGTTAATAATTACAGTGCCTACCAACCAACTCATTTTTTTTTCCAATATTTAATAGTAAACATCTAAGACTGTCAGCTTACTCTGAATATTGAAGTAATATAAACGAAAAGTTGATGGACTCAGAAAAAAAAACACATTAGGCTTATCCTTTTATCTTGTATTATTCATTTATGTTACTATAATTTTCACAACAGGACAGTCTTAAAATTCCCTCAGATTACATTAACAGTATCAGATTTTATTGTATCTCATTATTGATTACATAAAGTTGGCCTATTTTATTAAAATACAAAAACAGTAATAATATTTTTAAAAATGAATGGATTCAAGATGCAAACGACTAGACAAGGTCTCTGTCAAGGCAGAGTTCAATTTTTGACCAAAAAGTACTAACAAAGTTAGGGAGTTTTTTGTTTTTGCTTAGACTTCCAAAACAAACCATCTTCAACCATAGACAGGATTTGGAAAATAATACTTCCAAAACATACATTTAAACAAAGGAAAGGGAAAAAGTCCTTACAGCAAAATTCCTGGGAAAGCTCAGATTAAAGTTTTGCTGTACGATTCATAGAAAAAATATACTGGGAAGATAATAAGTAGTGTAAGTAGTTAAACATCCTGATTTACACAGCTCAGGTAGCTAAAGCTCTCAGTATGTCATCTACAGAAAAATAATAATAATAATAAAACTCTAAAATATTTTAATATCTCAATATATCAGCATGTGCACTTCAAATGCACTAAAATGCTGTTTACTGACATTGATCTGTATCACTTTGTAAATTCCAAATTAAAGTCAAAACAAAAAGGTTAAAATTAAAATATCATTCCTGTCCTCAAAGATCAATTGTTTGGCCTTTTTTAAACTTCCTGTTTTGTTCTATAGGAACTCTTCTTTATCACACTTGATTCAAGGAACATGCTATTATTGTTTTGCTTTGCTTTACTCCCCATCAGCAAAAAAAAAAAAAAAAAAAAAAAAAAAAAACCCTACTGCACCTGAACAAGACACTAAACCCCTTTTCCATGCATGTTTTCTCACAGAATAAACTGACATCAGTAGATTGTTTGCTTTTAACCCTGACACCCCACTGACCTATTTTTGAAACAAATTTTATTTTAGGATGTCCTGACTCTGATACTAAATTGGAAACCCTGGTGTGAATTTTATAGAACACAATTTCCTTTTATAGAGGATGTTCACAGCTAATCTGTCATCTACAGGGCAGACAGAGGCCAGAAGGCTAGGAAACTAAGACAGGTGGCCTAGCAGAAGCCTGCAACCTAAACTTTTTTGTTATTTCATGCTAAATTGTGGGGAATCAGAGTATTTTCCCACTGTACCTTGTTTTATTAACACTACAGAAACAGCCCTGTAGCAGGATAGGCAAACACCGATCAGAAGAGCTTTCCTGCAGAACAGAGACAGGCAGCAAATTCACCCTGTTTCCTATAGCTCTTCTCCCGAGAAGTGACACACGGAAATGAAGAATCCAGGCATGCTCAGGCTTCCCCTCCAACCCTACAAACACCTACTTGTACTTACATGTTTTTAACATGTCTTTAAGTGATACCAATCCTCCCCTCATTCTATGAAGTTATTAATAATAATAATGTAAGTGGATTGCTATTCTATTAAGCATCACTCTTTTTAATCACTAACAACTCGATAACTGTTAGCTCTGTACGACGCCGTCTGGCGTAGCAGTGTAGCAGCACTGTCACCAAGGCAGCCATAAACGCCAGGCCTGGGACTCCTGCCCTTCCACAGCGTATCGGCCATCTCCAGGAGACAGCCGGTGCTTAGTACCACGCTCCTTGTAGCCTGATAAGGCAGCGTGATTCTGAAAACAAAGTGTAGTTTGTCTTTGTGCAGGCAAGATAGTGTGGAGATAGGCAACCTACATCTGTAGGAGCTATCTGGAGCCTAGAACAGTAGCAGAAATGGGTTACATCAGTCCGCATGCAGCTCCTGTGCCTCTAACTCCCTGAGCTAGTTCATTTATGCGTGAATTAGGAATGGGATTTCTACTCTGCAACACAACATGTGATGTAGCTATGATCCAGGTTATGCAGTGGAAACCTTCTCTTGCTCCCAACATTAACTAAAGTCAGAGCTCCGACAGCTCTAACACTTGCAAATCAACCACATCCACGGCCTACTGCACTGCTCCAGCGTCAGTTCAGTAAGGTGCATGGGGTTTCCCCCAAAACCACCACAATGGTAGGGAACACCCAAATATGCTGCAACGGCACATGTGCTCCTTCTTTTTCATGTCAGCCTTCCGTTATACTGAAGGTCTTTATTTGGGTGCCAAATGTGGCCGAAGGCATCAGTTTGCAAGTGTTCACAGAAAAATTTGTCTTGAAGGCAGTGCTTTACAGACTTAAGCAGCAGGCTTCAGCTTGCTTAACTGTGCTGAACTCAAACCTAAAGGAAGAAATACTGCTAAAAACACAACCCAGAGGAGTTAATTTATTGAAAAGTTTCCCATTTTGAACACGGTAACGCTGTTTTCTGCCATTACCTTATTAAAGAGAGATACCAATCTAGTATTTGGGGAAGGGGCTTGCAAAGCATAGAAAGCAAATATATTTGTGTTTATGTGTATGTCTGCAAATGGGATGGAAGTATCTGTGTCAATAAAAATAATTGCCACTACACAAAGTAACTGTTGATCTGTTTTACAGTGCTTCCATTTAACACCTACAGTATATAAACTATTTTACTAAAATAATACACACTGCAGACAAAAAACAGAAATATGATATAGTATGGATATTTTGAGAAAATTCCTTGCTTTCCATTCCTGGCAATATCTCTATCTTCTCAGACATGTAAGATAAACATAGCTAAACTGGCTTCAGTTTTCTCATGATTTATAGCCCACAGTCCCCAAATCTGCCAAAATCTGCATGTACAAAGAAACAATATCAAGAATGAAACAAACAAACAAAAATGTTTTCAATACTGCATTTTTTCTACGCTACCCCACCTGTAAGCAATTTCTCATAGAGGTATCTTTTATTCCTTCAAGGGCTACATTTAACTTTTTGTTTTGGACTTCTGATAATAATGCTGAATGAGCTGTTTTGTATATGTGAAAAATGCATCTTCTTAGTCAATAGTTTTTCAACACTAAGGTAACTTCTGCTTTTAACTTGGGAGGTTTCTGAATACAAGAATAGGATGCCTGGCAGAGATGGAAGATAAACTTCATGAACTTGAGAACCATGATACTTGATCCATAAATGCTGAACTAACAGGATTTTTTACTGTCTCTCCTCCCAGTGGCCCTGCGCTCATGTTCTGCACAAACTTACTCATCCCTTCTTTAAATAACAGTAACAGTTCCACTAATCAAAAGGTTCTGCAGTGATTCTAGACTTGGCATTCAATGTATTGGTGTTGTCCTATTTTATATGTTATACACATTATCTTGAAATATGTTTTTAAACCAATTAAATATAATCTGTCAGCAATTACACCCTTATGTTGGATTAGCATATCCTTTGTTAATTAGAATAGTCCTCTAATATAATCTTGCCAATCGAGCTCTGGAGCCTGTGAGCTCTAACCTATCTTCAACTCCAAAAGTTTCTTAATTTACGCCTGCTGAGATAGGATCAGCAGACTCGGGTTTGGTTAAATGAAATTTCTGTTTGGATTACAGGCTGAAGCTGCCCACACACGGATGTACACATCAGGACAAACAGACACCATAGGTGGCCACTATCCAAATGAAAAACATTACAGAAAGTTGGCTGTACAGATAAAAGAAAACAAATGAAGGTATACTGCAAGACAAGCATTTGCTTTTACTCTATTTCAAATAATACAAAACTAATTTTGTTAGATTCAGAGTTGCTCTACCATAAGCATTATAGAGCTCTTTAAAGATAAGTTATTTTAATGATACATGTGAGAACAGTTACACATAGACCACCAAAACTTTCAAAACTGACTAGCAATTATTAACCTAACCATATGAATTTAATGCCTTACTTTCAAGAGACCAAACATTGATTTTTCGGAAAAACTTATCAAATGCATTTTCACATATTTATGGGTAAATGCAGCTGAAAGCATTTTAAAATTATTTGGAATTTTATTTTTTGATTTCTTATTAATAAGCTTTAACTTAAAGGTTCGTTTTCAATGAATCTTCCTAGTAGAAAGAATCAAGAAGTCTGCTATTTGTGGCTTATGTGTTTGTTTGTTTTTTTAAAGTAATTTCCAGAAAATATCTCAATACTGTTTAAAAAAAAAATCAAGAAATAAATCAGAAAATAGCTTTGTTTTGTTTTTAAATGAAAGGAGTCAGGTGTTATAAATTCAGGTTTCCAACTAAAGTAATCTTTAAATATCACTTTTTCTGCCAATGCATCTATGATGAAAAGAACTAAACTAATTAAATCTAAAAAGTCTGACTTCCTCTTAAGAAAACATACTCCTGATTTGCACTGTCTCCAGACATATATTCCCTTGAGACTGGCTATGTCAGATACTTGATTATATTGGTATGAACCAACTTCCCTGTTTGATTTAGAGATTTGCTCCCTACTGCAATGTATTTAAGTAAAGCTGGCAACTAGGAACATAACCTGATAATGTGAAAGGTTAAAATCAACAATTACAGAGATTTTAGTTGTGAAAACAACCAGTGAATCTTAAGGCAAGCCAATAATGTTTTCTTCTATTTTCTCACCAATTAAGTAAGATCCTCTTTCCTCACCGGAGGTGCATGCAGGTTATCAGGTGTGTGTGTGCTTTTAGGATTAGCTGTGTTTGTGGCAATACCATTACCTTCAGGAACTGGGAAGAGTTTGCACTGTCCAAGTCCAGCTTTTCCGTGTTCCATTTTTCACATTAGAAAATACTACACAGCCATTTGATTTCTGCTGATTGCTGCCTGCACATTCACCTACAGGAATAATTACGGTTCACAGTAGAGTTTACCAGGTAAGGTCAGTGTCTCTAGCTCTGACATATAATAAATTGAATGACATATATAAGTTATCTCAGTTTCTCAATCAATCACTAGGCGTGACTACTGAAAAATTCACAGATACATGGGGCTCCAGTCAAGAAAAACATCTACAATGGGCAGGCATTATTAGCAGTGGAAAATAGTTCTAGAACTATCATATTTTTCCCTGTAATTCACTACTTTATTTATTTTTTATAAAGAACTGTTACTGCAGCAGCCCTCTAACCACAAGGACATGACATCTTCTATTCAGCATCATGCATTTTGCTAGTAAGGGACCCTCTAGGAGAGACTGCAAGCTAACAGAGGTACCAAGTAATTCATTTAATAGGGACTATATCATGGAAAACAATCATCCAATACATTTTCCAAGCAGGCTGCAGGGGGGGGAAATATGAAAGATGTTTTTTTTTATTATTTTTATACACATAGATACACACTCTTTATCACCATAATGCACACAGAAAACTGCAGTCTTATGATACTTAATTTTGCTCCCTAAATGATTCCCAATATCATACCTGCTTTTAACTAGGTATGAAGTGAGTATTATTCTCCCTTCACTTAAACCTCTGACTTTCATCTACAGGCTTATTTCAGGCATCTGTTATGGCTACTTAATTGCAATCTTTCTGAGAGAGGGATTGTTGTATTGCATATGTTATATATATTATATATATGTTGTATATATTGTCTATATATATACATATGTCTATACAGTATTTACTGTGGGGTTGTTAACTTGTTCTCTATCACAATGCAGACAATAATCTTAAAACCATTAGTCATGTTATATGAGTTAAATATAAAATCCAAGCCAATTTTGTTTGGACAACTTCTCACTTGCTGTACAAGATCAAATCTAAATTCAGAGCCTGATTTTTGCTTTAGACAAATTATCGCTTAAGTCTACAGTAACAGCTGTGCAGTAGATGACCCAAGCTTTCTAACCACACATTACAGAGATGAGTTCAGGCATGTGCTAAGGACAAGGTGTGGCCCTGAATGTATGAGTCTTGAAATGAAATAAAATATTAATATAAAAATATTAATAATAATGAAAATACTATTGAAAATGGAGTGATGACGGTGATTAAATAGCACGTGGCTATCCCTGTGAAATACTATGGGAGTGATTTAACAAACTAATTTCCATCAAATTCTACATCATCTCATGAACTACACCGTACCTTCTCTACTATTACCAAGGGTAGGTGCCTGCTCCTGTACAGGTGTTCTTGGGATGGGGAAGAGTGTGTGAGGTTACTGAAGGTTACTGATGGATGAAATGTGGAAGATGGCTGAGGCGGCAGGGATTAATGTAGGAGTGAAAGGGAAAGGGAAGCTGGTAGAGTCATTCCATGTGCAGCTGGGTGAGGGGGTCTGTGAAGAGCTGAAGGTCCCCATGGGTGTTCAGGTGTCATATCTAGTTCCATTATTTCCCTGCGCAGTCTCTTGCTAAATGTTCCCTCACTGCTGGGATCCAACACATGAAACAAGTGTAACAGAAGTGGAGCAGCTCTCCTGTCGTGCCCTACATTTCGAGAGCTTCACACTGTTTTGTTGATGAAGGAAAATATCAAATGCATGTTACAACAACCTCTGAAATACTATTTGCGCACACAGTATTTCATATTGTGCAGGCAATTGCTCACATGATACCACAATTCTATTTGCATTGAAAAACACTACTAAAGTACTTTCTAATGATATTTTATTTATGTTGGGAGGAAATAAATTGAGATAAATCATTTTGCCTTGTGGCCACACAGAACAGCTGATCACCATCTTTTCTGTAATGTTTTACGTTTTGAAACTGGTATCATGACTCAATTTCCTCTTTCTAAAGAAACAAATTTAACTCCTTCAATCTCTACTCACAAATCATGTTTTCAAACCGCTGCCCTCCCCACCTTTAGTTTATCTCTCTCTTTATGTGTGTTGTGCAAACACAGATGCAGTACTCACCTGAGGTCTCCTCTCTATTTTGTATAGCAAAATTGTTAACACTTGGGCGTCATGCACATTCTTCTTCATGTGTGTCAAGATGACCTTTGATCTTTTCACTGTGTTTTTTTAGACCCAGACCATTAAGAATGTGAAGAGAAAAGAAAGAGACTAAGGTATTTTATTTTATTTTATTTTATTTTATTTTATTTTATTTTATTTTATTTTATTTTATTTTATTTTATTTTATACTAAAGGCAACTAGGCTTGTAACTACAGGCAGTTATTATATCAACTGAGGTGTAACTCCCCACTAAGGAAGAGCAGCTGCTCAAACTGGTCTAAATCATTTATAAACTGTAGTATTCTGTTAGATAAATGACTTGGTTCACACACCAGTGTTGCTTTGAGATTCTCCCTATCCCCATTTTTTTAACAGAAACAATTTAACAGTCATTCTATCCTTTATAATTGTTCCTTTACTAAACTGTGTTTGTGCTTTTCTTAATTGAAATTCATCTTGTTGCTCTCAGGCCACCAGGAACTGGAAATTACCAGGACCACTTTAACTTCTAACTTTATCCTCTATAATGCTTGCAGCCCTTCCCAGATGGATCAACAAAAAAAAAAAACTTTTTAAGTCTAGTCTGTATTTAGCCAACTCATTACTAAAAGTACAAAATAAATGGAACCATATAAGGATTCCATCTAAAGCAACTTTTATATTTATAGGTGAAGGCACTGACAGTTATTCTTAACTGTAATTCAGACCATATCTGAACCGTATCTCCTTAATTTAAGAGAAAATAACATACAACAACAACACCAAAAGTTATGCTATCATCAAGCTATATTTACTGTTTCTCCCTAAAACACTCAACTATTTACTCTGCTAACATAGGAAATCAGGCTGATTTGACAAAATTCACTCCTGAAAAATCTGTTTGTTTTCTTTTGATTTCATTGTCCTCTCACTACTTGCAATGTAATGTTAATTATTTCTTTTTATATCTTTCTGGTTATCAAAGTTATGCCAAATTATTTGCAACTGTCCAGGTCAGGCTTTCCTTAAGAAAAATATTATGTTTGTCCTTTTCTATTCCTGGGAATCTGTCCCAAGATTGTGAACTTGTAAAATTTGTAAAATTGGAAAATGTCATGATTACTTTCACCAAGTTACCCCTAGATTTTCCACCAGTGCCAACATCATGATTTTTAGAAAATTGGAGATTATACAACTAACATTTTTGAAAATCTTATGACACCTACCAGTATAAAGCTATTGATTTAAAGGCCTAATACAGACAAAAGCCAGTTACATTCCCAGTTGAATCATTTTCCCCCTCAGTTCTTGACAGCTGTTATTTTTTTGTATTAGTTGTCCTTCCTCAGCATTTTTTATTTAAGAATCTATAAATACAGCACAATGTTTCAGAGGATGGTCTTCTTGCTCTTGCTGGAAGAGGAGGGAAAACTTGTTTGACAAATGAGCTTTCCAAGCTGTGACAATCATAGTTAAGACTCACACTGTTTGCCTTCCTGTTATCAAGGATAATGAAGGTAAGCCTTGGAACTCAGTTAGTTTCTCTTGCTTTAGAGTGAATCATAAGAACTCCTGGAGGTTACAGACATTGGAAAATATCTGTAATTCCTGGATATTACTATAGTTCTAATTTAGGAAATACAAAGAGTCAAGTTAATGTGGTTTGTTTATATGGGACATCGCAACAAAGTTATTGTTATTCATCACTTGGCACAAAGGGAAGCTTGGAGTATTTCCAAGCAATCTACAAACTGCGGTTATTTCACATAACACTTGAGGCAGCTGAAGAGGTAGCAGCAGAGGTGGGGTGTTATCTAGCTCAGACACTGAGATTCACTCCCAGGTGTTAACTCAGGAACGCTTCAGGTCTATGATAAATGCACCTCCAAAAGGAGCTATTTATACGGTATGAGCAAGCACGTATTCCAGCCAAGATGCCGTTGCTGCTCCACAAGGCTGCAGGTCTTCAACAAGCCCTATGCCACATCCGCCTGTCTTGTGTTATTGTCTTGACTGCCCTGGGACATCTCAAATGACATTAGACCCGTAAGTTTAGGCAACTACATTATTATTTGGAAGGTATTTGGGTCATGAAATCCATTGATGAAGAATACACTGAAAGCCTTGAGACAATATCTCAGAGGCTGCAGATGGGAACATAGCACACAAGAATGATCACGAGCTTTTCCAAAACTCAGAGATATACTATGGCCTTATTGCTGATGTAAATTCACACACAAAGTTAAAGGCAAACTTTCCGGCACCCAGTTACAAAATGATTAAAGTCCCGTTCCTGTTCTGAGATGTTCAGTTATTACCACATTTTGTCCTTTAGTGGAGGTAAAGATTCTCTAAACCATGAACAAAAATGAATATTGTAAGGTTCTTGATGAGGCTGAAAGTATGAAAAAGCATCTGAAAAGATGAGTACATACCACAGTACCTGCCTGCCTGTAAAGTCACTCTGTTAAGCTTCTCTCCATGAAACAGGAACACAATTTTGCACGCAACAGATGACACTGAAAAGTCTGCCGGCTTTCCTTTCAGATCTCTAACCCCAGTAAAACACAGAAACATTCAAACTCACGGAAGTCTTGCAAGCTTAAAAGCTTCTCTAATAACTTAATGAAAATGTATTTATTGTGGTTACAGATTATCAGCATCATGTTTCAGACTCTAACCCAAAAAAATGCCATCAATGGCAGCACCACTGTTACAGAGATGAGAAAGAATCTTATCATGATAGTTGAAAATCAAAATATAAGGCAGATTGTTTGTTACTAGCAATGACTGGCAACGTTTTCTGAAGGTACTGGATGGTTAAATAAGCAATGCAGGAAACAGAGCAGTGGAGGCAACACTTTCCCAAGGAAGAGGAAACAGCTTAGCTGCCAGGCTGCTCATAAGGAGATGTTGGGAACAGCATAGGTTACACAGCAGAAGGAATCCAGGGAATTTCTAATATTTCATTTAAGGGAAAAATTCTAATTTTATATGCACTGCCAGCCACACTTGCTAGCAGCAGATCATAACCAAAGGAGACTAAAAGCAGACAATACTTTTCCTACATAAAATAAATTCCTAGCAGTAGTGTTATAGTGTTGTATAAAGTGAAAAGCTATGGTATTATCTAAACCCAAACTAAAGCACAATAAACAAAGTGATTCCGGATTAGAAAGGGCAGCTGGATGTATTACATACTGCCCTGCTGAACTTTAGGATTGGTGTAGTTATTTCTGCAATACTCGGGCTATGCATACACAGCAAATTGTATGAAGGCCATTTGGGAACTGTAAAATGAAAATTCATGTCCAAGGATGTGCGTTGTAGCCAGGGATTGTTAAACAAATAGAGGAAATAGCACATTTATATCAAGGTTGTCAGGCAACACAACAAGCCTGAACATGCCATGCTGTGTTACTGAGGCGGCAGCTTCTCCACAGCAGTAAGCCCATATTGACTGAACTATTAGCAGGACGTATATTTTGATAGCTGTAGGTAGTCGTTCCAAATTAGCCTAGGCGTACCAAGCACATCTCCTGTGAGATGTCTCCTGGGAGAGCTGGGACTGTTCAACCTGGAGAAGAGGAGGCTCAGGGGCATCTCATCAATGTCTATAGATACTTGAAGGGAGGGTGCAAAGAGGACAGAGTCAGGCTCCTTTCAGTGGCCCAGTGCCAGGACAAGAGGCATTGGGCACAAACTGGAACTCAGGAGGCTCCCTCTGAACATCAGGAAGCGCTTTCTGACTGTGCAGGTGATGGAGCACTGGCACAGGTTGCCCAGAGAGGCTGTGGAGTCTCCTCCTTGAAGATCTTCAGAAGCCGCCTAGATGTGGTCCTGGGCAAGTGGCTCTGGGTGGCCCTGCTTGGGCAGGGGGTTGGACCAGATGGCCTTCAGAGGTGCCTTCCAGCCTCTGCCATTCTGTGATTCTGTGAATCCAAATAGCTCACCCTGACTGGCAGAAGCACTGATGTTGTTAGGAATGCAAGAATATTCATCTCCAATTCACCCCTAAAGAGTTTTAGGTGTCTGTCAAAAGAAATAACATGCATTGTGTCACATCAGATCATTCAAATTCTGCTAAAGGCAGAGAATTATTTATAAATACAAGCAATTGGTCTGCTGTCTGCTTCTAAGCATAGGTTACATATACTGCAATTTTTTCATAAATTACAGAAATGCAGATTATGCCATAAATTAGTTATCAAGTACTATTCAAGTACTTATCCATCGAGTGGTCATGCTCCCTGGTAAGGCTTCTCCTAAACACACGCAGCAGAGCTGTTCACATAAACATAACTACATTCTCTGTGATGCATATTCAGTTATTCGGGCTCCATTGTGCATCTGATTTTGCTGTTGTTGTTATGAAAAAATATAAGAGATGAGTTAAGAGGAACAAACTTTGAAGTTAAATTAGAAACTGTAATTGTCTTTCTAGAAAAAAAGTTATAAAGTGCTGCCGTTTTGCTCTACTGGTATTACAACCAGTGTGAAGTGGTGCACAGCCCCAGACCCTCAGTGGTACTTAGCTGCTTCTCTGACTCTTTAGTCAACACTGAAGTGTCAGGCACTTGCATGTCTACCACTAGCCGCAAACCTCTCAGCACGGACACAAACCCAAAGCAGACAAGTTGCTCCAGCTGCAGTTCCATGAACACTATCCTCAGAGCAAAACTGGATTAAAAACAAAAATAAGTATTTTAACTTGGATCACTGTTATTGGTATTGTCACCATGAAAAATGTTTGTGGAACTACAACCTCAAGTTTGTCGCTCTAGTTTAAAGCCCTGATGCAGGATTTTCAAACTGAGTGTTTTCTTCTCTGCCATGGAAGTTATTTAGTAGTGACGCTCTGAGCTTGATGTACTTCATGCAAATTTTTCTTCAGATCCTTTACTTCCCATCTTGCCAAGGCTCTCGAATTTCTTAAAGTGTTTCAATGGATAGCAGGTTTGGAAAATTGTCTGTCCTGGAAATGAGTTTAAATTTATAAGGATGAAATGTGAGTTTTCAAAGACAAAGCCTTTTTCTCTACAGCCTCCTACCAGAACGGACTATAAATGGCTACATAAGCTTCCTTACATAAATACACCAAACCACTCAGTACAACTAACCCACTGGATTGAGGCAGCTATCCCCTGCACTAATGACACAAGGTATTGGTGATGCTACACTTGCTGGCAAGTTAGCAAGGAGTGTTTTATGTGCTGTAAGTGGAAATCAAGCTCTTCTCATGTGGATGAAACATACCTGTCTCTGAGAATCCTTGCAGGACGATAAGCGAAGGAGTAGGTCACTAAGGAGTAGATCTTTTTCAGTCACTTCAATTTACAGCAACAAAATAACAGCCATCTTAAAATTCTAGCTTATTTTCCGTGCGTTAAATAGCTCTCTACAGGTTTAACCAGATGAGTTTCCTCATCGTACTCCATTCACCAAGAAAAGGTTTTGATACAGAACAGCTGCTGTATTCCAAATCAATTGTGAATTAAGTCTGTTCTTTTTAAAGCAAGTCCAGGACATTGTGAATTAAAGTTCTTACATCAATATCAGTATTTTTGTAATGTTACACTTTCAGACATCATACTCAATTCAAAAGCATGAAAAAATGATACGTTGCATTCATCTTCTGCCAAATCTGTTTCCCCTTCCTCACAGAAACCACTCACTGATTTCACTGTTGATTTTTCACAAGCAAAATGACCATATATTGACATCTTGAAAGCACATGCATGTAATCAAGGCAATATATGTACTCACTCACAGTAACTGACAGAAGTAATACTTTTCATTAAAATATGCAGAGCATGAAACAAAATCAAGATCACATAGCCTGACTCTTGTCCCGTAAATACATTCTGTGCATTTGAAAGCAGAATTTGTATTGTATCAAACAGTCCAAGTCCATGAATTCACAAATATGGGTTTACCTTTCCAGTTAATTTGGACACAACCTTTAGCCACAAAAACATATTCTAATATTCTTTATCTTTGTTCAACAGGGGACAAAATTTTGTTTTGAACAGGATGTGTGCAGGATAAATTCTGTTCCTAAACTGCAATAACAAGAAGCCTTAAAGTAAATCAGACACCGTAGAGTAACTCCACAATGCCTTGGAAGAAACCCAAGATTGCTGGTACCTAAATATATTCTCTACGGGTAAATGGAGCTGCCACCCTCAACATGAACAATAACTATATTCCCTTGATAACTCTGTGGAATACTCTATGAAACAAGTTTTCTCTCTGATAAGGAAAAGGATGGAAATTGATTTTCTCTGAATTGTTGCTTATTTAAAACACAGAAGATGCTCAAATCCTACTTTAAACAACTACATGCTGAAATTTGATTTTAATGAAGACCTTTGTTTCTAAAACTTTAATTTTTCAATGTCAGGTACATGAAATTATTTTGTATCACAGTGCATGTATGATATATAAATATATTATTTAATAATGAAAGGAGATGTCCATAACAATAGAGCCTCAACACCTCAAGCATTTTTACTTTGCTTGTTATTGACACTATCGGTGAAATACATTCCTGTAGCAACTGTTCTGAAATAGTCTGAAAACAGCTGGAAACAGAACATGAAAATTGATTTCACTGTGAAATTCATGGAGACTGCAACAAGTTTCAGAACAATCTATTTTAAATTTATGAATATCTCAAATGGTATTTCTACACATGCATTAAAATGTTCCATATTTTTCCTGGTGTTCTTCATTTTGAGATTCTTTGTACTAAAGGACTCGTGAGTTCATGACTGATCTCTCAGTTTCATCTGTGCCAGGTAACATATACCATAACCTTTGACTGTTTCATTTTTTTGTTTTTCTTTCAAATGTTTGAAACTTATGACATTAATATTCTAAGAGCTGTGGCACTTTCAAATGGAAGTGACACATACAGTAAGGTATATTAATGCTTTAATTATGTCTAAGACAGACACCTTAGAATGGCTTTTAATCTCAAAACAAGCAAACAAAACACAAAAGATAAAAGGACTGTAGAGGCTATGCTGCAATGTACTACCTGTTCTTCAGTCAGAAGGCCTTCCATGGACAGTAAGACACCCAATGAGAAATCCCCTGTCTCTACACAATCATGTATCCACTTAAATACATTTTTACATCACTGGGGTAAGCCAAGGTGCTTATTCATAATTTACCTAACAAGAAGTATAATTTTGCCATTACTTAGGACTATGCTGCCATAGTTAAATTGCTTTTGTTACACTAACTAGCCTAGGCTTCTCTACTTCATACTTCGTGTAACCCTGAATTGAATATTTATATAGCAATTTGGATTAATATAGTAATCATTCCACATACAGCCATAAATGTATTGGTTGCTAAAACACTTAATATATTTCCCTTGTCTAAATATCCATATTCATTTAAGAATGGCTACGATTTTCAATAGGTAAATCAATAGTTTAAGAATGTCTGCAAAGAGAACAATATCAATTTCACTACATTAATAGGGAAATTAATCAAAGCAAGGTGGCATCTGTAAAACACCTCTAAGAAATAAAACAAAATAAAATAAAATAACAAAATAACAAAACAAAACAAAATGTTACTGATGCTGAACATGATACAGATATTGATGCCCACAACTAAAGTCATCTCGGACTTTCCATTTCAAGAACACAAAGTCAGTTTTCTATAGCTTTAGCAACATATTTGGACCAGAAATTTTCCATCCCAGACAGCTGGCTCTAGAGAAGTGCAGAAGTTTCCAATAAAACTGGTCATACACTTCTGAAAATGAAATATGTTCTTTCAAATACATTAAATCAATCCTAGGAACATTTTTCAGTACAATTTAATATTTAGCCTGGGATAGGCATCACCTCAGTGTCAGAGGTATGACTAGCAGTCCTCTGTGAAACTCCAAAATAGAAACTATAAAGAACAAAATGTGTGATGAGAAGCACTGGACCATGAAATGAGAAGCAGGAAGGCAAGGGAAGAAGCTCAAAGATGGAGCCACCTCACGGGCACAGTGGGAGGAGAGAGAAAAGAGGAAAGGTGAAGGGATGTAACGAGGTAGGAAAGAGGGCATGGTTGGGGCAGGAACAGAATCAGGATTACACTGAGGAGTAGGGATAGGGATAAAGAGAGCGGGGAACTATCAGCAGGAAAGAAAAAGCAGTAAAAAAAAAAAGCAAAGGAGTTCTGGAAAGCAGCAGCATATGGGTAGAATTCAGACAAAGGGAAGAAGCTTGGTTGTTTGACAATGGAAAGAGGATATACAAACTGGGTAGGACTGTTTGGGATGTTACAGAAAAGGAAGAATGCTAATGAGAGCAACAAAATGGATATAAGCTAGGCAGAGTATGATGGAAGGAAACTACAACAAAAGGAAAGATGCAGAAAAGACAGAGGAAACATAACTGCTGTCATTCCAGAAACAGGAATCAAACCAGTTATTCCACAGGCCTGGAATCGTTTTGTTGTCCTGAACTTTTATCTCAAAAACCCATTGTCAGTGTTTGTTTCTCAATCCACACCTTGTGTCAGGTCAAAATACAGGCTCATATAACAGGATGGAATACATGCTGTTGTTTGATAAGGCATTCCTCAGCTGCTGCTTCATTTCATGCAGATGACGAACAAAGTTCTAGGAAAAAATCAGTATTAGAAGGCAGACAGTAAACGAAGAAGGGAATAGCAACAGCAGAAGTCAAAGGAGGCAGGGAAATGGTCACATCAAGGTCAAGGCAATTGAATGATACTTTGGAGAACTGTTTTCTATGTTTACCACAGTACAAAGTTCTACGTAATAACAGATTTCCTTTGAGACTGACTGCATTGCACCAATCTATCTCCTTTCACCAAGCAGTTGGATTGGGACCATTTGCAGGAGTGTTCGAGCTCTCATAGCTACAACTGAAGGCAAGGGGAACTTGGCTTGGGAAGGAAAAAGTGCTGTAAGTGCTAGAACTACGGAGCATTTTGGTTTCAATCTTCGTATGCCAGTTCTATGTAAGATATGGATTACCTGGATTGGGTTCCATAGAAAATATGCACATCCGTATCCAATAAACGCTTATGTCATAATATTACTCACTAAAAGTTAATTAGAGCTGCGCTGGTAACCTTAATTCTGGATGTTTTGTTTAACTTTACTTTTAGATTTCCTAAATTAAGCTTACTTTTCTTCCTTAATTTTCTTTCACTGGAGGATACCTTTTAAATTTTATAATGTAATTCAGTTGGGTACTGTAGCTGTGATACTATTGTGTCACAGAAAAAAAAGTCTTGGGACATCTGCAACAAATCAATATAAGAAAACAAAAGCAATGCAAACAAAATTCCTATGATTTCAATATATCTAAACATCTACTTTGAATGCAAGCATCTAGTGTATGTCTTTGCTAGTCTTCTGCTTTTTTAGAAAAAAAAAAAAACACGTTTATACAATGGCATGAACAAGAGCACCTCCTACAGTTTTAGCAGTCCACAACTGAAGGAGTATGAGTACCACGATGGTCATCGCTAGGGCTGGTCAGCAAGAAGCTACAACTGTCTTCACTGTTGTTAAATTTATACTAGCCTATGATTGTAACATGTTCAATGCTTCTTCCCAGGCAAATACAGCATATTAAAATAAGAATGTAAAACACTGACATGTACATGGTCTTACTTCCCATCTTGTACTTAAAACCCTAATATCAGAAACCTGATACCGCCCTTCACATTTTTCTCAGTGTAAAAATTCAGAAAAAATGATGCCACAATGATCTGAGACAACCACAATTTCAAGTGAAATTTTCAATACCACACACACATGCAGTTAGAAGAGTTTACTTACGTCAGTGAAAACCCAACTCCATTGAAGTCAGTGGACATAACCAGGATTTCCTCTGAACTAAATAAAATTACGTTTTCTGAAATATATAAAACACTATCTGCTCAAGCATGCTTCTACTGGATTATTTGTTTGAAAATAATTCAGCTGGCGATGTGTACATAACAGGTGTTCAGCAAATGGTCATTATCAATGACCACAATCACAATAACTTCTACAAAACTGAGCATGGATTACATAATTGGACTTTTTGCTGGTTTTCTTCACCCACTATTCAGTAGTCTAAGAATCTAATGCAAGATAAAGTACATTTATCTAAAAACATTTATATTATGAATTATTTATATATATATATATATAGTATTATTTACATTATTGATATCACTTTTCAAGTGTCATTTGCAAATTAAAATATCTGAAATTCTTTACAACAATTATTGAGGACTGACCCCGGCCAGCACCTTCCAAGTGGAAGAGTCATTGGCAGTGTCACGTATGCTTTACGCATAAGCAGTGTTATGATGAGAAGGAGATGTAGCTATGTATCCTTGCACTGGCAGAAATGTCACAGAGCAGTACAGCTGAATACAGTAAAAAAGCTCCTGCTTTAATGGATAATTGATACTGGAAGTTGATTGAGAGCAACTGAAATAAGCATTTGGGCAACGTTTTTTTTCCTCTTCACTGGCGGAAGCCTGAATCCAAAGAGACAGAATGGCCTAAACTTGCTTAGGGGAAGGTGGTAGAAAGTAAGAGATTGTAAATAGAGTAGAAATACCGTTTGTGAGTCATTGAAAATAATTTGGATTAAATCGAAAACACCTAAAGCAAAATCACCTTCAAGTCTACAGATATCCAACTCTGATAAACTACTTTAAAAGCAGTATTTCAAACTTACCTAGTTCCTTCTGATCACAGTTTCAGGGCAGAGGTTTTTTCCCAATGCATTAATGACAATTGCAAATTCTAGCTGGCACTTAAAGAAAAAAGAAGAAAACCAACACCTACAAAGACAGCAGCTAGGTACAGTCACATGTGCTCTAACTCCAAGAGACAGGCACAGCACAGCTCTGGCCACGCAGCTCTGTGACACGAATGCAGCCACACCAGGGAACAAACTTCTGGGGTCCTGATGACTGTTTACTCCTCCAGAGTCATTGTTACGGTAGAAGAAAGTGTCACACAGCACCTGCATTCCCCGCACTCCACTTTAAGGCATGATGGATCTAACTGTAGGGTAACCTCCCTAGAGGCCCGTATGACCAGAAAGAATGACAGAAGCAACGGTACATCAATTTATTTTCTCAAAGTACAAAAAAGGAAAAAAATAATTTATAGTTAAAAGTAGCTGGTAAAAACGTGCTCTGGGCAGAAAAGTAACGGTGCTGACGTTGCAAGAATGGGGATAATTTCGGCCATGGATGTAAAAAAAGTGTAAACATGCTGCCATAACAGTCCAAGAACAGTTTGAAACACACGCTTTAATCTGTACGGTAATCGTGTCTTTCCGCCCAGACGGAGCCTGCGAAACTCTCCCGAGAAGATTCAAATAAATTACATAAATAGAGCGGCGCCGTGCCGCCAGTCCCTCCTCACACGTCGGGGAAGCCGCAGTAGTAGACGGCGCTGCTGGCGTCCGACACCACGGCCGAGAGGGACCCCGCGGCCTCGGGCGCCGGCAGCCCGGCGCCGTCGTGGCCCGCGAAGGGCAGCCCCAGCTCGGCCTTGCAGGCGAAGCGCAGGTACTGCTCGAACTCGGCGCGGTCCACCTCGCCCAGCAGCTCCTCCTGCGGCAAGTGCTCCAGCGGCTCCCGGCACGCCGCCGCCTCGGGCGGGGGCGACGGCTGCCCGCCCGCCGCCAGCGGCACCGGCGGCA
>VXAA01002127.1:658-345984 GCA_013399115.1 Anseranas semipalmata
TCAGGAGGGACAGGCAGGGCAGGCGAGGCGGGGGGGTGGCACTATATGTAAAGGAGGGGCTGGGCTGTGTGGAGTTTCAAGTTGGCGATGACAAAGTTGAGAGCCTCTGGGTAAGGATTAAGGGACAAACAAATAAAGGGGATGTCGTCGTGGGAGTCTGTTATCCCTGGATATGGGGAAAGCAGTTTTGGGCACCACAGTACAAAAAGGATGTGAAACTATTGGAGAGTGTCCAGAGAAGGGCTACCAAGATGGTGAAGGGCCTAGAGGGGAAGACATACGAGGAGTGGCTGAGGTCACTTGGTTTGTTCAGCCTGGAAAAGAGCAGACTGAGGGGAGGCCTCATGGTGGCCTGCAGCTTCCTCACGAGGGGAGCGGAGGGGCAGGCGCTGATCTTTGCTCTCTGGTGACAGCGACAGGACCCGAGGGAATAGAGTCAAGCTGCGACAGGGGAGGTTCAGGTTGGATATCAGGAAAAGGTTCTTCACTGAGAGGGTGGTTGTGCACTGGAACAGGCTCCCCAGGGACGTAGTCACAGCACCAAGCCTAAGAAGCGTTTGGACTATGCTCTCAGACACATGGTCTGATTTTTGGGTAGACCTGTGTGGAACCAGGAGTTGGACTCAATGATCCTTGTGGGTCCCTTCCAGCTCGGGATATTCTATGATTCTATGTTTCTAAATATTGATCAAAGTGAGATTTTTCTTTTGTCAGAAGTTAGTTCCTTTCATTAAAAAGTACCTTAGAAAATACTGTCCCTGATTTGGCATGCACTATTGTCTAGCTTGTGCTCACACACACAACTTGTTCCAATAGAAATATTGTTTCAGATGCCTATTAGAGATTTATTTTTCACAGTTTAGCCAATTACTCTAGTATTCATGTTCTGCTTCTGTTTTTCTCCTTCTGCAGTGTAGTACTTTTGCTTGGCTTCATTTTGTATTATTTATGTGGTACTGTTTCATAAACTTATCAAGCTCATTTTTAGTTCTGTGTTCTCTAAACTGCTTGCTACTCCTACAGTCCAAAGTTATCCACAAATTTTAGATGCCTGCTCTGATACCCTTAGAGTTGCTGAAATTGTTGAATGTTCTCAGGTCCAGGAAAGACTTCTTCACAGGGATTCTACTCAAAAACACTTTTTTGGTTTGTGCTGAATGATTAATAGCTACTTTTTTAGATGTGTTCTCGACCAGTTCATCAATCTGAGAGTCACTTAAAGGAATAATGTCAACAGGCTTAATAAAATACAATGCTTTACATCACCTCTTCTGTTCTTTCCCCCCCTTTTTTTTTCCTGCCCCTCCCTCTAACCCATGAGGTGAAGAAGGAAATAAGTTGATTATATTTAACCTTGTTCTCGACATGTCTGTGCCGTGATTTGGGAGTTGGGGTAGGGTGGGGAGGAGAAAAAGTGGCAGACAGCTGTTTGTTTAATGACTTGTTCAGTATCATTCCAGGCAATCAAGTAGACTTGTCTGTAAGTCCTCCTTTCCACTCTTTAAAGATTAGGCACTGTTTTTCCCCCCAGAGATAACACTTGCTGGTTAACAATTTTTTCCAGCTTGTTCCTAAGCAATAGTGAGTAAATAGAATTGTCCTGTTGACTTGAGGAAAACTAACTTCACTAAATATTTCTTGACCTGTTCTTTCTGTATTTTGACCTGTATTCCTCCTCTATTGTTAAATCTAATTTAAGTACTTAACTTTTTTTTAGGATGAGGAGGTTTTGAATACTTTTGTCTTTGTAGACTCTCCTCCTCCCCTCCAGAAATGGACATGTTAAGTAACTGAGATAATGGTCTTCCTCTTGTTCCTGGTGTGTTTAGAGACTCCTCAGTAGTTGTAACTTAATTTTGCCTCTCTACTCGTCCAATTTTCTCTGCCTGTTTTTTTCCCTCCATATGATTCCTGAACTATGTGGTTTTGCTTCCATGTTTTACATGATTTCATTCTGTTTTTTAGGTCTTTGTCTCGTTGCTTCTTATTAGGGAAGTTTGCTGTGGTTTTATTATGCTCCCTTCCAATAACTGCAGTTCTTCTGAATATCTTTGTCCCTGAAGCTATCTTTCCATGAAGTTTGTTTGCTACAGCTTTTTTAAAATGAAACTTAGATGTCCTTACTTTTATTTTCTTATCAATAAGTCCCAGAGCACTTGCTCAGGCTTTCTTTTAGGATGTTATTCAGTGTCTAGCTTTCCAGACATCTTCCTACTGGACAATGCATTAAAGGCATGATGTGGTGGTGGTTGACTGATTACATGAGCCAGCGGTATGCCCTCACTGCAAAGAAGGTTAATGGTATTTTGGGCTGCATTACGAAGAGGGTTGCCAGCAGGCTGAGGGAAGTCATCCTTCCACTCTGTTCAGCACTGGTGAGGCTGCATCTGGAGACCTGTTCTGGGCTCCCCAGTACAAAAGAGACAGAGGCATACTGGAGAGAGTCCAGCGAATGGCCACAAGGATGACAAAGGGGCTGGAGCACCTCTCCTGAGAGGAAGGGCTGAGAGAGCTGGGACTGTTCAGCCTGGAGAAGAGAAGGCTCAGGGGGGATCTCATCAATGTCTGTAAATATCTGAAGGGAGGGTGTAAACAAGACAGAGCCAGGCTCTTTTCAGTAGTGCCTTGTGACAGAACAAGAGGTAACAGACACAAACTGAAACACAGAAGGTTCTGTCTGAACATCAGGAAATACTTTTTTTTTTTTTTTTTTAACTGGATGGGAGACTGAGCGCTGGCACAGGTTTCCAAGGGTGATTGTGGAGTCTCCCTCTTTGGAGATCTTTAGAAGCTGCCTGGACATGGTCTTGGGTAAGTGGCTCTAAGTGGCCCTGCTTGACCAGGGACCAGAGGTCCCTTCCAACCTCAGCGATTCTGTGGTTCTGTGAGGGCATGCTACATCAACATTGAGGCACATTCTTGTGCTCTCATGGTTGTGCTTGTTACTCGTTGCAAACACTTCTGAACTACCTTGGTTTAACATAATACTTAAGAAACTAATAAGTGACTACAGCACCAGGGATAATGTGCATGATCTTTGGGGTAGTGTGTTACAAGGATACAGCAGTTAATTGCCACACAGCTAGCTCCAGAATCTGCAGAGCCGTGTCAGTGTGCTGCAACACCCTTGCTCAGTATCTCAGCTAATGAGGGTTTTCTCGTCTGAGCACCTAACAGACAGCTTGACTGCTTTCAGAGCCCAAGCTGGCAAGTCTGTGTATTGCTGTTTGCAAGACTTGAACTGGTGCTTGCTCTGGGCCCTTTTTGCATTTTACTCAGTTGCTGAAGGTAAATGTCTTTCTGACTGCAGAGATAATATGACAGGGAACACTTACATTGTCATCTGAATGGTTATGTCAGAGTTTTCTTTTTTCTGTCTTTAGAGAATTTTGGTTTGGGGTTTTGGTGTGTTTTTTTTTTTTTTTTTTTTTTAATTGTCACAAAAAATACCCTCATGGTTTGAGTCTGAGCTCAGCCAGCCTAGTCCTACATCTTTCAGGAAGAGGCTTGAGAGGACACTTCTGTCATCAAGTTCAACTACTATCATACAGCACATCAATGTCACTAGCAGTCATCTTCCCTCCATACTGCTTCAGTTGTGAGAACAAGCAGGCAACTGTTTCAGTGACAACTGTTAGCACCAAATACAAAGACAGTGTCCACATCATACCCTAACTTCAGTTATTTATAGATTGGAATTAGTCATTTGGAGTGGCATCAAATGCGACAGTGTCATTACCAAAAGTTTTTGTGTAGCACCATTTCAGGATCTATTTTCTCTCCTCTGCTGCTTGCTATGCGTGGCATTCCAATGTGAAATGATACATCTTGCTGATACCACTTCTAAGTGTACTGTGCTGTCAAGTAAGTGTCCATCTCCTATCTCGGGAATCCTGAGAATTCATTTAGTTTATCCTTTTTTTTGTCCATCCAGTTGATAGTCAATCAAAGCAACTTCATTCCGAGTCCTAGAAAGCTCAAGTTCTGACAACTAAGAACTAGCATTGCTGAGGGAACTGCTCATTCTGGTTTCTGATGAACAGAATTTAGGATAGAATGTCTCCCATACTCCAAAAAATGTTGAAATACGTCCATTGTGTTCCTTTGGGGAAAAAATATATATAAATAAAAATTCTTTAAAGGAAATAACACATCTTTGGGAGGAGGGGAAACCTGTGTATGTCAATCATTTCAATTATCTCAGAATAGACCTGGGAGATTACATTTGATTTAGAGGAAGACACTGAGGAAACACTATCTCGTTACTGTTTATTGCTCAACAGTAGGGTAATAAAATATGGAAGAAAAAAAAAGGGTAGGGAAAGATAGCATCAGCTTGCACAGATTTTACTTAAATTAATAGCTTGAACAATGCATATGTTTTTCTTGTGCTCACGATTAACTGCATGTGTGTGCTGCTGTTGTATTATTTGCCCAAGATGTTCAGATGTCAGTAGCTGTTTTGAGGACCATGCCGCAGGCCCCGCCTCACCACCTTCCCAGGATGGGCAGTTTCCACTTCTGCCCTGAAGGAAGCAAACAGTTCCTTGTCTTCTCTCTCCATCAATTCATTTGCTACCAAGATGGCTTATTGCAGTCTGACACAGAGCTGGGCTGCATCTACTGCAGCTTGGGAGAAGATCTAGGCTTCTGCAGCAGAGGGGTGAGGAAGAATCTCCTTCCCTAGCATAGAGACAGAAGCATTTTCAGCTCAGCTGCACGTGCTAAAAGTCAGCTCAGAAGGGAGGAGGCGTTCACCCGTTTGGACTAGGTTTCTTCCTCAGACATGGTTGCCTGCAACCTGGGGTGAAGGCAATGGGCTAGGTGGAAGCAAGCTGCTTGCCAGATCTGGCTCCAGGGCTGCCCAGTGGATTGCACCAATATGCAAACTTGTTGGCTTGTTTTAAAAGTAGGTTTGCATATTTGGAGTTCATGCTTTGTATGCATTTGTGAGTGGTTTTGTTTCCTTTTCCACCCTAGTATATTTGTTGAGTCACTTTTGTAGGCATTCCTAAGCACGTAGAACATATTTACCCAGCTATAGACTTCAGGCATTATATTGCAATAAAGTTTTAGGGCATCTTTCTTGCTCAGAAATAGCTTATTTTGATCTATAATCTGTATTTAAAGATTTTCTTGCTTTTAGAGCTTAACAAGGTCTATTCCTGTAGTTGTTACATGGATGAACAGCCCACGCAGCTCTCCACAGTAAGTGTTTTAGGCCAACAGTGTACCGCATTAGCCTAAGCTGCATGGTGTTACTTGAAGATTTACTGATGGGTAAGCAAGCCTCAAACTTCATATTTCTCAGCCATCTATCCTGAAGAATTTAGTCTCCCATTCCTTAATACCTTTCAGACAAATAACAGAATATTTTCAATTTTTTTGTAGCTATTTCTTAAGCTTTCTACGTCAGTTGAAAACATCAGAATGTCCATGCTGGAGCAGATTTTTTTTTTTTTGAAATGGCTTTAGTGTTTATGAATTAGTGTTTCAAGAAGCCATTGATTGATTGAATCATAATAGATGACCTCTATAATCCCACTTGATCTCTCCCATTTTCTCTTTCTGAGGGGTTTATGTGCAACAGGCTGGTCATTAGTGTATGCTCTCACCTTGTGTAGAGTCCAAATGATGCTGTCTTCACTTTAAAGAGTGACACTAATGTAAAATCTGCTCTTGAATGAATGAAACTTCCTATAGAAGCCAATAGGGGACGTCCCTACTGTAAGGAAAGGATTGACTTTTTATCTAAATATCTAATATCACTTACATAGTTCCAGTGGTGAGGTAACAAAGGTCTAGAGAAGCAACATGATTTGCCAAGATCACACGGGGGGTTAATGGCAGAGCAAGAAGTAAAACCAAGTCTCTGACTTGCATCCTGCTTATTTGAACCCTATTGTCTTGAGTGACTTCTTGGAGGCCATTGAGGAAGTATTTTGCGGAACAAGAAATAGCTCCCATTTGTGCATATTCTTAAGATCATTTCCTTAGGGGTGTTTTTTATCCTCTCTTATTCTATCATCTCATTTGTTTTCCACTGTTTTTAATATTTAATCTTTTCCTTAAATTATGTGCTTGACTGCTGTCCTGGCCAGCTAAGGTTTCTGACAACAGATTTAAAAAAAAAAACAAAAAACTGATGAAATCACTGGAGTAGAAATTGTCTTACTTTTCTTCCTTATTAAAACTATGGCAAGGCTGCAGGTTTCTCTTCTAGAGCTATTCACAAGTTTGTGTAGTGGAAGAGGGTTTCTTCAGGTTTATAATGGAAGTTTTCTTAAACTTTAAGCTTGACATAGACAGCAGTATATGCATTCATCAGCCCAAAGGAATATATATAGGTATGTATGTTTCATGGTGGAGTTGTAGCATAAAGCCAAAAAAAAAAAAAAAAAGAGATCAGTTTTCTGAATCATTGCTTTTTTCTTATAACAGGAAATGAACTTTCTGCATTTTCATTTTTGAAACTTAATGTAGATCCAGTTCCATAGCCTTTAATTACCAAAAAAAAGCTTACTTGACTTCAAGGAGAGGAAGACATTGGTTCAGTCTCTCTGAAACAGCAAAACTAATGCTGTTTTTACTTGGCTACTTGACAGTATTCAAATTCTTATCTGTGATCAATATGAGCAGAATTCACTTTGTTCTTTGGTTCCTCAGGTTTATGGTGGGAGTAAAAATAATTTTTCATGTGTCAAGTTCTATTGTTGTAACTATTAGTATTCCAGATCATTCATGTTATCCCACTAATGAGATGTTGAAAAGGCTACTTCTGTGTAAAATATCTATTTACACCCATCTTGGCTCCATAACAGTGGAAGTATTCTTTGTCTCTGTTATACACAATTATTTTGATGAAAACAAGTTTAAGACAACCACTGAGGTTTTCTTGGCAAATAAGTGCTTTATATAAAGATATAAAAAATGTGTTTCAGTGCTACCTGAGTACTTAGTATCCCTGATATTTTATTATCAGTGTCTCTAATTTTCTAATTTTTTTTTAGTAAAGTGGGAGAACTGAAACAGTCCAAGAAAAGCTGTTCTTATGAGCAGCCAGCCAGAGCTTGTAACACATCCAGCTTAAGCTGGAAGGCTCAAGAACTTGCTTCTGCGTGAAGTTGTCCTGCAATTTGTAGCTGTACAAGGGTTAGCAATGTTTGCATGGTGTAGTAGATAAAGCACTGCTTAGCGTTGTTTGCAGCAACTGGATTGCTCTCAGGTGACTTCTAGGTTCTCCAGAGAGAGAGAAAATATATTTTTACATTTTCAGGTGTTGAAGAGAACTTAACAAAGCTCAGATGTTTGTCCAGTGGCAGTGAGTTATTTAATCTGATAAACAATTAATACATTCACAAAAAAGAAGAAAGAGCTTTTGCTCTTCACAAAGCTTCAAGAAAGGAAATTAAACAACTGCAGGGAAGACACCCAATTAAAACTATTCACCAGCTGTTCTTTTTTCTAATTTAAAAATAGCTGCATTTAAAATATAACAAGAAACAATTGTGAGTCTGAGCACATACAGTCCAACTGATTGTTGGCCATCAGATTTTAGTATCTCATGTGATGGGGAACTGCTTAACAGTTCCCTTAATGGGCCAGTATCTTGTTCTCATTTATTTCTACAGTTGTCATATACTTTCAAAATTTTATTATATTGCTCTCTGTGCAAATGGCTTTCCCAGGTCTGAGACACCTAAAATGCTGAGTCTGGGTGTATTCCCAGACAGAAGAATGAGGAAACGAGAAGTTTCTATCTTTTAATTTGTTATTTAGACAAAATCTTAATAAGCAGATGATTTTTGCAGTGCAAATTGTGAAACAGATAATGCAAGTGCTAAATTTAGTTTGTGTTTTTGAAGTTCCATTTGCAGAACTGCAAAAGGATTTGTTTTCTCAGAAATGCAGAGGAGGGAGAAAGTACAAACAATTTCATAGGGTGTAGGAAAACTAACCCTAACTCAAAATGTATCTATGGATTTACTATACAACTGTGTACATGTGTACGTATAATACTCAAATAAGAATATACACTTTTGTTAGCTCAGAAGCAATTTTAAAAATTCCAGCCATTAGCAGTATATAGAAAAGCTCCCTGGAGGCTTCTCAGCATGTTGTTGCAGTAAGAGCTTTTCAGTGCTAGCAAAAGATGCATAGTGCACACACCCAGAAAATACATTTGTACTTTGTCCAAGTAGTTAATCACAAATAATTGTGTTAACAATCTCAGTTAATGCATAAGCTTGTTATCCATATTCATATTTTTATCTTCTGATGGTCCTTCAGCACTTTATGTTGCAGCATATTTTGGGAGTGCTGAAAATCCTTTTGTGGAAGGAAGAACATAATGATTCTGTGGTAAGTGTCTCAGCTGCAGGGTCTGGGCTCACCCATAAAGGAAAAGCTGTAGAGATGTTCTAGATCAATGCAAATGTGGTTTGATCGTGCAATACCAGGGCAGTCGACTCATGTTTGCGCTATACCCCAAACTATCCTATAGTCTTGGAAAAATCAGGGCTGTGCTGTTGTTGGGATGTAGTTGGAGACAGTGCTGCTCATGACAGTGAAATAGGCATGTTATCGTGTCTCCTTGTGCCTGTAATTAGGGATGAAAGGAAGCCTAACTCATATATGGATTCAAAGAAACTCCCACTGCAGTCCTCAGGAGTTTATAAATCATCATCTGATAATGATTCTACTGTTTACAGTGGACTTGGTAGTCATTTCTTAACGTTATACACGTTTAGTTTGTGTACTTCTCAGCTGCTCTCATCATATGCCACATACAAGTGTTGGTCATTCCTTCTCTACAGGAGCCACATTAAGTAGCACAGAGAACAATGGAAACATAATACATTTGTTGTATACTGTGCTAATAAATTTAGCCTGTTCCTCTGGTTTCCTTTTTAGTCATTTATTCATGTCACGTAGGCTTGTTTCTGTGTGTTGCCCACCTGTTGAGGAATGACAGTAGTATGACACCTGGGCTGTTGTAACATCTATCTACAGTCTCAGACACTTTACAGTCACTAATTCTCTCGCATCTCCAATCTGACCTTCATCTTATTCTGTACCAATTATGGTGGGGGGGAAAAAAGTGTGTGCCTAGAGATCTGGTATCTTCCTCTTGGTCTGGCAAAGCAGAAATGGGTAATGCTTTCTCATGCCACACTGTGCACTCTTTTCTCTCATTTTCCTTTCACTACAGAAATGACATCTTTCTTCTCCTTCTGCTCACTGCAGAACTGAGAGTCTGACTCTTCATTTATAGAAATCTTTTAGCTAAATTACTGTACTTTCGTGTTCTTAAAGCTTTCGTATGAACCTTTTTCAGATATCTGCTGTTCCCAAATCTTACTCTGTTACACTTCTGTGGCTTTGTTGAACTCTAGCTATTGAATTCACAGGACTGGATGAACACAAAATCTGGGCAGCTATTGTGGCCTCCTGTGTGACCATGAGGCTGACACTGAGCACCAGTCAGGGGGAAATGGAAATGGTGTAGGATGGGGCAGCTCCCAAGACCCCTGTAAAGACTGCAGTTCTTAACATATGTAATAATAACCTGGGAAAAATTAATTAACACCGAGGTCAAAGCTTGAAAACTTGTATTTGTTTCTGAGCTTGTTAGGAATAGTCTGGACCAAGAGAAGCATCATTAGGACAAAACTAACCTTGGTGTATTGGCAGCAAAATTGAAGAGGAAGTACAAGCTGAAGTCCCCTTACACTTGCCCACTAGGTTTAAACCTAGCTCTGTCTATTTAGGGAAGATGGTGGACGCACTGGAGAACTAGTGACAAGTAACTTTTGCTTAGTTAAACCACCTGGTTCACTGTGGTTTAGTAAGTTTACCCACCTTTTTGCCACCAAAAGGCCCCAGGAGAGCTTTCTCTTGCTTTGACAAGGTCAGAACTCATGAATAACTGACTTTGCAGAAAGGCCTGCAGGCACACCAAGAACTGGGGCTGGCTGTGACCCCATCATCCAGCTTAAATGCTGATGTTAGAGAGGGTTTCTCCACCATGGGGAGAGCTTCCGCGTGCTCACCCCTGCTGCCTTTTGCCAGTGTTGTCAAGCTGGTTATTTGTGTGGCCTGTCTGAAGGGTAGAAGTCACTTAATGAGGAAGGAACAGATTGAATTATTGCATTTTTAGCACACTGTTCTCTTTTCCAAATTAATATTGTCTTTCAAACTAACTTTTGGTGACCTTAATTGATGAAGAAAAGTATTAGCTGTTACCTTACCCAGAAGCATTCATCTTTTGCCACTTCTGCTAGCAAATTCCAAGGCCTGTGGCAGTGTCTCCTGTTTCTCCTGAGTAAGGAGCACTTATCTCCTGAGTGATGTTAGAGACCTCTGACCCTCTCTCACTTGACCTGGATCTCTAACAGATCTTGAGCCTTCCTTTTGTAATCTCAGTAATTATTACTTGGTTAAAAAAAAAAAAAAGATGTTAAAATATTTTCTATTTAAAACCAAAATGGTTAACAAACATTGCTACACCATCACCTTTTATTTTCTGAACATATCCTATGCTTTTGTATCCCTGTTGCCATTACAACCTTGAAATTAGTGTTTGTCACCCCTGTAACCTGTAAAATTGCATCCTACACTAATCTCTTAAGTAAAATATGATAGAATACCGATATAATGGAGACCCTGCGCACCATCCTGATGGATCCCAACTTATATTCTGGTCATATTAGTCAGTCCTATTGCTAACTATACTGACTGACTGCCTACCTTTCACATTAATACTAAGTTTCTTTCCCTTTTCAAAGGGATGGAACTTCCACCTACTCTCTGCATTGCTGCATTCTCATTTAATCGAGTTTCCCATCTCTAGGTGATAAAAGATTAATTTCTTGTTTTATTTTTGTTTCTAAAGTGTCGGCTCGAACTTCTTCATAGTCAAGTCACACTAAGTTCCACAGTGCCCAAACCAGAAAATTAGAACCTGGCTTTTAACTAACCTGAACATTTCTGTGTGGATTTGATCTACGAGTAGCTTTGTACAAGCAAGGCATATGTAATTGTTCCATTTAGGGAAAAAAAATGCAAATACTGGAATAAATGGAAAGCATTCTTTTATGTAACATTAGTGCTAATGCCCTAGTTCTGGCATTAATCTAAATAAAATGATGGTGCTGAACTATCCTGAAAAGAGGAGAGCAACTAATATGGAAGAAATTGTAAAGGCAGGGGAAAAAGTCTTGCTCCTATCACTGTGTGGTTTAGTTAAAACTTGCCTACTAGGTTCTCAGTACAGGAGAAGATTTTCTTTAGATGCATATTTGTTTTGGAAAGACTGAATATTCAAGTTTCTATGTTTTTTCAAAAGTGGATGTTACTTCATATAATAGAACTTCTGTGACAGATGTTTCCTAATAACACTTAATAACATGTTTTTAGGTATCCGCAATGAAACTGATACCTCTCCAAGTGCTATGTAATTCGAAGTTGTGTAATAAAAGCATTATATTTTGTTATAGAATCCAGTAATCTAAATACTTCAAGGATATCTTCCCTTTCTTCATTCACAGGCATGCCTAGTATGAACATGTTTTTATACCACATGAGCATTTAAATACTATGTTCCTATTTCCCCAGGCACTACGAGTTCTTTTAAGGGGCTACTTGGCACTAGGCTTTCTTCACAGATGATAATACAATATTGAATTGTCAGCACTGTTTATCCAAGGCTTCTGAGCTTTCTTGGAAGAACTGGATTTCCCAGGGCAGCTAAGGGGTGTTACAGCCACTTGGGGGCATAAAACGAGGTTTCGAAAAACTTGAATGGTTGCCTGGACAGTCAGTGGGAGCGGAAGTCTGTCCTTCCTGGATGGGATGTTTTAATGCACCTAATCCCCCATGTGGAAGCTGCAAATGCAAAGCCAGCTCTAGACTTAAAGATGTTAAATTGAGAATTAGCATTGTGGAAGAAAGGCTGTAAGGGGATTTTTTTTTTTTTCATTCATGTGAAATAAATCCTTCATGCAGCGGCTGACCCAGCTTGATACCCTTAGCAGAAGGGCTGCTGAACAAGTATGTTTGCTGCTCAGACATTTCTAAAGCTGTTTAATTTTATCACTGGGCCTGTGGACTTAGGGGCCAGAAGACAACCAGCAGCTGCTTGTTGTCCAAGTGCAAGCATTTTCAAGAAACATATCCCACTGCAGCCTGTCTGAGCTCAGTAAGGATATGTCAGTTTACAGGTGAAAATATGGTTAGCCTGAAACATGTGTGATGGTGTGGGGTTTAGGGATATGTTTATATTTCTTACCCTTCAGGAATGTGCAGGGAAGAAGCCCCTCTTCCCTATTAAATGGTGTCATCAGGGCATTAAAAAGCCATCACCAGCAGTAGCAATACTTAGCACCTATGCAATGCTTTTCAGCATTAAAGTGCTTTACACACATCAGTTAATGTTATTCATCTCCCTTGATTCAGCAACCAGTAATTTTCTTCTCCTCAAGAAAAAAGAACAATTGCCTCATGTGATTGACAGTTTATTCAGAGCTAGAATTATCTGTACAAAGAGGGAGCTGTAGGTTGTGGTTGCTTAACTAAACCTCTCCAATCACAGTGGGCTGAGTGGGTTGTCAGTGCCAGGGTGGCTGTGACAACGACTACGAGATGTGATGGTAGTGCAGCAAAGATGCAGCCAAATAAACTTTTGCCTGTGCTTGCTGTAGAGAGATTTAGTGTTTTCCCTGACAAAGTTCAAATTGTCACTTTTTTTTTTTTTTTTTTATAATTAGCCAATGCAGTTTTATTTTTAAGTAGGTAATATGGGCCACGTGTCTTTACATACTGAGTTCATCTCTGGATATGAACTCATTTTGGACATGACGCTCCTGGGGATAATTGTAAGCTGTCAGGTTTTCAATGCTGTCTGGAGGTAAACTGTATGTATGCCAACCTGTATATGCAGTAAAAGAGGGAGCACTGCATGAGAACGCTGTGTCTGATATTCTTTGTTTGTGAAAGTCCTGGAAAATTTGGTAGAGTGAGGACACTTCCATAGTGTTGTGCTGTTCTGGTTTTTATTTTTAAGCCACCTGTACAGCCAGGTACAGAATGGTAGTCCTTGTAAATGTAGGAAGCTCAGAACTGAGCGAGTCTTTTGTGTTAAATTGTACACGTACATGACTGGTTGTTTTGTTTATTTCTATAAAATATATATTTGTGTATGCATCTGTGTGTAGAAGTGTGTGTGTGTATACATATTTTAAAAAAAACCTAACACTGAATTTATATTCAACTACATCAGTTGACAGTCTCTTACCATTAAGCCCAGTGACTTTGTAGAGTAACTTCTGTCAATTCCCCTACAGTCTAACTTCAGTCTATTCCTCTTTTTAATTTTTCCCCTATGGGTCTTATCCATAAAGGTACCTGCAGGAAAAATGATTAACATTTTGGCTGAAATGTTTCTTGGCAGCATTCTCCCCCCAGTTCTTCCAGAGGCAGTATTTTTCTACCATGTCATGAAATTTCAGGTCGCTTGGTTGATTATGTCTCTTAAAGAACTTGAATTCTGCTTGATCAGCATGAGGAAGAGAAGATTGTAAGGCAGAGCATTTACTTGTGCATGTTCAAAGCTCCTAACAAAAACAGAAGTTAACTTGATTTGACACAATTCTTTGCTCTAGCAAAAGTTTTCCTGCCTGGAGGTTTGGCTTGGCACAAAGATGGAGCTGGACTCTTGGCTTCCATGGGGCTAATAATTGCCTGAGGAGAGAAGGAAGTGCTTGCAGCATAAGAAAATCTGTAGCAGCTATGCAACCATGCAAAATTGATTTTGCTCTCAATATTTAATACATAATGGGAGAGAAGTCTGCCTCAGAGAAACTCTGGTTCCCATGTGGATAAACTGAAACAATGAAGACTAATCAGTTTATTCCAATAAGAGAATCAAGATACTCTGCAGAGCCAGATGGAGCGTGTTTCCTGACATAGGGAAAATTAATTAATATTTCACACTTTTTTTTCCCTTCACTTAAATTTATCCCTTGTATCTCCTGTCATTTTAATGAATGGAACTATCTGAAATGTGTAACTCACCCAGTGCATTTTGCAATGAGAAAGTTGAGGGGCTCAGGAATATTGGGTGACTTTCCAAAATCACAGTAATAACTCTGGTCTCACAAATAGCAGTACTTTTATTTTCACTGTTCACTTCTTTCTCAGCCTCCTGAAACCTGCTCAGTAGTGCCATGAAAAGCAAACAGATGTGAGCGGTGGTCACTCTTTCAAGAGAGTGCTGAATCCATGAGTTCGTTCACTTATTTTTTTGAAAATTTGCACTTAAACCTACTCATCAAAAGGCTTTTTATCAAAAGACAAAAATACCCTGCATTCTACCACTTCCATCTCTTCTGTTTTCATACCACTCTATAAATTTGTGTGCTGTTTTTTCTCTGTCGATAGCAGTGCGTTTCATTCAGTTTATCTTTGCGCTTCATCACAGAGCAGTTCAGAACAAAGCCAGTAAATAGTGTGGCAATAAAATAGCTATGGCACCTTTAGTTTAAAATCTTTTGTTGGCAGTAGTCTCTTGAAACAGAGGGAGGGAGGAACTGTCTCCTTTGTGTTGTTGGATATTCCATTCTCCCACGAAATTTACCTGTGCTGGACTGAAGTTTCTCCTCTCATGACCTCTGAAGTCTGAGGCGAGTCCTGTCTGAGTGGCTGGGGTGCCCTGTCCCCCTCAGTCAGGACATCACATGCCATGGTATTCGCTTGTTCTGGCTTGTTTCCAGTCTCCTTCAGCATCCCTCCTTCTCCTGGGAGCTCTCAGCCTGTGCCTGACATCTGTCCCCTTCTCATTTCTGGAGTGGCAAAGCAAAATACGATTACTTTTAATTTTATCAATCTCTGCTTTTTGTCAGTATGTAGTCCTTACCCCCTTTTAAAGGCACTGCATCTTGAATTTTAAAATCCCTTTCTCCTAAGGAAGGAAATATTTGCTTTACAGGTCCTAATGCTGTGCAGTAAAATTTACCCCACTACGAAGTAATTACACCTCTGAGAAGGAGTAGTTTTTCTCAATCTAGGAACTGTGCTGTCACTTTCAGCAGTTGTTCTTTATCACTGTATTTGGCTGCAGTTGCTCTGTGAGCTACACAGGAGTCTGAGCTTGCAACCAACAACCAAAACTGGCAGTAATAAGTTAATACCTCTTAGGACAGGCTTTTAATTTAGGTCTGGCTTTGACAAAAAAAAGTAACCTTGAGATCAGTCTAGACAGACAAAGCCTAACAGAGAGGTC
This sequence comes from Anseranas semipalmata, assembly GCA_013399115.1. Lineage (NCBI taxonomy): Eukaryota > Metazoa > Chordata > Aves > Anseriformes > Anseranatidae > Anseranas > Anseranas semipalmata. The sequence continues at coordinate 15,939 of VXAA01002127.1, forward strand.
TCTTATGTTTGTTTTTATTGCTACTTTGAACTCTTTGCTTAGTTGGTTTTGACCTTGCAACCATAATAACCATCACACATGGATTCTCATCAGTGCTTGAACCTCATCTTTGTTTTACTCATGTTTTTGTTGACTTTTCATCATCTGACGGTTGTTCATAACACAAAGATTTAGTTGTTTGCTGGTTGGAGCATTATGCTTTCTTTACACTGCCTGTTTGCAAAACTGAATACTGACTTTGTTCTAGCATGGCTGCTTTTCAAAGTTAGCTTCTGGTGCTGTCTGTTCCTCTCCCTCTTCTTGAATCTTGTACTGAAGACTTTCTACAGCCACGACCTCCCATGATTGTGTAGATGCCAAGAACATCAGTGAGCCACTTGAAGGCTCTGTGGTTCTGGTTGGCCTGTATCAGAAGAAATACTGGAAGAAGAATGGAAACAGCATGGAGGTGATGAGGATGATGAGAGGTATGGAAAGAGCTGTGTAGGAACAACTAATTAGGCTAGGAGTCTTCAGCCTGCAAAAGATACAGCTGAGAGGGGCTATGATAAAGGTATATAAAATCAGAAAGGGGAGGGAATAGAGATCAGCTGTTGAGCACTTCTTTCAGTATTGGAGCTCGGGGTTGTCAAGTGAAGTTTGAGTGGTGGAGGTTTAAAGCAAACAAGAGGCAGTTCTTCAGAGTGTACTGTTAAGTTGTGGAATTCCTCAACACAGGATGCTGATGCTAAAAATGTATGTTTTCAAGGGAAGACTGGAGAAGTTTGTGGAAAAGAGACCTATCAAGGGCTATAAAATACAAAAACACTTCCTTTTGGGTCAGGTAGTCCCAGAGCCTCCATGTATCCAAGCCTGGAAGAATAGTGAGGGAAAGGATAGTTTCTTGTTTGCTGTGTTCTTAAACTATCCTGCAGGCCTCTACTTTTGGCTCCTGTCAAAGCCAGGATACTGGGTGAGATTGTCCTTCGTTCTGACTTAGCACCGTTGTTTTTGTTTTTATGCATCACTGCAATGACCCTCAGGAATGTAAACCAAAGAAAGTAAGTGTAGCTGCTTTTTTCTATCATGGTAAATGCACAGTCAGTTACGGTTATACTATTACAAACCAAAGCTAATTTCAGTATTTCGAGGAAGAGTCTGCTGTGTCAAATGTCCTGTTACATGCTAGGAGCTATGAGGCTGAAATTCTTCAGACTGGTAAGGGGCAGGGGGGACTGAGCCCAAATCTTTCAAGGCTTTTCCCATTTCTTTATTTTGTGAAAGTTGGGCAGCACCACGCACAACCACACTTTTTTTTTTTTTTAAGTGGTTGAATATTATACTATGTGAGTAGCTTGTTTGGCAAGGACCTACCAGATTGGAGACTTGGAGTGTTGGGTCTATAAGAGTGGGAAAATTCTCCAGAGTGTCTGGGGGTGCAGTTCTAGCACACCAGAAAGCTAAGTTTAAAAACAAATCCTAGGGGTTATGATTCAAGTACCAGCTGAATCTACTCAATTTGTTTTCTTTTTATCTTTCTACTTAGATACCTGGTCCATACTTAGATACTCTTTCCATACTTAGCTTTCAACATTTAGTTTTATCTAGCTGTTAACTTCTCCTAACCCCATTTTACCTGTACACTTGTGCATACATCATAGAATAGTTCTAGAATAATAGCAGTTTTGCAATGTTTGGGAGGCTACTTGGAAATCTGATCAAAATGTTAGCAGTTTTCTGCTTGGGTTCAGACCATGATTTCTCAGTTTTGTATGTTGCGGTATTTTTGAATATTAGCCACTGTCCTGCAAACTAGGAGGTGAAGATGAACTAAATATGGAGGGGAAAAAAAGTGAGAAAATGTTTCCCCATAAGACAAATCTGAACCCCTGACTATTAAAAATACATTGCCGTAGATGGTATCCACTAAAAATCAATTTCTGGTGATGGAATTCATGTTAGCATACTACTATTTTACATTGTTCCTTACGACAAGTTACAGAAACCATTAGAGTTGCCTCAAATTATTTTACTGCTAGCTATTCTACTGTTCATTAATAATCTGGAATTTCCTGCCATGAAGAAATGCTTCAATTTTAGAAAGTGTCAAAGGAGTGAAATTTGAAGCAATTCTTTTACAAGAGTTGGCTTTCTACATGGCAGTTGACAAATGGGATAATTCTTTTTGTACATGGAAATTTAAAACCATTCATGAATATCTCAGGAGATTATTCTCATTTAGGGCATTTAATTTCTTTAGTCAAATTCAGAGCAGCCTTAAAAATGATAACTCGTTCCATAATCTAGCTGAGGCTTTAAATAGCATATGCATTCATGCACTTCATATGCATACGCTCTTCTGTGCTTTAGCATTTAAAAACTGCGGGCACAGAATAGGATTGCAAAGGTCATTTATGTATAATCTTGTCATAATATACCTTGCAACATGGTGTCAGTCTGGAATTCTGCCTCCACAGTTTCAGCTGGCACAATTATGAGGAGTCATTTGTCTGCCACTGTCGTAGGTGCTAAACTGAATCGCAGCATGATCATGTTTGCTTCCAGTTAAGTCTAGAAAAGAAGAAATGAGCTCTGCATCAAAAGAAACTATTATTATCATCTAAATGACAGAAGAAGTTTGGGGCTATACTAGGATTAAAACCAAGACTTCTTGAATCCTCTTTTTTCCCCTTCTTTACTCTGAGTCTGTAAAACTACTCAGGTCTGTAAACCTAAAGCTACCTGGTTTTTGCAGAATCTCAGCTGATATTGCTGATGCTGCCCTCTGTCTCCTAAAGGGGACTGTAGACATGTCTGCAGTTTCCGGAGTTAACTACTTACCAAGGGTAATCAATGTGTCTATAAGCAGATAAAGACTAGCTACATTTTATTAAGATGTAAAATTCTTGGACTTAAAACATAGTTTTTATCAATCAAAAGGGTTAAAATTGCTTCTTTTGATGATAATGACAAAGCTGTTACCAATTTTTAAGTGGAGTCTTCAACAAAGATGTTTTTTTTTTTTCTTACAGAGCTGGTCAGAGGGTGGCAATTCTATTCAGTGGCTACTGTAAGACTGAAGAGTTTGACTTTATTTTTCTTTGCAATGAGAAATCCATTTAAAGCTGTTTATTGACTGGATTAAAAATGTTAGTTGCTTTCCCTTCTTCTAGGAAAAACTGTCTGGAGAACAGAAGTATCCAGGTTTAATGTTGCTGTATCTTCACTACATGATCTAATGGCACAATCATTTTACCTACAGTTTCTGATGGTCTCTAGTCTGTAATTCTAAAATAGCTGCATATGAAGAAAAGGAAATAATGATTACACATCAAAAGCAATGGAAAGAATTGCAGTTTTGCTACTCGATCTTAGCATGACATTAAGGCGGGCACTTTTTTACTGTGTATTTTGGAAAATAACTCATTGACTTCAATCACTGTAATCCAGTGCTCATGGCACTGGAAGGCCTGAATGTAGGTTTTTTGTTTGTTTCATTTTAAGCATTCTTAATGTGAGTGCATAATTACTCTGGAAAGTAGAGCTATGCAGCTATAGAACAGATACAACAGCACAGCTGTAGTTCTGTACTAAAATTCTGTAGATCTGGAATTGCACTAAAATGAGAAATACATCAAAATCTATTGCAGTGAATTCTAGTCATTTGGAAGATTTCTTAAGACTGCTATCAATAAATCTAAATAGTCTTACTAAAGCTGGGAGCATAAGCGTGTCATACAAACGGAGGTTTTTTGTTCTTTTTACTCAATGGGTGCGTGTGATGTTGAACTCTGGCAGTGGATCTTGAATCCCGTTATTTCTGCAGTACTATCCAAAATAGACGTGTCTCTAATCACTGGAATCTAGCCTGAGAGTGGGCAAGTGTTGCTCTAAATTGCAGTTTAGACATTTTTGAAACAGTTACAGGTGTCTTTCTGAAAATAATTTACCTCTTTTCTCCTGCCCTCTTACGCCAAAATTTACTGATCTTCTTTTTCTGCCTTTTGTTATTAAAATAAAAGATAGAGCAAAAGATAAAATAAAAACTAATGTCTTTGTTTGGCTGAGCAAAAAATTGTGTCCAAAGCCAAATAATTTTAGTTTGAAAATATGGAAATCCATGCTTTGTCTCCTTATAGTTGGACTAATTCCAAATGGCACGCTTGCAAAAATGCCTGTAACTTATTTTCTGAGTTCACGTTCAAAACCAAACCAAGATGTGGCAGATGAAATCAACTAACGCGTTGATAAGAGTAGCAAACATATGCAATATCTACTCAACTAGCCAGTGCTTGATTTTTCATTCTGTTGGAAATCTCTGAGAGTATCAGTGCAGATGGCTGTACAACAGGAGAGTTTTATTTAGGACACTTACAGTCAAAATTCTGTATTTATTCTACACCTCTATCCCATATTGATAATAATAGCTAGATCATAAAAGAGGAGTATAGATTTCACTGAAAGAAACTTCTATATACTCATACAGTAGAACAGAGCTGATACATCATCTTTGCAGATACTGAAGAGTGTGGTGAAGACAATAATTTAACCAATGTAGCGCTTAACCCATAAAAATTCAAAGGATCAGACAAGGTGTTTCATGTGTTGCATTATGTTCTTTGTTCTTATGGATCAAAACTGTTTTCAGAGTTTAATTACGCCCTGGGAAGATGCATATTCTGCATAGAGCTGAGGACTAATGGGATTTCAGCTAAACACTGGAGAAAATAAGTACTCCCAAGAACACACTGTAGGGCTAATGGTTGCTTAGCATCACTGAAAACAGCTCTGTCTGAAACAGTATTGAGGAGCTTCAATAACTGCAGTATTTTCTGATCTTCAAACCAGGACAGATGTCTACTTTAGGCATTACTTGCCATGAGCAGACGAGTGTCATGCTCAATAGGTAAGACAAACCAGGAGAAAGCAATAAGCTTGGGTTACAAGTTTAAAAACAACAACAAAAATACATCAGCTTAGTTCCATTGTTTCTTGTGTGCCACTGCAAAGAAATACCACAGCTGTGATGTCACATTCTCTCGAGTTGTCAACAGGGAAGGCAGGTGGATTTTTGATATTGAAAAGAAAAATATTTCCTTTGCACTTGTGTTTTTTAAATAATGGCATTTGAAAATAGTTCTGTTGTAGTTTTAAAGGTGCTTTTCTTTTTAAATCATGCCAGTCTTGAAGTACGACCATCTCAAACAGAATGTTGCTGCTGTTCATCTGGTCCAAAGTACTAGAGCATATTCTATCCATTCTTTATATATTTCTAAGGAGCTTTCTTCAGCCACACAATTCTTGTGTGCTACTCACGGGGAAACTTGCTGGAAGATCTTAGGACGATCTTCAGATCTTAGATCTTAAATCCATATGCACAGTTGGTTATTACATGGGGCTGGGAGGTGAGATCTGATAGTACTGAACAATTACTAGAATGAATACTAGAATTTTATTTCTCTAATTCTGAAAACTTAGAAATTCTACAATTTTCCACATACCCTGGTGTTTAAAAATAGCATTACATATCCCTGGGATCAGAAGTCCATAATGGTTGAGGAAAATACGGCCTACTCAACAGGCTGGAAGGAAGCTGTCAAGTGATCTGGCATAAGTGCATTTCCAATGCTGAGATTTCTGCGTGGAGCCTCTCAAAGGGATTGTGCCTGTCCTGGCTGAGAACTGTCAGAGCAGGTACTCACAGCCTCTTGCTTGACAAGGGGGAGGAAAAAATCCACGACCTATGACTGGGGAGAGTAAATGAGAACAAAGTTCTCTGTAGCATTTGTTGCAGTTGCATCAAAAAGTGTCTTGTATCTCTGCCTGTTGTATGCTCGTGCCTTTTTGTGAAATATAAAATACTAATTAGCAGGAATTCATCATAAAGTGTGAATTACAAAGTAACTCAGGGTGAGCAAAGCATCTGTATACCTTAGAAATAGCCCATAGCATGAAATCTGTCTTTATTAATAAATCGGTGTTTTTCTTAATGTAAATTCTAAGCACATGATGGGGGAGAATCCTAGCCAAAATTTTTTTAATACAAGTTGCCTGAAGTTAGGTATTTAAGAGCTATATCTAGTGGGCTGCTTTCTGGAAATTTTGAGCTGTGCAGTGCTCATCAGATTGATCCAGATGTACAACTTTAGCTTTCTGTGCCATCCAAAAATTCATTTCCTCAAAACTCGATTCAGAGAAACAGCAGAATGTAGCCTGCAGATGCTACTTACCTAATAGGAAACATAGTTTAAGAATCTGCTGGGCAATGTTTAGAAATGACTAGAGCAGTTTCTCATGCGTCTGTTTTAATTGCTCTGAGGGGACCTCCAGAAACGATGAATGCACATATGTTCCACCTGAAACTTAAGAATATTTAAATGTCTTTCCAAATAGACTCATGATTAAACACTGAGATATCAAGTAAAGCAAATATACCTATCTAGTCTCCTTCATAGATTCTACCTACAAAGTTACCCAATTTCTTCATTTCTACTTCCCTTTTCATTCCCCCGTACAGTTTTATGGAAAATTTGCTGTATCAATCAAAGCCTGGTAAAATAAAATGCTTCAAGAGTGATGGTTCAGTTCTTTAGTAAATTATATTGTTCTCACTTGAACAATTCTAACCTCAGTTAAGGCTTAGAGATGCAAATTATCTGAGAATAGTGTAATATTTGAGCAGTTAGGCCCGTGTTTTCAATTAGTTCTGGATAATGCTGCGCTCAGTAACTGTTCCCATCAACTTCAGTACCACAAGCAAAGGTCCAACACCAAGTCTGAAGTACAGTGCAGATCCCAAAAGGGTTGCATTGATTGGTAATGTTCTCACCTGAAGTGAATACAGAGACAAAACCTAAAACTGAAGGGAATTCAGATTCTGCATTTGTCTGCATAATTATTTTATATTTGTATTTGCTTAATGTCATGAGAGTGGTGTGTGGTCTTCCAAAACTTGGTTCTGCCTCCTGTATTGCTTGCATGTCTCCTGTAAATGTCCATGTGATCATGGCTGGGGGATTGGATTTGTTTGCGTGGTCCTTGTAGAATCTGGCACGGAAAAGCATGAGATTAGAGAAAAGGCTTCTGCTTTCTTTCAAAATATGTAATATATACTCTTTTTTTCTGTTATTTGTTTAGTTGTGTTGCTGACCTGTATGGTCTCAAACCAGGGCTTGCTTGTGCTTGCTATTGTAGGTACAGAAAAACTTCATGGGCGTAGTTGTCTTCTGCAAAAGTTCCCTTTCCATTTAGAAAACCTTCTGTAGAGTTGAGCTTCGTGTTGTTCCTCACCACTTGAGCTGAACGGGTGCGGGGTACTCCAGAACTGCAAGGAAGGTGTTCACACAGAGGAGCTGCTGTGATTCAACTAACCTTTTTTTCTTTTTTTTTTTTTTACATAGGTTAATAAAACTTTGAGACTTTGGTCTCCCATTTAAAAACAAAAAGCAAAACAAACACCACCACTACCACCACCCCCTCCAAAAATGTTGTGGAAAATCCCCTTAGGATTCTGCTACTCGGGGCAGCATCACTGAATGCTACCTTTAGGGAGGGGGCCAAATTTATCTGGACTATATCCAAATGTAAAGTGAAACATTTGTTTTACATTGTTCTATTTGAAAAATGATCTTCCTTATATCCCCATTCTCCTATTAGTAGGAAATGCATCTCATGCAAATATTTTCTTCTGATGACATTATAGCATAAGCAAGTTGGAGTTCATTTCAGGTGGCTCTGGCATTTATTGCCTTCATTACAGAAATGAAAACTTTCCTAAAACCAGTCGTTCTGCTGAGATGCACTTGAACACTCAGCCTCTGAAAGGCCATTATGACTTAAACTACCCTTGAGGCATTTAGTCTAGATTTCTCTTTTTACTACTTTAGCAATCCTTCATGTTTAAAACATAGTTACTGTTGGACATGCTTCAGACCAGAGGTCTGTCTGTCAGAGTCAGTATCCTGACTGACAGTGGCTGTATCACAGGCTTCGTGAAGCTTTTGTAGAGTTATCCTTCCCTAGCATAACTACCTGCTGACTCACAGAACAGGAAAATTGCTACCTGACAAAACGCTGTGCTTTGTGTGGTGTCAGGGTATGCTGTGCATGCTGTGCTAACACAGCTAAGATCTTTAATACTGCTTTAGAGAAATACACATCAGTAAAACACAGGCATGTCTGCAGTTAAACATATCTTGCTCATATGTGTGCCTAAAACACATAACCCCCTCTTAGCCCTCCATGGATGGAATGCCCATGCTAGGGGTTATCCAGGCTTTTTCTACCATCCCTACCCCTCAAGACCTCAGCTGCAGTTGCTGAAAGCTTAGTTGCAGGTTTTACTTGCTCGTGTCTATTGGATGTACCTCAAAACATATGGGTTCGTGTTTTTGGCTTGATTGGCTGATTGACAAAATTTGCTCACTTGGTCAGGAAAAATTCCAAAAGTCTGTTCTGAGGAACATCTTTAAGCACAACTTTAAGCAAGTAGCTAAATCGTGGCCTGTAGAGTGATAAATCTCTGAAGAGGGATAAGCATGTATCTGTTCTCCTGGGCTCTTCTTTGTACTATGAAGAAATTTTACTTATTTTTCAAACTGAAGGGAATAGCATAATGTTACTTGAAGTATTGGTCTCAGTGTGACATTTAGTAAGGGACTGTCTCTAACTCAGTACAGTAAATGTTCATTGCATTTGATTAATGTTAAATTTCCTGCGTTATTGCAAAGATATAAGCCTTGGATACTAGTGTTATTTTCTTCAGGTCGTTTCATATTTTAGGTCATGTTCACTGACTTTCCTCTATACCAATTACAAGTTAATTGTATATATTGAAGAATGTCCCAAGTCTCTATGTTAATATGAGGCTGCTCTGTTGGATTCATTAGTTTTTTCTGAGTCTCAACATGAAATAATTTTGCAATATTCCTATTTATAAGAAGGATGTGAAATTGTGTTTTAGTTTCTGCATAGGCTTTTTAAATATTTACTTACAGTTTTGCTTGGCAAATTGGGAATTCCTTCCCATGTAACAGCAAGAAATGAACATTGTTGGTTCTTACCTGTAGATATGATATAAAGAAGCAGCATTTATACTAGTTAGATGTGAAATAGTTTTAGCATCATATACCCCAAAGCAGACATTTTCTTACCTTATATAAGTTGAGTACAAGGCTGAATTCCATCCCTTTCTGCTTTTAGGGAAAGCTGTAGTACCTTAGACCTGTAAATAACCCTGCAACAAAGCAATACAAATGCTTGAATAGGTAAGGTGTAATGTATACCTGTGGAGACAAGCTTTCTACTCAGCCTTGTCAGCTTATCCGTTCCGCTTGATTTATAGGTTTTCTTTAAAAGTATGGGGAGAAGCTGAGAGAGAGTTTACCTTTTGAAGATTTGTGGGGGGGATTGTGTATGTGCTTGGAAAAAGTGGTGGCTTTCTCTTCGTAATGTTTAGTGTTGCTGTAAATTTCAGGTTGGATTAGAACTTAAAGCTAATAATTAAAAAAAAAAAAAAAGAAGCTATACTCAAAGAAATGGCTTAAATCACTCTTGTTGCCCTTCTTTATGGCATTCTTAACCTTTGTGTCAGTCTGTAAGCCCCTAGCATGCTTATGGGTAGACCTTTAGACCTTGGGCTTTGCCATCTGGGAATGCTGATCCAGCAGTCAAGGCCAGAGTCCTTGTGCTAGGTCTTGTGCTCTAGAGGGGCAAATAGCAGCCAGGTGTCAGGTCCTGAGCGTAATGTCATTCCCTGTATGTGTGAAATTAAATGTGGAAAGCAAGCGATGTGAAAAAACTATTCCACCAGCCGTTCCCCCTTCCTGCTCTTTTTCCTGAAGAACCCAAGTCCCTAGCAGGGCTTCTGTTTCTTCGTAGTTGTGCTCATTCATTGTAGTCTTTTCCTGTTGTTACTGCTGCACTTGATGACAGCTATTTCATCCTAATCTGGCTGTTCAGAACAGAGCCCACATGTGCAAAGGCTGTTAACTTTCAAATCCTTCTTTCTGTCAGGGGGCCAATAAGGTCTCAGGTGAGCAGACTACTGTTCTTTCTCAGTACTCTGTCACCTAAATTCACACTGTACAGTGAAGGAAAATGGGAGCTTCCCCTCCGCTCTCTTAAAGTATCCAGAGGCACAGCATGCTGCCTAGTATCTGTCCATCTCTATAAAAGAGGAATGCAATGGCTGGTACAAGTAATAGAAGGTAAGGATGTTTTATGTGCTTTTAGTTGAAGGAAAAAAAAAAAAGTATTAGAACATTATTAGAAATTGCTTGAAGACTGGGGAAACCTGACAGGGAATAGTAACTGGGAAGACAAAATATTCCCACTTTCTTGCAGAAACAAGGTTGTGTAGGCCTAGTGTGGCACTGCCCATGTCACCTGGGTGTGTAGTTTCCTGGGGGGATGGGATGGACGCAAAGCACCTAGAAGTTTTCTAAGCGGGAATGGTAACCATGCTGTCTGTTTCAGTGGTTCTGCAGAAATTCATCTTCAACAGTTTTAAAAAAGAAAAAGAAAAAAGGGGGAGACCTATCAGGCAAGCCAGAAGAAGACATCATGACGGATTGGCAAAGTCTAATGAGTTATTGAGAAATTCCAGTGGTAGTTATCACATCTTCAAAATTGCTGAAACATAAATCCTATACTAATATTATTTCAGTCACTCTTGCAGGGAGCAGGTCTTAATTTTTCAATGGTGCACCAGTGAAATAGCAAAATCTATTAAACCCTCACTTTCTTCAAATCCTGCCAAAGAAAACCCAAACTGCTTTAGAGAAATTGGCCTCTTATAGCAAAACCAGTCACTGGAAATTGGCCTCTCTAGTACCGTATACATTAAATGTGTGATGAATCAGTCGCTAGTAATTTTTTTTTTTAATGGGAAAAATGCTTCTATAATGCTGTGCTTTTTTTTAAAAAAAAAAAAGAAAAGTAAAGAATCCTGCCATGGGGAAATGGTGTTGGGGTGAATGCTGTCCTGAGCCAGCCTTTCTTCACGACTTCTCACCAAGGTGGTAATGTGTTGGACTGAACTGCTGAGGACTCCAGCAAGTTCCTCATAAAATGCCATCAGTTTTTAAAATAAATATTGGGAGTATTTTCCCTGAAGTGGGTGGACTTTACTTTCCTAGCTGGAAACTGCTGGAACATCCTCGACAGAGGGTTTTGTCTCACTGAACCTTCAGAGCAGCTCTTTGCAGAGAAGCTGTTTGCCCTCCTTGGCATGTGCTCAGATACCACGCATTGCAGTGGAAAATAAGCCAGGTACTGACTCCTCCAGGTTCATGTCTAATGAGACTATTGCAGAGAAAACTTGACAGTTTAAGCCACTGCTTGCATTATGGTGCTAATCCTATATGCTCAACCCAACCTAATGTCCTTCCCATGAGTCTTTAAAAAAAATAAATAAATAATAATTTCCTTTTTAGTAAAGAGAACCTTTTTCTCTGTGTTGCTGTATCCTTGCATAACCTGTCCCCAAACCAGAAGTCCAGAAGTTAGTGGTGGCCACTGAGGGGCCTTCTTCCCGCTGGGAGGGAGCGGGCTGGCGCTGCTCCTCAGGCTGCTGCCTGCTGCAGGTTGAGGGCCTGTGTGACAGCAGCTGCTGAAGGGACTAACCGTAAGGGCCCAACCCTCACACATCCCAAAGTACATGAGAAGGATTTCTCACTGCTGAGAAGAGCTTGAAAAGGCTTCCCTTCCCCTCAAACCAGTGGGCAGCAGCATGAATTCCGGATGAATTTGTTTTAGCACAGATTTCTTCCTTGAAGTCCTGAACCCTTTATTCCTTCCCCCCTCCCCCCCCTTAACACAATGTGTCTGTAACCCCAGGATTTACTCCTGATTAATATTTCTGTAGCAAGGGATAGAATGACATCCTCAGGATCAAATATCTCCTTTAAATAGCCTACCAGAGACACAGAGCTGTTGCTTCTGTTTGTTGGGATTTGCATTCATTTTGCAGCGGCTCCTGGGATAATGGGAAGGCCCAGCAGAGCTCTAGATACATGACGGAAGGATAGTTTGGACAGGATTCATGTCTTCTAACAAGGGGTATATTCAAGGGAGGTATCTAAATCTAAGCTAATCCTCTTAGGCCCCATTTACAGACAAAAGAACTTAAGAGGCACTTTAAAGCTTGAAGGGAGCGATTCATTTTCCATATTGTGATGGTTACTTAAGGGGGAGATCAGCTGCTGTCGTCTTTTTCTCCATTGACTTTAAAGGGAACTTACAATGACTACCTCAGATGGAAATGTCTATGCTGCATTGTGTTCATGTGGTGAAATAAACACATGCAAAATAATATTTCTATCTTTGTAACTCTACCTTACAACTGCTACTGAATTATTTGGGATTCATGGTATTGTGAGGGAAAGTATAATGTGGTCTTCTAGCTGAAACTTAGTTTAAGAATGCTGTACCCCTGCTTCGTGTACTAAGCAGGGTCCCAACCTGTGACTTGAGTATCTGCTCATCCAGTGGCCTAACAGTGGTAACCAACCTTCCAAAAGTCAGACTGTGGCAAACGCTTGCACTGAACTAGTTAAGTATCTTCAATGTTTATTTTATTTTTTGAAGCAAACAAAGCCACAAGTATATTTTAGATAACACTTGGAATAAAAGACTACAGGATTAGATGGCTTTCTCTTTTTCAGTTAAAACTGACTACTTCCAAGGAAATTGCTCTTGGATTTTTCTTAGCTACTTGCTCTGAATCAAATTATAACCTTTTAAATAAAATGCAATAAAATAAAAAGGTGAAACTGTTGTAGTCACAGTTCAGGCTTCTGTATAGAGCTTGATCAGAGTACCATGTTGTCTTTAGTCTCACGCCCACAGAGCTGCATATGTCCCTGTGATGAAAAGAGACTACCAGCACTCAGCTGGACTGCGTAGGGTGCTTCTCCACCTCAGAACCTTCAAAATCAGAAGAGTGAGAACAAAGACAGCTTTTCTGCTGGCTTTGTCTTTCTCCTGTACTTCAGAATGGCTCTTCAGTGAGAGTAAGGACAGAAGGAGTTACTATACACTGTTTTTCTTCTGTTCTGCAGTGGATACTGCCCATGTTGCGAGCTTTTCTTAACTAGAGTGTGTATGTTTGTTTGACATGATATTTTAAAACAATTGGCTCTGTCAAGGTAGGAAATAATACAGTTTCATTGCATTCTTCAAAATGTGTTTCCAGAACAAAGTGTTCTCTTGCTTTGACAAGTCAAAGACCCACACTTCCAATCCTCCAGCATGGGAACCTATGAAACAGCATTGCAATTCTTCCAAGTCAAAGCTTTTCTGAGTAAACGGTAAACAGTTTTAGGATCTCTAATAGTTGCTGCAGGGATGGAAGAAGCTCCAAGTTCTGAGTGGCTAAGCACATAAAGTGGCAGCATGTTTTGTTCCAACAGTTTGAAGAACAGTGTAGTTCACAGCCTGGAGCAACAAGAAGATAAGTCATTTTTAGTGATGCTGAATACCTGAAGGCACTCCTCTCATTTGAGTACTTCACTAAAATTGAGCAAATACACAGAAGCAACAGATGCTGAAGCACAGACCTGCAGCTATTGTGTATTTATGAAGATGTGATTTTGTGGGTGTAAACTGAGTGAGAAATAAACGCATGCCCAGCTGTGTGTGTTGGAGACAAAGATGCATGTCATAGGTCAGCTTCATCAGTTAAAAATTGGCATAATTTTTTTTCTGATTGAAGCTGGTTTCACCCACTTGTAGATTATATTGGGTGAGGATTTGTTTTGGGGTGTTATATACACATGTTGAGCACAGTGTCGTAGCAAAGTGAGCAGATGATGATACTTGTAGGTAGATGAACATTGTTCCAGTATATAATCATCTTTAAGCCATGTGGGTTGGCATAGAACAGATGCTGAAGTCATCTGGTAATCAGTGGATTCAATTGTGCGTAGGTGGGTCCTTACAGCCATGTGCGTGTGCAGTGGTTTCAGGAGAGCCTCTTCAGTGTAGCTACCTCGGGACATAAGCTGTGGATTTATTCATGTTACTATAGTGTAGCACTAAAGTCAGGCACTGTAAATGGTAATTATACCTCCCATACATCTCCTCCTCATGCTCTATTTTACACTTCATCAATACACTCCAGTAATGATATCAAGTAATCGTTTCTTCAGCATCTCTTCCTGTTCAGCATGTCTAGGTTCAATACCCTGCATACAAAAATCTGATGAGAGAACTTACTACATTTTCAAATAAAGGAAGTGTTTCATCTCCATTATTAAATGACAGGGTGCCTGCAAAACTATTCCTTTTCTGTATAATGAAACTTTAGTGAAGCACCATTCTTAAAGTGAAGTATTGTCTTGGAGGACAATTTTAAACTACCTTTGTTTATTCCTGCAGAAGTCTGCTTGACCTTTACTTAGGGATGTCTCTTAGCATGTGACCTGGTGCGGTGGGGGGAGCCCTATGAGAAGTCACACTCCTCAGTGTGCATCTGTCATGATCAAATAATTCACACCCTCTTCTCAGCAACAAATCATTTGATGTTGAATGTGCCAGACCTATCCAGAGATTTTGGGTGAATTCCTAAACATATTGAAATCAAGGGCTAAAGAACTTCTAACTTCTGTAGGATCAGATTGTTATCCTTGGATGTTCTTGACAGAACACTTTTTTTTTAGGTATGTGACAAGTGACATTTAAACACCCGATCTTAAGATTTCCATGCGAGTTCTCTAGCCCAACCAACTCCTTTCCCTCAGCCAAAAAAGCTTCTCACAGAAGTTAATGGAATATTTAAAGAAAAAATGACTAGAGCAACTTACTTGTTGCCCCGGGAAGAAATTTTTCTTCTGAAATAAATTTCAGAGAGACTATGAATCCTAGTTCATAATCTGGGATGCTGCTGTTATTTCTAATTTTAAATGGAAGATGATTAGCTTGTGTGGTTCTTGACAGCACTGAGAAAACCTGGTGTCTGAGTGAATGATAAAGACTAAGTGCAGTATTACACTGTATTAATTACTCAGATGTAACTCAAAAGTAACTTGATTTGTTTTCCTGCTTTGCTCAAGTAGAGGAGAATGTGAAACTCTTGCTTATACTTTGGAAGCCACTGGTGAGTTGGTGATCTTGCCTTATCAGAAGGCTGTATAGAGCTTTCTGAGGTTCAGTTGTGTCATTTACAGCAGGCAAAATTTCTGATTTCTCCTCAAATGTAGAGAAGTGGGAAGAGGCTCCACTGGGGGAGCGGTATGGGTGTGTGCTGGTGGCCAGTCTTATGATATATTGCAATTTCTAATGCACAGTGACATTTACATTTTTTGCCCTGACAATAAAAAGCCTTTTCTTTTTCATTGTGATAACTACTCTTAATTGACAATAATTCATCAATGATGGCAACGTATTCCAATATTGTTTTCAGAAGTTCATATGAAAGAATATGCTGTTGACTAAAAGGCCTACTGAGTTGCAATTTTAAAGCAGTATTACAATTAGCACTAGTCTTTGTGTACTTGAGCTGACATCAAGCACAGAATAAGGGGAAGGGTCAATCAGAAATTTTCCAATTATGAAGTAACCTTTGATCTGCTCAGCGAGAAATCTTACACCGGCTTAAGGCAAACTCTTTCAGCAGAATTGATTCTTTTATAGGACTCTCTCTGAGAGAAGTTCACTGAAGTTCATCTGTACCAATTGGGGAAGGTAATTTGGGATTTTTCAGGACATTACTATTTAAATATACATCTGATTTCTCTTACGCAACAAGAAGAGTGCTGCTACCGTCTAATGTGAATTTGTTTGCATTGTGATCTGCTGAAGATCACGTGCATCGCTAGATCAGCACAGGTGTGTTTGGCTCAATTTGCACAAGCTGGAAGTCTAACTGAAGCATTTATTTGCCAAGTGATGCTTCTTTCTTCAAAACACCTACCAATAAGTTCCTGTTAAACATTTTTCAGTTGAAAATAAACATGACATGTTCTTCCATATTCTATTTAAACCAAAGCGCGTGACTAGAATGGCCCCGAACTACAAATCCAAATAATAATGACCAAAGTGAAGACATGAGTGGGCATTACTCGTTGCTGATTACATCCTGAAGAGTTGTAGAGATGCCTTGGCCTAGAGTCCTCCTGATGCCAGGGATGAGTGGCTTATTCTCAAGGAACTTCTGTGACAATAGTAAGCACACCTTATGCCAGACTGACAGCTTTCTTTATATACAAAATGTGCAGTTACTGGTTTACTATAACATGGCTTATTTCTTTGCTCTTGCCACCAGCACCCTCCTTCCATAAGCTTTGTGTACTGCACCAGAAATCATTACTTGCTGGCACAGTCAAGAGTCAGCAGGGACAGATATAAAATCAGGAAGCTTGTATCATGCTAGTTTAGGATTTTTGACGTTCTTATGATATTACGATAGGAAATTAGAGATGGAGGTGCTGAAGATCTGTTTATTGTCACTGTCGAGTTGTTGAGAGGCAGGTTTTTCATTTAAGTTTTGCTATTACAAGAGCCAGTTAATTTCAGTGGTTTTAGCTCAAATAGACTTGCTCAGGGCATCGTATTGACTGGATTTTGAAAGGCTGACTGGCTGAGAATAAAAGGCAGCATGAATGACATGAGTCTGCAATGTAGCCACCTGAAATAAACTTTCAGAGCCCAGTCCGTAGACAGTCCTTTTGTTGCTCAGGCAGAGTGGTCACCACAGGAAACAAAGGTGCAAACATCCAGCTGTGGAAGAGCCTTAGAGGAAAGCATGGAATGGGGTCCCAACAGTAGAAAGGACTTCTGCTTTTGTGCAAAACGTGCACACCTCTTATAGGCTATGCCTTATCAGGGTGTTGAGAAGCTCTGTTAAAAATGAAATCCCTACAGCCCAGCTCTGCTCCTAGTGATCCAAGAGTGCTGGCAGGCGGTTGTTGGAGGGAAAGGAGAATAGCAGTTTGAAGAAGCGAGCCCTGTCCTGGTGCAAGTTGGTGTGCTGGCACTGAAGCAGGCTGGGCTGTACCGATGTCTTATCCACATCAGAGGGCAGGTGCACCAAAACCATCAGACACTTTTTCCTGTGGCTTTCTACAAAATGCATTTCCTGGCCTGTTCAAAACGCACTGACATATTTCCATGATAACACATCACAGTCTCATTCCAGGTTAAGATGTAGACTGCTGCAGAGCAGCTGAGAAAATAAATAGTACTCTTGGAGAGCTTTTGTCTCCTGGGCTGCTTTTGACCAAATGTTTCACTTGTATCTCCAAAACACAGGGGAAAAAAAAAAAAAACACCATTCATCTGTATTTTAATGTTCTGTCTGAATACTTCTGTCACTTGGTGTTTGAGAAAATAGCTCATCATGTTTACATGTCCCTTCCTCCTTTCCACATCATATTACTTAACACCTGGCTAACACCACGTTGAACCTTCTTTCTCATGTCTCTCTGATTGGAAAAACTCCCACAGTGGAAGAAGAGTGACTTTTTTTTTTCCCTTTTTTTCTCGAGTTAGAAATCTTTGTGACTGTTTATGCTTGCTCAGCTGTGCTCCTACTTCGTGCAAGTGTTGCTGCCTGCAAGTGCACGGGCTGCTGCCTTCCTGTCTGTGCCCAATGGATAGAGTGGTCCTAAAATAGGTTTCTTCATGCTGGAGGAGCTATGTGCACATAGAATGCTAATTTGAAAAATGGGATTTAACAGGATGCATGGGAAAAGGAGGTGACACACTTGACTGTGTTTTTGTGATCATGTGCAGTTGCTGTTCCAAATAATGGTAATAATGAGAGTAGCAGAAGAATAAAGATAATGACTGGAAGTGCAAGACCAGTGTGCTCCCCAGAGTAATACTCTTTACAAAAGCTCTTATAGTGTCATTCTCATTTCTATACTCTTTCGACTACTCCTCTGAGAGACAGCCTCATACCCCTTTGCCACGAGAAGGCAGAAGTGGTTTGTCATTGACTGTTTGTCTAGCAAGCGCACCAACATCTTTTCTTCAATGGATGTTCTCCATCGGGGAATTTGGTGCTGTCTGCTTTGGGGTACAAGGGGCTTGGTAGCTATTAGCTGGGTTACAGTCTTAAGTGGGGTTTAGGTTCCCAGCTCTTACTGAACAAGAGTGGGAGCTGAGCACCCAGCTGCCTCTTTTGTCCTTGTAAATATTCCCTTTTGTAAATGATCTCCTCATCCTTTTCAGAAGGTTGCCATTTTTACTTGATTTTGCTGCTTGTGTTGCAGTTGAGAAGGGGATGGGGACAGAATGGATCCAAAGAGAAGCATCACATGTGGTCCCACGGCAGAAAAGAGAGTGAAGCCAGATTTTTTTATAGGCTTGCTGCCTGTCATCAAAGTCTTTTGCTGTGGAAGGAGGGCACACATGAAGTGGAAATGTTCCCTGCAGCTCTCCCTCTCCTCACGCTCTCTCTGGCTGTATCTGTACCAGTAAGTTAACTGGCAGGATGTGTTTCTGAGCAGTCTGTCACTTAAATCCTTGGTGGGATTGCCTTGCATATTTTTGACCCCAGCCAATGAGAGCTCTCCCAGACAACCTTTGGGCCTTGTTCAGGAGTCAATGCAGGACAGCGATCATTCTTGTGGGCACCTCTCTATCAGGGTAAGGGAGCTGAATAATGCAGATGGAGGCTGTCCCATGCCAGTTGGTGACATGTTGTAGGATAGCATGTCCTGTCGGTGGTGCCTGTGGAAGTTAGGCTGCTGCCTTGCCCTCAGTGTCTCTGTACAAGAGCCAAAGCCTTGCTGGCTACACCAGCCTTGCAGGAAGGGGTCTGCCTGGGTTAGATGAACCTCAGCCACTTGGGTTCACATTGTCCAGTAGAGCAGGCATGACAGCTTCTTACGGTGATGCCTCAAGGTCTGTGAAAAGCTGAGGCCAACAAATCTTCCAAGGTTTTTTCCCTCCCCTGTAGAAGTACTTGTGCTACTAAGATAGCTCTTTGGCCACCAGGTCTTGAAGTTATTGGGAAGGACAGGGAGAAGGAAACACATACAGAGCGTGTCAAGTAAACTTAGTTTGCTCGGGCCACTGATAAAACCAGCAAAGTTCATACTGGCAATTTATCTTTTGCAAACTCCAATAACAGTTGCTGGAGAAAATGTGCTGACAAGTAATGTTTTTTTCGTCTATAATTATCTAGTGCCTAAGAACACTATTATTTTTGACAGTCCACTGAAGTTCGTGAATTGATATTTCTTGCAAATAGCTTTGAACCAGAAGGAACGTACTTACAGGCAGAGTGGATGGTTTTAAAATCATGATTAAAATAGATTAAATAATCAGCCAGCAGAAATATGTAAATTGTTCATATTCATTTTCTGTTTCATTTGCACTCACTTGTTATTTTCCCAGAGAAACATTCATTCTTAGAGCGCACATGACCATCTAAAACAAGTTGATTTACAACTTAAATGAAGCTTTTGAACTAAAAGTTAGGGTTACTTGGCTAGACTGGCAAATGCACATTATGTAGTTGCCTGCATAATTTCATTCCAAATGAATGTATATTAAGCTTTCTTAATTTTTAGCATGTTTTTAATTGGTGAGACTTACTGCATGGGATTTTCTGGTGTGTTTTTAGTGTTTTTTTTTAACTTCTATCTTATGTCAGGCAATCTGTGAATGGGAACTAATGAAAGTGCAATTGAGATTCATGTCAGCGTATTTAGTTGTTTCTATTTGATAAACTTAATAACATGCATACTGCCATAGACAGAAGGTCCATTTTAGGCTAGTCTCTTTTTAATACCAGCCAATAGTTCATGCCTAGGAAAGAGTATAATAATGAGGTAAGCATGTAGTAATGCTTCCCCAGTGCACTATATTGGTCTTTAGAGATTTGTAGCTTATCGACTATATCAGCCAAATAAGCTTTTCTATGTTTAATAGCCCCTGATGGATTTTTTTTTTTTTTTTGCCCATTTATATCCTAGTGCCTTATGAACTCGGTAAGATTTTTAGCAGCTCTTCCTATAGCAAGGAGTTCCACTGCTGAACTGTGTTGCGGGGGGGGAAAAATAAAAAAAAAAGCCTGCTTTTGCTGTTTTTGTCCTGCCACATGCTGGTCTTACTGATCTTGTTTTGATTTTATTAGAAGACACGGTGAACAGTTATTAACTTGCAGAAAGTGAATAGGAAATGAGGATTTTATGAATACCTGTCATCTCTCCTTCAGCCATCTCTAGATCCTGATGAATTTTGGTCTGTTTAATTGTTCTTTACGTGGAATAAGCCCACTGTCTTTGATTATCCTTTTGTATTTCTCTGGACCTTTTCTGATTGTATTATGGTGTCATACATAGGGACTGATTTTGGTAAGTGTTCAAGTCGTGGGTTTACCATGCATTCATATAGGAAAAAAAAATCTCTAGTTCTCTACTCTTTAAAAATAGTTCTATTTAATATTAGAGTGCTAGGAATTACTAAAGTTCTTTACAGACGNTAAGCTTGCCAAAACATCTTTTGTGTTCAAAACTAACTTACTCATTCAAGAAACATATAACTATAGTCAGTGAATTGAACAGCCAGTTTCTGGTCATGTACCACTTTCATTTTTAGAACTAAAAGACCTAGAAAAGAAACTTCTACTATGCTGTTTTGATATGATTATTTCCCCAAATCCTGACTGATTTTTTTCAAAGCAGACTGAGTTAGCTTGACACCAGTAAAGATGCTTATGTTCTTATTATTGGGATTTGTGTCAGGATGAACTTTTTTCACCTAATCTTTTTATGAAACAAATGATGCCAAGTACCCAATCTCCTACAGGTTTGTGTACACATTTTTTGTTTCAAGGTTAACAGTATGAGAATTCCTTCTAGCTCAGCCCTGATGGCCCTGTGTGGTAGTCTTAACATATATTTAATTTTCATCTTTTTAAGTTACTGTTCATACTGTTAAAGTTTGTGTGTCAATATTCATAAAATGTTCCATGTCATTATTTTTAACTTTTAACATTTAGTCGTCATCACCTGGACACAGTTTAAATATATTATAATAAGACACGTGAAATCTTTCTTGCTTAAATATTTTGTCTTATTAAAAAGAAATAGTGGGATGCTCTGATGTTCCCCTTGGCACTAAAGTTTGATTCATTTGTGATGCCATAAAACGTTTTGCGAAACTTCCTGATAGGTTTGTCTGTCTTGTTTTCTTAAGCTTTTTTACAATCGGTGACTTTTTGTACTCTTTTTTTGAGGAGTAATGCCATTAGTTTTGATAGGACTTTTGATTGACAAGGTAATTAAGTCGTGATAACTATGGCAAAGCCACTAGATTTAATTCTGTTGTATCTTAACATTTCAGTGATGGTGTTGTGCCATTGATAGTTGACAGCTAAGCCTTAGGCAGCTAGATCCTGGGTGTAATGGTTTATTTCTGTGGAACTGAGTAACTTACATCATGTTTCTGTATTATTTTTTTGTTGTTGTGCATCATTCCATCATGTGCAGCCAACAGCCCAACTCCCTGGTTTCTTAGGATTACATCCGTTCCTCTAAACACAACAGTGCAGATATAAATTTATAATAATCAGACAGTAGAAAGCATGAAATCAACACTAAATTCTATGCTTAACAATAAACAAGATAAGATTCTTCTGGAAAGAAAATTCTTTTCTTAGATGAAGTGAAATAGTTGGAAGAAACAGGAAAGTTTATTCAGGCCCACAAGCGTTCCCTCACCCATATCAATGTAAGAACACAGTGTTCCAAAAATATCATCCAGAAAGACATATTACAAACTAATCTAAACACTGGCATAAAATACTAATTAAAATATCTGGTCTTCTTGTTTTGTTTTCTTGAGAGTATTAGTAATGTATTTCCTTTCCAAGGAGTTTTGACTTCAGCAAAAACTTTGTAATGTCAGACCGTGAATATAAAGATTAATAAAGATTTGCCCTGGGGCAAACCTGCGCTGTACTTCATTTAACTAACACTTTCTCTTTTAATGCTGGCCGTTATTCCTATTTAGGCTGTGCTGTGCATGTTGGCCTCAGCTGGGGATTCGAGCTTTGATTGTAACTGTGGCGTGAACTGGGATCTCCATTTCATCGACTCTGGGTCACCCTGCATAATGAGGGCATTTGGCTGGAGGGTGAATAGATGAGGGAAACAATGGAAAGAGACTTCGGTAACCTATTGAATCAGTCTGCAAATAAATATCAAATGTTTTTCAATTGTTTTCTTAAGGACCGTGGTTTATAAGAGCATGTAGTGTTTTACATGCAGATGAAAGGGGTTTTAGGACAAAGGCTGCTGCTGCACAATTTAACAGATGAAGTATCTGATTTTGTTTCAGTCCTTTCTCATTGCTGGTCTTTGTAATTAGAATCCTGGGCATTATGTAGAGAAGCTGCCCATTTTCGAAACAAGCTGGTGCATCCTCTTAAGCATAGTAGAGAAACTTTGGAATGAGAGCTAGGTTTTAATAATAATATGAGCTAGATATTATTAATTGTATGACTCTGTAATTGTCAAGAATGACTGGCAAGCAAAGGCTGTGAAGAAAGCTGTAACCGCTTCTGAAATCTGTAAACAACTCCTTTGAAGCACCTTGCAGGAGCATCTCAGGGTTGTCACACATGACAAGAAATGAACCACATTTCAGGAAGATGCTGCTGTTGTAATAAGGGTCTGATCACAAAGGAGAGTGACATGAATCCTATTGGTCTGAATAAACTTGGCTTACGGTATTGCCCAGCACTGCCTGAACAACAAATATCTCATTTCTCTAAATTTGTCCTTTCTCCTTAGGTTTATCCCACCTTTATTCTTCTCTAGCATTGGGAGGAGCAGCAGGATGGTAGAGAGGATGGCTGTGTCTTTAGGACCTGAGGGACCTGAGCTGGGCTGGTTTCTTTCATGGGCACCTGTGCTTTTCCTTCCCACTCACACATTGAGCTCAGTTTCCCAAGCAGAGTGACCTGTCCTGGCTACCTTGGGGTCCTGCCCACATTCAGATGTTGCTTTTGCCCAAGAGGTTAACCCATGCGTTATGCAGTATGGGAAACAGGCAGTGACATACTTGAAGTTACTCTGTGGGTCAGATTTATCCCCGTTATTCCCCTGGCTTCAGAGGGAATAAATTAGTTACAGTGCTGGAACAAGTCTCAGTGTGGATGCAGGTCTTTGCAGATGGAGCTCCTTCTCAATCAAACTCTTTGGGAAAAATCTGTACTGGAGATTTGGACTCACTATGGCAGCTTGTGCATGCCATGCTGCCAGGCAGAAATCACAACCCTGACTTAGGTATCTTTTTTCCATCTGCTGTGTACAAGGAGCTTTTGGCACCTGAAAATGAGATGCACCAGAGTTCTCGTTTCGCTGAAGTCTTCACGTAAAATACTTCAAGGTTAGTTTCCAGGAGGAACTGGAACCCATGTTCCCATTGCCTAAGTGAGTGCTGTAGCCGCTGGGCAATGTGCTTATTCTGCCGTTTCCACACTGGTTATCTAGTGAGGCCATTGAAGTGGAACAGTTTCAACAGTTCAGTAATGCTATTACAGAATATAGCATATTCTTTTTCCAGGATGGATTGTGTGTTATTTCCTGCCTGTGTCTCTATCTGCTGTAGGTTCCCATGAACCATTTATTTATCTTCATTGCCATTTTCAAAAAAATTCAATTTAGTACTATACACAATTAAATTGATTTGCTTTCACTCCTTTTTCCAGACCATTATGAAAGTGATAACATGGTCCAGGTGACTTCATACAGATTGTATCAGTTGGCTAGGAAAGCTGTTAGTCTGCTCATCTCAATGCAGTATTCAATATATGCAGTATACTGTATTCAATTCAGTATATAAAAAAAAAAAAAAATCTATTTCCTGTTGCACAATGTACCCTACTGAAGTCTAAAGTTTGCTTTATTTTGTCCAGCTGAGCAGTATTCATATATAGCAGGAAGTAATGCCAGCTTTCAGGGGCTCAGAGCAAATGGACTTTGATTAAAGTATACTTTCACATATGTCCTTCACAAAGGTATATGAAGA
Organism: Anseranas semipalmata; assembly: GCA_013399115.1. Lineage (NCBI taxonomy): Eukaryota > Metazoa > Chordata > Aves > Anseriformes > Anseranatidae > Anseranas > Anseranas semipalmata. The sequence goes on from VXAA01002127.1 coordinate 39,906, forward strand.
AAAGGAGCCACTAGAGGCCTGAATCTCTGGATACAAGTTACCAGATAACAGCCTGTTGCCTGTAAGGGAGAGGATTAGGGAAATAATTGAGGTTATGTATACACGTTTACTTATTTCTGCTTCAGTCGAGACCACAGCCATTCTGGGCCCTTTATAGTCTTGAAAAAACAGTACCACAAGGATGTAATAAATTTGCAGACTAAAGCCAAAAGATATGTACAACTTACACATCCTGGGGGGAAGAAAAAAAAAAACTACAAATGTTAAGCTTTGTTTTTTTCTTTCCAAGGCATGTATTTCTCATACAGTTAAGGAGGAAAATTAGGCAGTTGTAAAACTCAAAGTAGGAGTATAGCAGAGCCAGACAAGTCAAGCAAATTGCAGGGATAAATACTATGCCTAAGAAACCCTATCACCAGCAATTGAAGGTGCTGTAGCTTAAGGCCCTCCCCTGACTCAAATATTACTGAGGTCAGTAGTTGTTGCCATTTGACGGTCTGTTAGAAGGCCATGCTCAAAGTTAATTTATGGTCCCATTCAAGAGACCTGCATTACCTCCTTATGGCTTTGCATTTTAATTGTTGCTCTTGTTGGCAGTTCTACCAGAGAAGCCAAAGACTAAATGAATGTGGAGGGAGACTGTCCTTTCCTCGTAGGAACATCTACTTGTGTTTTGACATAAGACAACTTTAAATTTCAGGTTAAGATGTAAGCACAAGATGGACAGACATTTGCTTGTGAAGGATATTGTCCATCCCTGGAGGTATTCAAAAGACGTTTAGATGTAGAGCTTAGTGACATGGTTTAGTGGAGGACTTGGTAGCGTTAGATCATAGGTTGGACTAGGTGATCTTGGAGGTCTTTTCCAACCTAAATGGTTCTGTGATTCTGTAGATGTAGCACACACTGTACTTTTGTATAGCTGATGCATGTTTTGCCACGACTCTTTGGGCTGTTGTGAGCCATGCCAGATGCTGCATTAGTTGCATTTCACTTGCCGTGTCTGTGTTCCGCATCGTCTCTGTGCTGCATTTTAGTGCAAAGTTGCTTTCCTGCTGGCTGTACAGCGGGAAGTCTAGCTCTCAGCCAGTGTTTGGCAAAGTTCTCCAAGTACTTAATTTCCTCCATTTTCTTTTAAGCTTCCAAGCTAGAGCACAAATGCGTGAACATGTCGTGAGAAACTGTTTTTGTGTTATTTCACACCCAAGTAAAACTGGAAAGAACGAACAGTCTTTCTCGCACGCACACACCCACATCCACGCTTTTCCCTCCCGTCCCTGTGCACACACTCCTCCTTCGTTCTTGCATAATGCTCTTGCACTAAGAAGAGTGGGTGGACTGAAATGAACTGTGTGATGCTCATCTGGACTCTAAAGAGCTAAATCTTTCAAGATTTCCCATCCCCACTGCTTTAATCACTCCTCTGTCTATACCACAGTTGAGAGTCATGTACGCATCTGTGCTTTCCAAAGTGCCCATTTCTGAATGGTTACATCAAATGACCAAGCCTTATCTGCCTTTAAAGAAATGCAATAATCTTTCTATTGGTCTGTTTTCTTTGTATTATGAAGACTTTCAAATTCCTCTTAAAATTGCTGAAGTATGGAGATTTTCTATCTTTCGTTAATAAGTTTGCTCTCAGGCAATGCAGGCTTAGCAGCTGTATTAAAATTTGGTAATATAGCAAGATAAGAATTAAAAAGTTATCAGAACTTTTTGGCAGTTATTAGTAAGGGCTTATTCAAGACCATCAGTATCAGGCACAACCTCAGGGCTTAAGAATTTGCTAGTCCTGTTGTCTCTTCAGTGCCGTTATGAGGAATGAGAGCAGCTGGCAGAATCAGCTTCTTTTGAGGAACTTTAAGAACTTCTCCCTCGGTGATGGCACATCCATGTGCTAAATATCTTGCTTCATCCTCAACAGTCCCTTACTCTCCATCTAGTCCAGTGCAAGGTTGTGGCCAGAGCTGATGGCTTGTAAGGAGGTGCACAGGTGTGTAATCAGATTTGTTCTTCTCACAATCGGTCTTTGAGCAATGGAAGAAGCGCTACCTCTTTGCAGCCTCCTGGTAGAGACGCTGCTGTGTCCTTCCATTGTGTACAAACTGCCACCACACTGTCACAGCAGGGACCGGCTGCTTACCCTCAGCATATTTGCCTGGCAGTCTCAGGTACCCCTGTAAATGTAGCTATCCTGTTGCTAGAGAATGAAATCAACTCTGTATTGGACTGTCAAATCTGGTGCCAACCAAAGAAATATGAATGAGCAGTCTGCATGTACATATGCAGCTTAGAACATAATATTTTCACAGAAAACATCATTTTCAGTAATGGTGACTTCCGTGGCCTCCTAGCTCTAAAAGACTCTGTGGAAATGTTTTTTTCCTCCTTAGTCCTATTTTTCAGTAGGAATTCTGAGATGTTACAGGTATTGTACAAATTACAGCTCACTTCGTCTTCCTTGTTACGCCCACTCTTCATTCATGGCGGCTTCAATTACACCGTTCTGTAGCTTACTACCAAATACGGTGTCAAATTTAAGGATACCTAATTAAAAATAGCAATTGCAATGGGCCCGCTCTGAGCCTTGACAAGCAAAGTAGATGTTTTCTTAATAATAATAGATATATCTCCTATAGAGTGTCTTCAAAATGTATTGAAGGCTGCGGAAATTTGTCCTATATTAACAAAGGAAAATGTCTTTATCAAAATCATTAACCATTTTTGAGTGAGCATGACATACAGAAAAAGCTAATGGCTTCCCAGCTCTGGAAATCAAAGGCCTCTCTGGGAAAGAGCAGCACAGACTTCGTAGGATGTTTTCTGAGGCGCTCAAATGAAGAATTTTCTGAAGTTAAAAGGAAGTTTATTCTTCATTCCTATTGAAACTGCTACCAAAATATGATAAAATTGCCTGTTGTGGTGGTGATTTGGATTTTTTTGACCCTTAGGAAGAGAAGAGGGGGGTAGGAGAGACTCTGGTAGTTGTACAACAGGTACACGAGTGATTTAGACAAGAGTATATTTATAAACAAGGGCGGTCTGCAATCCATAATTGAAATGCTAGTGTAGAGTAGATAGGGAGTTCTGCATTACAGGCAAAGGAGAGAGATAAAACAGCATGGTTAAAGCTGATATTAAAGCCCATAACTACATTGTCCATGTTCCTGTAGTTCAGAGCATGATCACCTTGTAAGATGAAAGTGTCTTGCAGACTTCCTGTTTAAAATAACATCTCTTCAGCTGTTGTCTAAGTTTTATGTTTAACAGGATTATCAAGGTTTTCATGTCTGTGAAAAATTTGGTCACAAAACTCAACAATGTTATGATTGGATCTTGTTTGTCGTGTTAGGAAGCCTGTATTTCAGGATGATTGTTCATGGAAGTTGGAACTGGGTAAAAATGGGTTGTATTTCAGTGTTCTCATCCTTCCTTTAAACTTGCCTTTTCCTTGTGGCCCACCAAATTCTTGCTGATCATCAGGCATTTGGAGGTGTCTGTGTGCACTTGTGCATGCAGTGCAGGAACAGGGTCTCTTCTAGGTGTGAAATTCATGACATGTATTGTGGGCAAGCTATCCACAATTGCTTTCTATAGCTGTGTTGTTTCTCAACTTTAAATTTGTATTGATAACACTTGCATGCACAGGCAGTGTTATAATATGTGCTTGGCACAGTCTCTCTCTAGGCACTGACATACTGTTTTACCTCTTAGGAGCTGAAAAATAATGCATGGTTTTTGTCCCCAATGAAACAAGTAGGGACCTCCAGTACTTGCCTTGGTAGTCATATTATGCAATGTGGCTAATCTCCCTGTGGTGTAGGTTGAGCTCTTTATTCTCTCCAGCGTAAAATAATCCTCAGTTTTCCTCTTCACAGCTTTTTCTCTCCTTCTACTTATTTTCTCTCCAATTTCTCCCATTTTGTGCTTTGACCCTATTTTCCCTCATTCCAACCTTCTGGGGCTGGGGGAGAGGTTTTCTTAGAGTAGCTGGGAAGCTATTCTGAGATAAATGTTTGGAGTATCTTCATTTTAACACTTCCATTCACACCATTCCCCTGCCTGCAGGTTCACAAGTCTCCATCACCACCTCGAAGCCAATTTTGGTGGTCCCACCATTTCACTGATGCAACAGTGTCAGAGAAACCATTTACACACGGCTCACTGCTGTTGCCTATACTCATGAAAGCTCTAATGGTGCTCATCCATGCTATCCATCACATCCAAAGGAGGAAGATAACAGATTAATCCTTTCATCCCTCACTAGCAAGGCCTTTAGGGGTGTGTGTGTTGGGCTCTAAAGGTTTTATAAGAGAATCTCGCTACGTTTTTTTCCTATCTATGGAAATCTCTTCCAAATCCCACAATTGCTAATGAATGTATTTGCTTAGGCCATCGTTCCGTGCTATTTTTATTTTAGCTAGATGCCTTCTTCAGCATTAGCCCATGTATCTTTTCATGATGAAAGAACCTGCATTATATGAAATCTCGTTATTAAATCACATTTTTTGCGTGTGGAACTATTGTATAAATCTGTCATCTTAGTCTGTGTGGCATCTTACAGAGGTTAAGTAAATGAGTCCTCCCTGCTTTTGACAAGAAACAAGGAAAACTCAGTGATTACTCTCAAATTTCCCCAGTGCTGGTTCTCCCCTGATTTCAATGCCATCCAATGGTAGCACCATCCATAACTGCCGAGCTCTGCAGTCTTCACAGCGTTTGTGGTGCCCCTCTACTGACTTGGTTGATAGCATAAATGACTAGATATCGTTATTAACAAAATTGTTTAAATCTTGACATGCAAACTGTCACCAGCAAGCATGATTAGACCAAACAAAGGAGGAGGGGCAAAATACAAGTGTTTGGGGAAAAAACGCAACCCAGGAACACTTGCCTTCAGCATTGTACGTGCAGTTACACGACAGCGGAATTTAACAAAATGTGTGGATGGTTGATATTGCAACCTTTGTATGTGACTGAGTTCCCTGTTCTTTAATTGCATGAAAGCACAACACCGTTCGTAGCCCGGTTTTCCCTCTCATGCAATTTTATACCACCACAATTCTGATGCTTTCACAGGATGTGACCCCATTCATGGGACAAGGGAATAATTAGTAACTCCATCTACCGGAATGTGTTCTTAAACAAGTGAAACAAACCAAGAGATCCAGGTGATCAAGCTAGTCTATTCTTGGTGTTTAAATCTTCATTAGCCTGTATTGGCTTTGATGACACCTTTAATTTAATCTATTTTGAATGTAGCGTACAGCAATTCCCAGCATTGTTTGTTTGGTTTGTTTGTTTGTTTGTTTGTTTGTTTTTACTGCAAAATAATAATAATAAAAGGGCAGGTAAAAGATTCTGTCAAAACTGATCAATTCAGGATTGAATCTTCCCTAAAGAAATTCTGTCTCCAGCTTCAGATACCCTGACACAACATTGGCCCTTCCTAACACAAGGTCTTATACCAGGACTGAAATTGCAGCTTCAGGCGTAGGCAGCCTATCATCAAAAAGACTCAGGGCACTAAATTTAAATATAATGAGCTGTGACACCTGGATCTAATAAGCACTGTATATATTGTTATATATTGGAATAAATGAAGAGAGATAGTCAAGTCTAAATAATCAAGGCATGTTTTATATGCATTTCATTAGTACTCGTATGCAGTAGCTGAGAGTTCACATCAAGTCACACTTCATTCTATTACCGAGTTGCAATATTTTTTCCTGGGAGGATTGCAATAAAAAAGGAGCATTAACTTGCACAACATAGGATTTTGATTTGCATATTTTAATCTGATCAAAATGTACTGTATACTTTTACTTTGCTTTATGTACTTTTCCATAAAGTGTTCTTCTCTCTTACAATGATCTGTCCTGTGAAACTAACATTGTTTTCCTAAGAAATCAAAGTGAGAAAACAGATTTGAAAAATTCTGGAAATTTGAAGACGTTCACATCTAAATGCCCATTAAATTAGATCCCATTAAATTAGATAAAAAGTAAATTTAGGATACTTTTTAGAACTGAGGAAGTTCTGTACTTTTATATTTTTGTTGAACCTAGGCCACTGTATTTACATTATCTGGCATCCTGCCATGATATGTTTGTGAGTAAATCCACAAAAGTCTTGTTGCTAACATTAATTTTATAAATTGGACTTACGCCTGACTTGCCTGAGTAACAGCTGTTGCTGATGTGCTTTTTTTTCCTGCTTTTTCAGTTCAGTAATGTCTGAATTCCATATCCCTTTCACTCATAAAAAAAAAAAAAAAAAAATCTCTGCTGCCTGTTTAATGAGTGTGGACCGGCCCCATCGATCACAGGGAAACTCAGGGATAAGCTGCAATGCAAACAGATTTCTGATCAGTTTCGTAAAACTTGTAGATCAAATTTATGTCATAAGACTTGTAGATCCAATCCAACATGTTTTTCGTAGTCATGGTTTTCAGACTCATGCTTTTGGTTAAAAAAAAAAAAAAGTTAAATTTCTCTTCTGCTTCCTTTCTCTACTCCCCCAGTCCATTTTGTCTGCCTTCCCACCTGGCTCTTAAATGCAGTGCGTCAAACATCTTTAGAAGGGCTCAGATTAAAGATTGTACGTTACAGTTCTAACAGCTATAATGATGATTAACTCCTAATTCCTGCATAACGAATGGGAAAATGAATCATAGAAGACCCAATTCAAAGCTTTAATCCAAGTTTTGAACAGAATCTTTGAAGAGTCGCTTTTTTTTATTGTGCTTTTAGTTTTTAAAAAGGAAAAAAAAAAAAGGGAAGCAGTCTGTGGTCCTTCCTTATGCACATTGGAGGTTCAGGTGATTCACAGTAAGCTCAGACTTGCAGGTGCTTACTCACCAGGCAGCATTTCAGAGTTTGGCACTTTCTTACCTGAGACACCTTCAAACTTACTCTTCTGTCAAGGTGTAGTTATGTTTTCAAGAGACTAAAATGCATTAATTAGGCTTTAGATTGGGTGAGGGGGAAGGACTTCCTTTTTTCCCCCTCACTGTCAGTGGTGGCTGATGCAGGCATGTCAAATAAGGTGATTATTGTGAAGCATGGTTGATGTGTCTTGGTCTGTAGTATTATCCACAGCAAAAGCACGTATTTTGCTTTAAATAGCGGAGAGCCTGTGTTGTTGCAGTAAACATGACTTTAACGGGATGATGCATTTGCATGAGCTTTTAAAGTCATTTTCTTACTGAAAAAGGGAGCACTCATCAGTGGTTTCACAGGGCAGCCAACAGGCTCCTTTAGCAAGAACTTCACCTTGTATCGGTGCTGTGGTGTACCTCTTCTGTTGCAAGGAAGGCCATAAGACAAATAAGCTTGCAAGCACTCTGAGCATCACTCTGCATATGGCCAGCAGCAGGTGGTGCTTGCCGAAGGGCTGCAGAAGAGTCAATACCTCTGGCTTTGGACGGAGGTAAGGCAGCACAGAGGGCTAAGGGTACTGGGGCCAGCTGATCAGACTTCAGAATTGATCCTTAGCCCAGCCTCATCTACGCTGGAAATAAGCAGGGGAGCTGTTGTCATCTCTTGTCAGAAAAACAAGAGCACCCTTTGCTCTCTGAGGTGTAGTAGTGTGGATGTCTAAGCCACGTGAAAGTTTCGCATCTGGTTCCCAATTTTGGGAACCCTTTTTGTTTTCTAGAACTACTCAGGGCTTGCCTACTTGATCAGTGGTACTGCAAAACAACACCCTCTCTCTGTACCCAGAAACTTAAATTATTTCAGAGCACTTTTTTGGATATGCTGTGTTTCTTGTGCTGGTAGGCATCTCAACCTGTGTTTATTGGGGGAAAAATGCAGACTAAGAGTTTAATATGAGAAAAAAAATGTTCTCCTTTATGATTTGCCAGCTATTTGCTCTTTGTTTATTTCCAGATACAGTAGGAATGAAATTATGTGAGGAAATGATTTACCAACTTTCTGCTGGCATTTATATCACCAGCTTAGAGAAACACTTAGAATTACAACTGGGCTGTCCCAAGAGGAAGAACTATGTGTGCCCAAAAGGAACTTTATCTGATTGCTATGCTACTCAGTTTCACTGCAATGAGAACAATTCTCTGCCCGGTTTCCAAAGCATATTGCAGTTTTTGCAGTATCTGAGTTTTAATAAATGTAACCAAGTTATCTTGTATAGACATTTTAAAGTATGAGCAGCAGGCATCATAAGGATCCCTTCCCTGCTTTGTGTCCAGCCTTCTATATTTATACATGGAGAACCAGAATAATCTCAGACTTGCAAGGTGACAGTAAATATGTACCGGTGAAAGACACTCTTTCTTTTTTTTTTCTTTCTTTTTTTCTTTTCTTTTTTTTTTTTACTGGGAGGGGAGGGATCTACTTTGTTTCCTGCATCCCTGTCCTGGAAAGGACTTTCCTTTCCCACATGAAATTCCATAGCCTGCAGGAAACATCCCCTTGGTTTCAGACCATTCTCCATTACAGTCCATGCTTCATTCACACATCCTAGTTCATCTTGTTGGGAAATCACCCCCATGCATTAGAGGACCTTGGCCTTCATTTTTCTGTACCTCGGTTTCCCTGCCTGTTCAACATGTGCATGACCACCGCTTTCCTATGCATAAGGGAACCTCACTATGTCCATTTAAGAAGAAAATCTTGCAATGTTTGTGAGGGAACTACTCACAGCATTGTGGGCTGCTCCTGCTCTGCAGCTCTAATATTAAACTTTCATCTTGCACAAAAAGGATACAAAAAAGGGGAAGCCTATTCCTCCTGCAGATCCTTTCTGTTTGTTAAAGGTGCATCAGTATTCATAGCTCTGCAGGTTTGAGCACAGTAATAATATTCATTGTGTTCCACTCAAATTCCGTGCAGGGTAACTAGTTGACTAATTACTCCTGAACTAGTTTGACATTTCTAGTGCACAGATTTAAAACAGGAATGAGGAGATCTTCACTTTTCTTGTCTACCAACCAATTAATTATTTCAAGAATAATCATTGCCCAGAGCCAGGAGGGGAGAAAAATAACAGATCACAGCTTGTTGTGCTGTGTCAGTCCAGAGTCCAAGGCAAGAATCAAAGGCTGCTCCTGGTGCAGCACTGTGGTCCTTTATTCCACCCCAAATGAAATCCCACTGTGACATGTCAGTACAATATTTACTTTGTGCTGATTGCATCCCAGGCTTCTGAGCAGAGAGCAAGGAGCTAAGAAATCCCCATGCTGATAATAACCCTCAGTTGTCAATTAGATGGTATTAACAATGATCGTACACTGGTACGATTCCACGCTGGTAAGATTTTAGTTTTAAACTTCACCTCCATCTTGTGGTCGCACCAGACATTGCATGTGAGAGGGATTGTTCACTGTCTTGGAGAGTTCTTAAGCCCCAATTTTTCAGGCCTTCTCACCATCAGCTTCTGTTATGGTATAGCTATATCTACTGTAAATGTGTGTTTTGTTTTTTCTTTTTTTGAGGGGGGACGGGTTGTTTTCTTAGCTTGTCCCAGTGTGATATAGTGTCTTGCAGCAAAGCTGTTCTTTTTTTGCAGATAAGGTGGGGCAGACCATCATACAGCAGAGGGAGGTTTCATGGTGCAGCTGAGTGTACTTAATGACTCTCTCCCACCAAATCGGCATTCCCACTCTTCCTTATTGCCAGCTCTCAGCCATGAGGTCCAGCCCTCTTCCTTTGTGTTGCCTTGGCTATTCGTAAACTATGCGTTTTTGTTGTAGCACTAATTTTTCCAGATTAATGATTCATAAAAGGGAAGCTGCACGAGTGAGCTGCCTCCAGGGAGAAGGAGGAACAGGAGAGATGGATGCCTTTTGGCAGCAGAAAGCCATTGTATTAGTTCAGCTGCTAAATGAGACCTCCATTATCATACCTTAACTGCCAGGAATCATCTTTTTAACATAACCAAACTCTGAGATCTACTCAGCCATTAGGAAATGAGATTTTTCATGGATTTACAGCCTAACCAGATTTGAGTAGGTTTAGGGCAAAGACCTAGAGCACACTGAGCTCACTTGGTGCCTGACCATACCACCAGGTGGTAGAATCTCCCCTAGGAAAATCTTGTTACCTTGAACTTAGGCCTGGATGCACACTTGACAGTCTGTATAGCTGCTTTCTATAGTGCTGTATAGAGCATGCCTCATACTGGGCAGAGCTAACAAGCCAGGAGAGGCAGATACCTTTTTAGCATCTTCTGTTTCAGTAAGTCTCTCCTTGCATCACTGCTGTCCAATTTGTTTTCCTCCAGCACTTCCTTGGAAGCCAGCAAGCCCTCTCAAGTGTTTCTCAAAGGCAGAGACGGGCTTTCCCTCACCTGGGAATGTCTAGCCCTGTCCTTGAGGATTTCATGGCAGATGTATGGGTAAGGAAATTGCTTTTCAATAATGCAGAAGAAAAAAAAGTTAAAAATGAAATCTACCTTGTGAAGTGAGAGCCTTTGTTTTAAAGAATTACCTACATGGCAGCCATGAAAAGCTACAGAGAGTTGTATATTTTTTTCCATTAGCAGATGAGTTGGGGTTAATGGGAATCTAATTTCTGCTACTGTTCTGTTTGGATAAAAGAAAAGTATGTCTATCCCTGTAATAAGACAGTAATTTGGGACTGAACACTCAAGTTTAAAAACAATTTTTTTCTTATCTGCAAGCTTGATAATGTAGCGAAAGAAAGGATCAGTTAGTTTCCTGATGCTTTAATGATCCAGAAAATAAGATTTAATCAAGTCAATTTATCTCATCCATAGGCTCTGATTGTGTACCATTAAAGTCAATGGGAGTTTTGTTATTGACTTAAAAATGTGCAAGTTAAAACTTAAATGTGAAAGGATTCCATATAAAAAGATATTAATGTTGTCAGAACTCAGTAAATTACTTGTACCAAGTCTCATTAATCAAGTCACAATTGTTAAACCTTTCTGTTTTGACTGTTTTCTTTCCCAGAAGATTGTAAGTCATAGCCTCCTTACTGCTTATATCGGTGAAAATAGATTTTATTAAAGAAACAATCAGTGTGAAGATGTCTATGATGGGCTGTATTGAACTTGGATTTATCTGCTCATAGCGTTCTGTGACTTTATTCTTCTTCTATCATCTGCATGTGCCTTCTTAGTATCTGTTCTGTTCCTTCACTTGTCATGATTTTAAGTCCCTTCAGTGTTCTCATTTTATCGTGGATTTGAGGTAATTATAAGAGACAGCTGCATTTCTGAGGAAGACAACGTGGTATTTGGTTAGTTCTTTGGATCTTCGTTAGTGCAAACTTGTCCCTCCTCTGTCAGTTCGGTTAAATGGACAGAATAACAGGAGTGTCTTAAATGGATTTTTGAAAGCTATTATGTGTAGTGCAGATGCCACAAGTAGTCACTTTATCAGTATTTTTCTGCACGTCATTTTGTCACAATATTTTTAACAATACTTACGGAAGAAAAGTGTTCAGCATTATATGCTCAGCTTCTGAAATTGCTAGGGTTCCTTCACCATAGTGTACAAAAAGATTGCTCTGAAAGTGAGCTCCAGTGCCCACATTATGGTTTAATTATCCTGAAATAACAGTTTTGTTACTAATTACATAATAGTACCATCTACCCTTTACTGCAATTAAATTTGCAGTGCCTGACTATTAGAAACTGTTTTGTCATAATAAGGGTGGTTTCCTTTATTTGCTTATGCTGAGTTGCAGGATCTATAATTATATGCATGGATCATCAATTTTAGACTTGTTTGTGTAATTATAAGTAATTGAACGTGAAAGCAATCTAGGAATATCAGACCATAAACTACTCTGTCTATTGTGGAGTTGGAATAATTAGTAGATTAGAGGGATGATTATCAGTTAAAAAAACTTCATAATTTTGTTGTAATTTAAATATAAACAACAACAAAAAAACCACTCCATAAGTTCAACAGTAGCTTCCATTGGTTACAATCAGGGATAGTCAGATTGTCAAGGTTGCTCAGCTGTGTGTACATCCAGAATGATTTTGGTTTAGTCTAGTGTGTTAGCATAGTAATTTCTTCCAGTGATATGTTCTATGTACTGTATTCATCCTTGTGAATACAGGCCTTATTATTAATACCATTATTAAAGTTATTAACAATACATTTTATTGCTAAAAATTGAGAGGCCTGATAAATATAAAATAAACATACAATGTCTCGATATGCAGTGTACATAGAAAAGAGCTTCTCAGTGGAAGCAAACACTTCGTTTGGAGAAACTGCTGAGAAGCTTGGTGCAGAGGAAATCAGATATTCTTCCACGCATCAAAAATGTCAATTTAGGTGTATGAAAGTATGTAAATGCTACTGCAGACCAGTTCCTGCTAAGCCTGCCTGCAGAAGGGGCTGGTTTCATCCTGTCCCCTGTGGTGAAGGCAGGGCAGAAGGAGAGGCAGTGTCCGTTGCAGAGCCATGAAGCGTGGGAAGCATCTCTGCCGGGGTCTCCTTGGGCAAATTGTCTGAGCATTCAGATGTTTTTATGCCTGTTCTCACAAGGGTGTTGCTGTTACAAGCGTCCAGGCCCTTGTGTTCGAGTGGTGGCCAGCTTGCTCCTCCCAGTAGTGGGCAGGAAAGAGGCCTGCTGGGATGCTCTGGGCCCGGCACGCAGAACAAGCTCAGCATTTAGGAAATGTTTGTCTTTTTTTTTTTNTGTGGCTGCCAGCTCTGGTTGTGCAGTATTCGGAGTGCCTCCCAGCAAGAGGCAGCGCTTGGAGCGCGCCGGAGGGTCTCCCCCTTGCTCAGGGAAGGGAAGTGGGGTCTTCTTTTGCTGCCGGAGTAGACTGCTTGGAGGTTAGAAAGATTTCCTTGGATTAATACCATCTTATACCAATATTGGGAGCTGAACTGAAAATTCAAAGGAGCAAAGTAGGCTAATCTTAGCCAAAGAAATCAATAAAACATTGGCAAACATAGCACCAACTCCACAAGAAGCAAAGGGGGCTTGCTTGCAGCGTGAGCCATGGCTGTTTTTTGTCTTGATGGTGACATTTCAAACCCTGAGAGGTTATTACCCAGTTCTGCGTGGTTTGGAAATGCTAGTGTGCTGGTGCTCAGCATCGTTTATGTAGCACTGACATCTGGTGGCAAGAGGCAATGCAACCTCCACGCTGCAGTCCAACAGAGAGCTGTAACAATCTGCACACTCTTCTCAGTCGTATTCTTTCCATGTATTTTCCAATAAATGCAGCATGCTGGAAATCTAAACAATCGTGGAAGGTTTGAGGCTCATTAATGCCAGCACAGAGTAAATATTGACCAATAATTAAAAGCTGACGACAACAACAACAACAAAAAAAGCAGAAGCTGTTAAGTTGGGAGGGGGGACAGACAAAGGTGTAAATTCAAAGCATTATATTCCTTTCAGCTATGACATCTTTCCAAAGTCATTTTCAAGAATTTGATATTATATGTGCAGATAAATTATTAAACATTCACTAAAATAACTTTAGGAAATGCTGCAAGGGAGAATTCTCTTCTCTCCATCTTCTGGTTAGGATTCAGAAATGTTAAGGGGCTCATCTCCTTTCTTTGCTACCCTGCTTTTTCCTCTCCTCTTTTCTGCTACATAGCCTCCAGTGCGAGTCTTAGGCTTGCAGCTGGCTGTCGTCAGAGTGCTCAGAAGATTGCAATAGTAGTGCCAAAGCTAAGAGCTTGAAGTCATGGGACATTCCCGAAAGCACACTAAAACTTCCTGAGGTATTTTTAAATTAAATGTGCAATGTTTTCTGTTTGCATTCTGGAGTTTGAAATGCGAGGGCCCACATTTTGGGGGTTATCTGCACAGTTCTAAGGGTTGAGTTTGTTTTCTCCACTTTATTTTTTTCTCAATGAAATCTGGTTCTGATGTGATCGCCTGGTTCCACGAGCTGGGACTGCCAGAGAGCTGCCAGCTCATGGGAGAGTCACAGAAGCACTGCAAGTTGGCTACACCGAGAATGTGGAACCATACAGACAGCCCTCTTCATGTGTGTAACTTGCTGTTTTAACCAGAACCTTGGATTCCTACAAGAGACAATTACATCTCTTATAGCTCCTGCCTAAAATGTTTGTGGCAGTAGTTTCTCCCTTTTCTTGAGCATATGCATTAAGATCTTTGGAGAAATTATTCACAGGATAGTGTTTCCTATTAGCAGTCTCAATAAGCGATAGCTTAAACACTCTGTGAACTTGCTGGATTTTTATAAGGCAAAAGCTATTTCTTGAAGGGCAGAGCTTGTAATTTTTTTGTATCTGCTAGGGGGCAACCAACATCTGTTAAATAATATCATCCTCTGTGTGAATAATGCTAAGATCTTAACAGTGATACAGTGAGACAGAAGCATGTAATAATGATACAGAATTTCTGTGCATGTGGAAGGTAAATAATAAATATTACTGAGATTCAAAGAAAGCCTAAGAGCTCCAGAAGGCCAGAGATCCTAAATGTATTTAGATGAGAAGTTGCTAGCTTATAGCTTCGCACAGACAGCATTCAGCTTGTAGATATATGCGCAAACAAGACTGTTTGTGCATATTGGTCATACAGAATGTGAATTGACTGCACAGGTGAGTCCGCTCATGCACAAATGTAGTTCAGTGCCACAGACATTGCAGTAAACACTGCTGTACTGCTGCTACTGTGAAGTCTGACTGAAAATCTAAGTCTCTTGCAGAAATGTGGTCTCTGCGCTGGGTCTCTAAATCATCAAATGTATAAAATAATTCATTAGAAATAGTTCTAATGATTACGGCTGGACACTAGAAAACACCTGTTTTGTGCAAATAAAAAATTGTTTTGTGTTTATTGACCGAGGTGTATAGGGAGAGATGGTTTGTACGCAGGTTTAACACAAATATACATCTCATCAGAGATTCAAGATCAGAGAAGTAAGAAAGGCTGCAAGTCTCTTCACAGTTCATAAATTTTTACATGGTAGGATGTTACAAATGAATGTTAATGACAGAAATTGAATCGCATTACTTATTAGCATCTTTGATGGGAAAATACAGATATTATGCCAAGCCTATTCTTATAGGGGTTGGATATTAGGAAAAGGGTGGTCAGGCACCGGAACAGGCTCTGCAGGGAAGTGGTCACAGCACCAAGCCTGCTGGAGTTCAAGAAGCATTTGGACAATGCTCTCAGGCACATGGTTTGATTTTTAGGTGGTCCTGTGTGGAGCCAGGAGTTAGACTCGAGGATCCTTGTGGGTCCCTTCCAACTTGGGGTATTCTGTCATTCAGTGATTCTGTGTTCTGGTGATTGCGGTACAGTTACAGTACATTGTATACATTTCTACTCATGTTGCATTCCAGCACATTTCACTTAGAAGAAACTCGTAGATGCAATCTAACTACTTCAAACAAATTTCTCATTGCTTATATAATATTTGATCACTTATGAAATTCAGGAATGCAGATTCATGTATTTGTTCTAGGACATGCACACATGTAGGCAGATGGTTAGTATACCCACTGGGAACATATATTTTATGAGCCCTAAACTGCATTTGCAAGAAGGAAAGAAATTCACTATGGAAATAATTCAAGAGAGAAATGGTGGAAATAATTCAGTTTCGTTTATTAAAAAGCATTTATCACCACCATATCCTTTTAAAACTAATATGCAAGTGTGGGTGCGTTTAGCAGAGCATGAATTTTATAAAAAGCAAAGTAGGTACAGACATAAGCAAGTGAGTTCTTCTGCCCGAGTCCAATTGAATTCTTTACAGGATATGGGGCCCAGGGAGTGTGATGAGTGGTTTAATTAGTTTTAAACCATCATATTTAATCAAGCACTGTGCATTGATTCACTTCTAGGAAGGCTTTTTCAGGTCTTTTTATCGTTACTGGTTTATGAGACTTTGGAGCTCTAGATTCAGTGTGGAGCAAATCTCTTTAATTGACATCACCACACACTAAAACTAAATGATTATTCTCCAAGTCAGGTTTTGGACTTAAACTCAGTGTACAGGAAGGAAGAGCCATTAGACACCTCTGAGCTAAAATTTTAATTGGGATATGGTTCATCTGCAAAGCAGCTAAAGTTCATCCCAGTTATCCCTGTGATAAGAAGCTGGAAAAGGTATACATAATAGGTAGTAGGCAAAAATAAAAGGAAATATACCCATATCAGTTAATTTCATTTTGCTGAACAAATTTTTGAATCGGAGCTGCTGTGGGCCAGTGGTTCTTCCTCAGGTCTTTCCTGAGACAGGTTCTTTCCTGGACAACTGAAATGTTCGGTTTATGCTTTTGTAACTTAATTGAGCAATTATCAAAGCAAAATAATGACATCCTAACCTCTTACAGACTACAGTTACACTAAATAAGCTTGATCAATTTAAAGGGAAGAAAAAAGGGAGAAAAGGCCGTTGCTGTGTTTTGATTAGCTGCAAAGGAAAATACATGAATTACAGTTTTGTTGACCTACGATGTGGAAGCAGCATACTTGCAACCAAAGAAGCAAGTTTGGGCCATATTCTTTGCTGTGTTGAGCAGGTTTGAGCTGTGCTGATGCTGTAAGGCTGGTAGGGTACAGTCTTTTACTTGGACACAGGGAGTCTGCTTGAGGTTCCCTACTGCCCTCCCCACAAGAGGTTCAGAGCAACCGGAGCAAATTCTAGGTCCAAGATTAGACTGAAGCTGTGTGGACAAGTAGCCCAGACCTCCTGTAGACCTGCTAGCTTCCTTTGCTAGCTGTCTACCTGTTCTTCGGCTGTCCTGTGCAGCATCTGGTGGGGCGGCTCTGGAGAGCTGGAAATAATCTGTTACGGAAGTGGTCTGGATATGTCACACCTCTTGGTGCTAATATTGCACTGTTCACAGATTCAGGAAAAATTATTGCACATCTGAGGTAATTTTTGATGTTCACTTCTGAAAGTGCGTGGGCAAAAAGTGTTTTAGTAAGCTAATCTTAATCTTAAACATCACTTAATCTGACCTTTTTCACAAAAAGGGTTGTGTAGTAGATTTCAGGAAAAGTCTTTCCTGAAAATGGACTGCCATGAAATTCTGAAGTATGTTTATGATTTTTAAAAAGGGGTTTTATCATATTTATAACTCAATTCAAAATAGCAAATTAGTTTCACCAAGTCTATACTGTCTGCAGGAGAAAACGAGACAACTGTTTTCTTTACCTGTTGGATAGCATCATCATGCCCAAGTACTTCAGAATAATGTGTGGTTATCAGTCTTCAGTCCTTATTAATAGCAGTAATAGTATTATAATAAAAGGTAGTAGTTGACAAACCATAGTCTCTTTAAGTAGCCCTAGTGTACAGTCCTTGCCTTGAAGAGTTTACAATCTAAATGGACAAATGGACAAGGAGATGAAGGGGAGTGCTTGCTGAGGGAAAGTCAAAGTGACTTGCACAAAGTCACTCAACTCATTTGTAGTAGAGCTAAAAATGTATTTCTAAGTGCCCTCAGAACTAGGTGGAGATTTTCCAGCCAGGGACAGATTTAAGGTTTGTTGTCTCACAGTCCTTCTGATCTAGTCTCAGGATTCACAACGTTGCAGTAAAATTTATAGCGATTGCTTCTAGCTGTGGAAAGGAATTAAGGTATCAGATCTAAAAACTGTGAGTCTTTTGTATGGGAAAGCTGCATTGGGTCACTTTTAGATGCTTCTAAAATTGTGTGAAACAATTCCCTGCCTAGACAGAGGGCATACGTAAAATAGAATGAATCATTTTCTTTTCCTCAAAAAACTCTTAAGCCACTTTGGACTTTGTGTGTGAGGAATACCCAGTACGTGATGGTATGCCCGTGGGCTAAATGTTTCTCTGGCTTTTGTTAAAAGAAATACAAAGTGAAAACATCCAAGGTTCATGACTTCATGACCAAACAGCAAGAACCTCTCCACCAAAATGGTTTATTTTTTTCTACCTGCTAATGCTGACTCTTTGGAATTACGGTGTCCTTTGGAAATAATTCAAAACTGGCAAGAAAGCAAGCAAACGCTTGCTGGAAATTTGTCTAGTTTCCTTTGCCTGGTTTCTTGACTTTTTAAGGAGCCAGGACTGCTGGCTCCCCTGCTCCCTGGTGGGCAGCTCCTCTGCTGGTACCTCTTGCTGAGGCAACAGGTTGTCCTCTCAGCTTAGGGGGGATGAAGAACACGGAGGAGAAGAGTGGACCTCCTGGACACTGGCTGGGGAGAGGGGGGTGTCACTTGCCTACGCGAGTTTGTAGAAAAGGAGATAAAGGTGTGAGCAAGCAAAATTCTGGTCCATGATCCTCTTTTTCTGAGTAACCTGCATTTACTAACATGGAGCACCATTAATGTTTCTTATTTTGTGGAGAATTGGGGCCTGTGAGAATGAAACGCTGTGTTTTTTCTCCCGTGGCGCAACAAAAGTGTGCGTAAGAAACCTCCACAAATTGAAATTACCTTTTTTCTCCCACAGGGTTCTGCTCAGAAATATGTTTACATGCTAGAAAGAGGCAGAGATGATATTCCAATAATTTTCACTCAGATGCAGTTCTGGTAATTATTGGCTGGGGGAAGACTTTCAGCGTTAAAGATGCTCAGTGCTAGAGAGGTCTGGGATTTGCTGTCAAAAACAGAACAGTGTAAACTGCTGAAGAACCCAAAGTCTTCAGGCTAAGGCCCAGATGTTTCATGCTAACCATGAAAGGTATCTTTCCTGAAATACAGGCACTGCTCAGCATGGCTATAAAGCATTAAGTCCTAATGATCCTGTCTGAAGTCCTGACCCAAAAGACCACAAGAACTTGCTGAGAGCAAGGCTACAGCTTGCAATGCTGCGGAGATTTCAAGATAAAATAAATCAGGTTGCTGACGCTGTCAGCTCTCCATCTCCTCCTCTGGAGGTACTTTAATCTGTATTCTTTCTTAACTGGACAATCTACCCCATGCGTCTTTGAGGCACAGTACAGAACCTGAAATATTTTTGATGTTTTCTTTTGTAACCCCTTATTTTTATTCCTTTCTGAATGAAAAGGCAGAGTTGTTTTTTTTTTTTTGAAAAAAAAGGGTAGTTTTTTTTTTTTTTTTTTTTTTTTTTTTTTCCTGTATATGTTTTTCCTCTCACAGGTACTGCTGTATGATAATTTGCTGTTTCACAGTTTTGGCATTCACACATCCTTGGAATTTCTGTCACTTTTACTGTTAAGAAAAAAATCTGTTTTATTAGTAACAAAGTGATCTTGTGGCAATAACATGAGTACAGGAATTCATTAGCTTTTTAGTGAAGTTTTTTAAAACAGTAGTTCTGCAGAGCTCAAATTATTTTTGTTTGCTTTGTCTTGTCATTAATATTGTGCCTTCTTTCTTTGGTCACTGATTGGGATTTAACCTGGGAGGGTTGGTGCACAAGGAGCATTAACCTGTTCTGTAGCAACTACTGGCATGGCACACAGTTCTGGATTGTGTGAAAGCCCTGTTCAGAGCACAACAAAATCCTATGTAGGTCTCTGCAGAGAGGTTCCTACAGCATCTCCCCCTGTGAAGGTGTGACCTTTTCTCGCTGATGATTTGGGACTAGTTCATATGTGTTGTCATTGATTTGTGGCATATTAGACATCAACTCTGCAGCTGAATTTAGCTGGGTGGCTTGTCTTCTGTGAATTTGGTTTAGGTTTGGATTTATTTACTTACGTATTTATTTCATATAAACATAAGGAACTAAAAACCTTTGTGGTATCCATATGATAGCAGTTTCTTCTTTTAGGAGTGGGAATGTTATTTCTTCAAATTTGAGATCAGAGAAGCAAAACGACTGCTGATTTCCAGGATGTAGAAGACAAGATGGTCTCACTGCATTGCAAGGTAGCTTTATGGACAAATTGAAGTCTGAGTATTAGTCACGTTAGCCAGCTTTGACTTTTTCCCAAGTGCTGTGCTAATCGTGAGGTGATCCTTGATGTGATGAGCACAGGCCCACTGATGCCAGAGTAATAAATGCTTTTTGCCGCAGTATTTTCAAAAGAATCACAGCACTAGACTGTGGGTTATGCTCTCTAAAAGTGCACATCTAAGATAAAGGAAGTTGGATGGCTTTCAACACGTGAACCATGGTGCATGCAACCTAAGAGTGAGGCTGCATGTCTCAAAGGACTACAGACCACAGGAGAACGTGTTACAGCAAGACAAAAGAGGAACCTCATCCTCCATTAATTCTGTGGGGTTCCCAAAAACAAGACTCCTCTGTGTCCTTGAGGTGGTCCACAAATACAAGGGAGGAAGACATTTCGTTCTAAAGTTGGTTCCTCCAGCATGGATTGCATCATCTGTATTGCATTAATCTTAAGTGCACTCTTGCTATTGTGTCAGGGTTTTGTAGTTACTGGGGGAAAAATTGTGTGGTTTCTTTTGAACGTTATTCTTGAAGCGTGCAAATGGTTTTTTTTCATCTGCACAAGTACTGCAGTCTGTGCTCTCTCAAACGTTAAATAAGAGAACAAAAACATTTCTTGAAAAGTTAGAAAGCAGAGATGTATTAAAAATGCCATAGTTGGAATGTAGTTTGGATCTTGGTTCTAAAAGATCAAAAGGTTCATTTTATCCTCAGTACTGACAATTGCTGATTCAATCTCTTCTACCTGTTCTCTCAAGTTTTACTCTTCCACATTTTTCCATCTTTTTCACAACCCATAGCACATAGATGAAGAGGGTCTTTTGAACGATTATTAGTTTTGATGTCTTTACAGTAATTTAAGGAAGTCTTACTAGTCCCTACTTTTTCTTCTTTGTTCCTATGGAAACTTATTGTAAGTGGCAGTATGATTATTCATTTCATAGTTGAGTCTTTCATGGTGGCCCTTTGATGGGTGTTGTGATGGAAAGTCACTATTTCTGCTGGATGTTACACTGAATATAATGGAGATAACTTATGAGCATTTTATTGTGTTTTTTTTTAGGCAGTCCCTACATGAACCTGAAAGGAAAGTTTAAATGCTTGAGAGTTTAAAAAAGGCATAAGCTGAAAATAGCAAGTACTGGGAGGTAGATTTTGCTTGAAGTAATCGAGGCCAGCTGAGCAAGACAGAAGAGGACCTGCAGGCTTATTTCAGAGCTCCACCTACATACCCCTCTTCTTATGGGTTCACAGCTGGGATTGGACTCAAGCTCTGGAGTTAGAGTTCGAGTCAAATCCAGCATCTCCTGAAACTGAGTTCAGATCCAGCCCTTTGGGTTTATTTGTGACAACAAACTTGGCCAGCACAGCACTCAGTTACACTTTCATTGGGTACATATATTCCAAAGGCAGGACACTCCCACAGACTGGCTTTCCGAAATCTCCCCACAGGTAGTGTTCAAATGTGTATTTTTCTCCAGTTAATGGTTGCTGGCTTCTGGTACCGGAAAAAAAGCTTTTGTTCATGACTTTGCTCAAAGGAAGAAAATAATTTTGTTTGCACAAATATTTCTAGCCAACAGTCTGGATGTTCCTGGGTGCTTTCTTTGTTTTAGAAGCTCAGAAGGTTTAGAGTGAGGTGCTTTCTGCATATGTCTTCTAACAGTTAATCTTCTTAAACAGGGTCAGAAAAGATTATTCCTTTGGTCTCTTTCAGTCCTTAGAAAAATACAAGAATAATCATTTCTAAGGTATTTTGCTACTGCACCCACCTGATCCCAGCTCTGTGAAAATCTGACCTTCTCAAGAGCTCACAGCTACTTGTCAGGTCGCTCGGGCCACAATTCACAAACACTTAGTTCTTCCCAGGGCCATGCAGGCATTGAATATTAAGGGTTTGCCTGAGTGCCATACTGAGCACAGAACTTAAAACCTGGATTTGAAGACTTATGTGAACTTCCTGAGCCCTGAGGAGCATACTCTTTCTCTAATAGACAAAGCTTTCATCTTCACAGCCCTTCTTCCTGATCTTGCCTGGTATAGAATTTGCCCCGTTGCACTTCTCTGGAGCTGTGTTAGGCAGGACGTGGGCCTGAATGATAATTCTGGCACTATCTGTACTCTGTATTGGCCATTTCATTTCCCATTCTCACCTGTGCCCAGAACTTTACATTTTGAAGTATATTGTTGTCACCCGTGTTGCATTGCCACCATCCAAAAGTGCGAGCGGCCCTCTTCAGCCACTTTGTTTCACCCTTGATCCCATTTAAAACCTCCCTTGTTTAACGTGCAACAAGTTCTGTAAATACACATCTGGAAAAGATGTGAGAGATCTGTCTCCTCCAGTTTGCTTGTGAAATCCACCAGTATTAGCGTTGAAGACACTTCAAATGACCCTTGCATCCAATATCTGTGTCAAAACCAGGTAATAGTTTTGTCTTGGTAATTCTGCTTTGCTAGTTATCACCAATGTCTCACACTTACTACCCTGACAGCACCCAAATACAGTGGACCTACGTGCAAGCTAAGGTGAGAGAATTTAACCCAGATATATATATTTTTTTTGTATAAGCAGCTCTAGACCTTAAATGACAAAAGAAAAAATTAGTCTTGTTTATATTTAGATTTCACTGTTAGGGTAATGTGGATTTTCTTGAACTTCCTCTCATTACCCAGTGTTTTAGGTAAGCAGCCCAGAGCTTTTAAAGAAGTTTATTCAGTGAATACACCACACAAGTCAGCATACCTACAGAGGGTTGACTTTTGTTCCCAGTTGCTGGCCACTACCTGTAGCCAAGGTATGGAGATATCAACAGAATAATGACTTCTCCCTATGGCTTGAAATGCTTTTTCTACCCTTGCTTTTAGATTTGATCTTCAAGCCAAGTCTAATCATGTTTGCTGCTTCTTTCTATTCTTTCTGAATGCCACTTGCTTGGCTTTTGTGAGCCTACAACCTACATTCTTATAGCAGTTGACAGAGCTTAACTATGTTTGGTCCCATTTGTCATCCCACTCCCAAAGGCTACTAAGGACCAGCAATTTTCATTGTCATGCAAGAATCTCAGATTTTTGATGAGGTTTATTTTTAAGCACAGAAAGTCTAAAAATAGACCAATTACACAGAGTGAATCAAAGTGCAGTCAAACAATGTTCTTCTGTATCTATTACTATTTTTAAAATATTAAAATTTAAGATCTGGCTGTTTTTTTTTTTTTAACTGCATATAATGAAATTGGCAAGAGGAAACATCTGATGCTTCAGTAAATGCTGATTCCATTCATGAGAATATGCCTTGCATTTCTAAACAAGGGTTATAAGCAACAAACCTGAGTTGCAATGTAGATGAGGCTAGAGACTGAAAGATCGGGTTGAGGGGAGGATATCTCAACAGTGGGGACCTGCTGCCCTCTGTACTGGAGCAGGCAAGCACAGGCCTCTGGAGATGAAACTGGGTGATGCTGCATGTCAGAACACCAAAAATCCTCGTGAAAGGAGCATCAGGCATTGCTTTCCTAGCAATTGGGAAGGTACTCGGTAACACTGGCCCATCTGTCATAGGTCAAAGATGTTGATTCAGGTCCCCGTTGTATGAACTCTACTCTTTTTAAGCTCCCCTTTTCTCTTTATTGTAAAGGCACTTTTACAATAAAAGGTGGCAAAGCAAGGTACAAAGTTTTTTTTTAAAAAAAATGGTTTGTGTTCCTTCCAGAGGTCGATAGTTTAGGACAGAAAAATCACAGAAATGAGTATAGTCTGTCAGCGTTCTGCTTTAAGCCTTTTCATACATGCCAGTTTTCATTTAGATGTCCAACACTAAATCCACCCCATCACTGAGTCCTCCTGAATGTGGGGACTCCCACTTCCACACCCAAATTGCCTTCAAAGGCATCTCCTTTTTTACTTCAGTCTGGTATTTTAGAGGCAATTTTTTCCATTTTTATGGTGAATATTAATTTCCTGTTGGTTTTCCTGTGCATGCTTTGTGGGGGTAAACAACGCGAGTAAGGACAGGGCAGCTTGCTGGAGAGACGAGTGTTGGGGTGGTGTTGTACCCAAAGCATGAAGTTTTCCAGTGAGGAAAAAAGTATGGGAATCCTGAGCGACAGCCAGGCTCTGGGTTCAGGTGATCTCTGTTTGGGAGATCAACAAGCACTTGTATCGATCTAACCAAAAACGTCACCAGAGTAGAATGAGCAAGAAGGTTGCGTGAATGGCAAGGTCCGGTACACACATTTTCCTGATAGTCTCTTTTTGCTGCGCTTGTTTTCCGGAGCGCCGACTCTTGTAGGCACGACTGTCAGTCACCCCTCAGTTGCCTCCTTGGTGGAGAAAGATGGTACGTAGTGATCGGTGGGCACTTGGGAAGGGCTGCGCAGCCAGTGAAGGTTTTGTATCCCCTAGTGCCCCTGGCTGGATCGGATCGGAAGGAGAGTTTCACAGGGACAGAAATCGTGGACCAGAGGAGAGGCATGGTGCTGAGGAGTCGTGCCTTTGTGAGTGGAGTCATGATCTGTGGCTGGCATGTGGATGCCACCTGGCAGCATAAATAACATCCTGATAATAAGGAGAGGTACAAGTAGGAACTGTGTTCTGCAGGGGCTTGAAGGCAGAGACGAGGCTGCTGGGAGCAGCGCGTGTTTGGTGTGGGGAGGGGTGGAAGGGATAGCCTGGGAGGAGAGAATGAACAGTTACATGAAATAATCCATAAAATTAGTGAGTTGGTGAAATGAAACTGGCTCATTAAACAACTTAAACAGAAAGAAAACAATTAATAAGCAAAACTGTGGTCAAGGAAGAAGTATTACAAGCAATTTGGTGAAAGAAGTTGAAAATGAGCTGGAAGCAGTCTATCAGCTGGAGCAAATGGAGCATTGTGTGGTCCTGGTAGCAAGGGAAAGCTGAGGAACATCCCTAACCACATGTGGAAGGGGGATGTGACAGCATCCACCAGAGCTGCAGATCTTTCTGGGGCTCGCATCCTAACACCTTTCTTGGCCATGCCAATGGGAGGTCCAACCCATAGCTGCAGGAGTCTGTCATTACAATCAGATGCACCAAAGCAATGAATCCAAATGCTCCTTAAGTTTGGGCAGAGTGGG
Source organism: Anseranas semipalmata (assembly GCA_013399115.1). Taxonomy (NCBI): domain Eukaryota; kingdom Metazoa; phylum Chordata; class Aves; order Anseriformes; family Anseranatidae; genus Anseranas; species Anseranas semipalmata. The sequence continues at coordinate 64,802 of VXAA01002127.1, forward strand.
GAGGAAGTGGCTTGGATTATGTTTTAAATCGGATGAAAACTCCATGGTTGATCCCGTCGTGACAAAGGCCAGGAGGGTCTCTGTGCTGCACTTGCATTTATAAACCACTCTGTGCTAATTTTGTCATGTTCTGCACAGTAAAAACTTTCCAGAGCATTATGACGGAGATGGTCTAACCCAAAATTACAGATACAAATTTTTTATCAGATCACTTTAGACTTTATGAAACCCTGAAATGTCTTTCTGCTTGTGCACAACTTTGAACCTTGGAGAAGGCTTGTATAGGACTTGAATTTGAATTTGTTTAATCTATTTTTATACTATTGAAATCTCTGCCCCCCCCCAGATCTGATAAACTTGCATGCATACATATCCTCTTCCACTTGGTGGCTGTTCCCTTGCTGAGGATGTGTTGCAGGCTGTTTGCCGGCTTATTTGCAGCTTCATGTACTAACAGGTTCCTTTCTAACATAGGTGAGGTTTACTACATAACTGAGTTTTTCTGTGGCAGAAAGCCACAGAGAACCCCGTGAGCGCAGGCTGGTAGAATTACAAGGTGCTAATCGCACAAAGACAGCGTTCCCTTGTCGTCATGTGGTTTTATTTATCTTCTCCCCCCCAGCTACCCCTCTGATTTCCAGACCAGAACCCTGAAGAGCCTTAGCTCGGTGTGAATTATATAATTGTGCTGCTGCTGGCCATGTGACTGGCTGCCTGAGTAATTCCCTGCAGAAGGAGACAAACTGCATGTTAAAAAGCTCAACAAACAGTGTTTAAAACACAAACGTGCAGCGGTAGTATACGACACTCGTGCCACTTTGTCTGAAATCTCCTACTACTGCCGCAGCCGCGTGGAGGTTTAATGTATGGTACCAGGCTCAGTGACCTGAGGGGAAGAGCATGGGTGGGGAGGGAAGGCTAGCTGGACCTTTGGCTTGTTTCCTTTCCCCTGCAACAACCCCCTGCTCCAAAGCTGGTTTCATCTAAGGCTCATCAGAACAAATGGTTCCTTGGAGACCTCAGCGTGGAGCTAGGAGTCGCTGCCTCCTGGAGGTAAGCAGCAGTCGCGGCGTCCCCCATCGCCTGGGAGCCTAAATCTGTTTTCGCCGTTCTGCAGTGGTGTAGAACAGAGGGAGAAGGAGAGAGCAGCTGGCGTAAAATATGCAGGGATCCACTAAAAACCTTCTTCGTTTGTAGGTAATATATGGGAAGCAGGGGGAAGGGCCAGATTAAATGTTCCCATTTTACAAAAAGCCTTGCGCTGTTTTCAGGACAGTTAATTGCATTGATTGTTCTGACCTCTGTATCTTCCTTTCATACGGGAGCTGGTCATTGAATTGTAACTTGTTTTTCGGCTGGCTGAAGCTGGAGGAGAAGGGGCTGTCTGGCACCGCAAGGCTGGATGGGTGTGCGTAGAGTGTGTGCATTTCCAGAGCACAAGACTTAAGGAGGCTGTTGCTCAGCTTCAGAAAGCACAGCTGTTGCAGAGCGAGCGAGGGAGTGTGGGCGCAGCCTTGCGATCTTTATCAGGTAGGCAAATGCACAAGCCATGTGCTTGTTCCTGCCTAGTTTTATTTCTCGTATTGGCGGTATTATTAGCGGGTAGCGTTTGGGTTCACAAAGTCCTCGTTTCTGCTTGTGGCAGGCGGATGTGGGTGATGATAGCAGCTGGGTGTGTTTGCCCAGAAGCCGGTATGTATGAATGAGGAGATCAATAGCTGTGCTAAAAATCACTGAGCCATCTGGGATTTGCAGATAGAGGATTGACTTGCAAATCCTACTGCAATTGAGATCTGCAGTAACTGCTGAATAGCAGCACACACGATGGAGGTGTCGTAGAAAGTTATCCAGAAGACCTGAAACAACCCGGTGGTACTTTTCTCAGCCCTCTGTTGCAAAGAAGCTTAGGAAAGGGTGAGAAAATGCTGAGGCAGCGGAAATGATGTTCTGCTGTTTTTTTTTCTTCTAAATCTTGTTGTTGACATGTAATTTTGAATCTACTGCAGGAAGATAGACAATACAGCTGTATTTTACGTGTACCTGGTGACTACCAAAACCAGTCTCTTTACATCTGCATGCAACTTGGAGAAGCCCATAGCCAAGGGGGTGTGGGGGAGAGCACAGGCAGAGAGAGGAGAAAAGCCTTGCTCAGAAAGACGGCAGAGAATACACTGGGAAATGGAGTTTGGATTTCAAGTCCATTTTATGCTTATTCTGTGCTCTGTGATTATGCAGACCTACAGCATTTATCAAACTGTAAAAAGAAGCTAGGGACAAACCAAGATCTGAGAGTAGAGAGAGTGCAGAAAGAGTCTTACTGTAGGTGAAGAAGTCAGTGCTTTCAAAACAGATCGGTCATCTCCGTGGTAGCTTTCATCACAGATTTTAAGTACAGAATTAGCCTGCCATTCTTTCTCAGTGATAAGCGGTGATATTTGCCTGTTCTACTTCACGTGAGGAAACTGAGGTATGGGAAAGTTATGAGTTGTCGTGCAGGTTTCTGGTCAAGCTGTTCTACAATGTGGCAGGGAATGGAGAGGCTGGTTGCTGGCACAGGATGCCATGGTTATAGACCTGTGTAACAGTTAGGTAAATACATACATGTTCATGGTATGGAGCAAAATAGGTTTTCTGCTTTATGTACTTCTCTGTTGTCTTTCATCACGGACAAATACGGATGTTGAAACTCAGATATTCATAACCATGCTGGGCATCCAAGTACTAAAATAGTAGCATTTGGAGTCTAGAAAGATTAAACAACTTAGCCAATGTTGAAGAAGTAGTTTGGAAAAGAACTGGAAATGCAAAACAAATGCCCCAGTGTTTTACCCACTAACTCATTCCAGTGAAGCAAAATAACAGCTTTTCTCTTCTAATTGTTTCTTTATTTTCCTGGCAGGTCGTGACCTGACCTTATGTTAGCTTGGATAGTTACATTTTCCTTCTGTGCTATTCTAGCTTGTATTTTAAGTGGTGGTTCTAGTATTTATTTTATAAAGTTGCTGTGTGGATGTCTTCTACTTGAGAAAGAGGAAGATTTTGGTGGTTGGTGATGTTATCTCTGAACAACATATAAGCTAGTTTGTAAATAAACTTGGGAACACGAAATAAAATGTGGTACATGATTGTTAGTCCTCCGTAATATCCATGTTGCTCACAATGCTGTGTATTTGGAGGTTTGTCAGGGTTTGCAATATTTGCCAGATCTTTTCCCTGAATTTATTTCTTAGTGGAGACATTCAGAGTAAAAAGGCTGCAGCTAAAACTTTAATAAGTAGGAGGCATCTTTCGTATCTGTAGCTGTCACTGCATCACACAACAGATGTAGTGGTGATGTGACCTAACCCTATTGCCCTTACTGATGTGTTAGCAGAGCTACACTTACTGCGCTGGCATTCCTAAGAAACAGAACTGGGCCTTTTGTAAAGCTCCTTTCTCTTATTCTGAATCTGCAACCCTGGTTCTTCTGGTCCCAAAATATAGACTGTGGTCAGCTGAAACTGTGAAGCAGTTGGTCTTGCCTTTTGTGTTGGGATGCAGCTAGTGGAGAACATCACTTTTCCTGTGACCTGCGCCACTGAGTGGTATCACTCTGTAGGGCAGTCTCCTCAGGAAGGCACTTATGGATATATTCATCACTTCTGTAGTGCCATTGCTCAGAGAAGTTACAGGGGCCATCTGTGTAATCAAATATGTTCACAGCTATCAAGGAGGCTCTTCAGATAGGCCTATAGGTAGCCAACAGCATATCATAGAACCATAGAATGGCTTGGGTTGGAAGGCACCTTAAAGATCATCTAGTTCCAACCCCCTGCCATAGGCAGGGATGCCACCCACCAGATCAGGTTGGCCAGGGCCTTGTCCAGCTTGGTCTTGAACACCTCCAGGGACTGAGCCTCCACAACTACTCTGGGCAACCTGTTCCACTGCCTCACCACCATCTGAGTTAGGAAGAATTTCCTCCTAACATCTAATCTGAATCTCCCCTCTTTTGGTTTAAAACCATTCCCCCTTGTCCTGTCATTGTCTGCCTGAGCAAAAAGTTGCTCTCCATCTTTTTTATAAGCCCCCTTTATGTACTGAAAGGCTGCAATAAGGTCACCGCAGAGCCTTCTCTTCTTCAGGCTGAACATCCCCAGCTCTCTCAGCCTGTCTTCATAGCAGAGGTGCTCCAGCCTTCTGATCAACTTTGTGGCCCTCCTCTGGACCCGCTCTAACAGACCCACATCCTTCTTGTGCTGAGGACCCTGACCTGGACGTAGGACTCCAAGTGGGGCCTCACAAGGGCAGAGCAGAGGGGGACAATCACCTCCCTTGACCTGCTGGCCACTCCTCTGTTGATGCAGCCCAGGACACAGTTGGCCTTCTGGGCTGCAAGAGCACACTGCTGGCTCATGTTGAGCTTTTCGTCCACCAGAACCCCCAAATCCTTCTCTGCAGGGCTGCTTTCAATGAGTTCTCCACCCAGCCTGTACTCATGTCTAGGATTGCCCCAACCCAGGTGCAGCACCCTGCACTTGGACTTGTTGAACATCATTAGGTTCACATGGGCCCATGTCTCAAGCTTATCCAGGTCCCTTTGGATGGCATCCCTTCCTTCTGTTGTATCAACTGCACCACTCAGCTTAGTGTCATCTGCAAACTTGCTGAGGGTGCACTCGATCCCATTGTCATCACTATCACTGCAGTATCTTTTGAAGAAGAAAAAAGAATAATTTGCCTGTCTCCTTACAGAACTTTTGCCATGCTCCCCCCTCCAGGAGTTGAGATCAGGAGTTGAATGATCTGATACTACTTTCAGCGTAGTCATGCTTATTTCCATGCCTTATCTCCACTGATGGCAGTAAGACTTAGGAGCAGATAGCTAGGAAAGCATGGACCCATTGATTTTCATAAGTGGTCGTCAGTCTAACTGAAGATCAGAATCTCTCTGAAGGAACTGTCACACTTTGTTGGATAAATGATCTGCAAATGAGAACTTTTCCAAGGAAACTATGTGATAGGTGGCAAAGGAAGAGCATGTTCTAACACAATCTTGCATATCACAGAATCGTTTAGGTTGGAAGAGACCTTCAAGATCACCTAGTCCAACCTGTGACCTAACACTACCAAGCCCTCCACTAGACCATGTCGCTAAGCTCTACATCTAAATGTCTTTTAAGTACATCCAGGGATGGTGACTCAACCACTACCTTGGGCAGCCTGTTCCAATGTCTAACAACCCTTTCAGTAAAGAAATTTTTCCTAGTATCCAACCTAACCCTCCCCTGGCGCAACTTTAGCCCATTCCCCCTCAGCCTATCACTGGACACGTGGGAGAAGAAACCAATCCCCACCTCGCTACAGCCTGCTTTAAGGTCCCTGTAGAGAGCGATAAGGTCGCCCCTGAGCCTCCTCTTCTCCAGGCTAAACAAACCCTGTTGTAATATGTTGATTAGAAGAAAAATTCTGCCACAACAGAGGAGTTAGGGTGTGATAAAGTAGATTGAGAAACAAGCTATAACTTACTAATTTTTGCCTGGAACTTTCAGCAATAGACCATGATAAGTATGTGACTCCAAACTCCTCAAGCTTTCTAATCCTACCTCTATCAGATAGTGGAACAGAAGGTGTCTTCAGAATTTTTGACAGCCTATCAAGCTGGTAAAGGAACAAGTGTGCTCGTTAGAAAGTCTGGTTTAATAGTAACCTGAAAGGGAAAAAAAAAAAATCCATACAGGATTATATTTATGGAATAGAGAAGCCACAGAATCCACTTGCAGGGGAAGCACAGAGCTAACTGTAGCTGTGAGTCTGACCAGCACTGCAGTATTTCTGCCTCTGAATAATTCTTGTTTCACCCAGTCTTGGTCTTGAGCTGTGAAAAATATCTATAAGAAATAGTGACATGTACCTGGTTTTCTAATTCTCTTAACCAATTGTGAGATCACCATAGATTCACAACGTTGTTGACAATTTAAGAGAATGGTAGAGACATTTCTGAGTACAGCTATGGTGGAAAAAAAAACACGCTTGCAGGAAGGGAGAACATTTTTTGATTGTTGTTTAATGGTTGTTTCACCTCCCCCAGGACAGATGCAACGAACAAGAGAGATGAGGGGAAGCCCACACTATGGAAGAAGTAATATACTTGCTTGAAAATAATTCTTGTTTTACTTAAAGTTATTTCAGGACAGTGAAATAGGAAAAATATCCCATGTGGTTGCCCAGGCTTTACTCTGTACCAAAACAAATTGGAGCATTACTCTCAAAATTTTCATGCTGTTTTTCTAAATCTATTTTTTTCAGGGATGTTCAAATTGAGTTAAACAACTTTTCCCAGAATTATTTTACAACATAACAAAATTAATTTTTGAGTAAACTAACACTGCTTAGCATTACAGAATATTTGAAGTTGGAAGGGACTTCAGGATGTCAGGTTGCTCAATTTAATGGTTTAATGTTAAAGCGGCACTCCATCCTTTAGCAGCTTAGTGTAAAAGTAAGCAAGATTTAACTTTGGAAAAATTAGATTGTTAGTCTTTAAAGCTGTGGAAGAGATTTGGGAGATTCCCTGTAAAGAGGGATGGTCTATGCAAACACCTTTTTTTTTTTTTTTTACCTTCTGCAGTAGGAAGCTGAGTTTTGCTGAGCACTGCAAGGCCAAGCGTTCTTAGAGAAATGTTTTATTTTCAAAAATACACCACTTTTCAGGTGTAATGGCAGAAAGGGCTACAAGCCTTGCTTTCTGTGATGTGTTTTTGCCCCTTGGCACTCATCTGACTGTTCAAGTGTAAGTTCATCCCAAAATGTTTTGAAGAATGGAGCATTCATTTTTTTTTTTCATTTCAATAGTTTATATACACTAAGAAATGTAGTGGGAAAACAGTTCAAAAAAGCAAAAACCAAAGCACCTTCAATATCTGGCTGGAAAATGGTGATCTGGAGGATCCCTCGGAGTATGCATGTGTTTGACATCAAGTCAGAGCCTTTGCAAGAGTGAAATTGATCTGCTTTTGGAGTCAGTGGAGTTACTCAGGGGTGAATCTACCTCTCCTTGCACCTTTCCCACCTTTTGCTTAATGTGGTGCAATGAACTAAAACTCGAGACTTGTAGAGCACCGTTCCCACTAATAGAAATATCTGCAAATTAATCAGGCTGTGGTACTTAACATTAAATCTTGCTTATTATAAAAGACTGTTATGTCATGCTAATGAGATTTTTCAGTTTTACTGCCTGCGTACTGCTGATCCAGACAGCCAAGAGTTTTGGTATTATTTTATGCTCAACTATGCCTTACTGACTTTTCTTTTTTTGTGGAGACAGGCATGGGGAAGAGTAGATGAATTCTCTGTTGAATTTTTTTATCTGTGGTAAAAGTATCTGAAACAAGTGAATAGGAAAAAAAGGTGTGTGTTTAAGCATATGAGGCTTTTGAGCATCTTGTTTTTAATTTACAAAAACAGATCCTGAAAATATGTGTCTTCATGAAATATCCAAAATAAAAAATGTATGGGAATAGGAATTATATAGGAGAAAACAAGGACCAGAATTTTAGGGAGGGAAAAAAATGAAGAAGCAATGGCTTTTCTTCCTCCATTTCTGCTACTTGAAGCAGTTATACAGAGTAGATTGAAAAGATCCAACTGATATAACTAGCCAAATGTACTTTCTCCATTTCCCAAAGGCCAAGCTGATCTACTCACTGGAGACCTGACCCAAATGAGAATTGCATCTCCTGGAGAAAACTTCAGGTCTTGAAATGAGCACGGTAGGATGCTGGTGCTATCATTAGCATTGAGAAGCCAGTTGATTCTGCTGCTGCTCCCAAGCTGTGGCCAACCATAGTTTGAAGTTACCTGTTTTGATCCAGTTTTCATGGACATAATCTAACTGCTCACTTCACAGTGAGAAAATGACATGGGGAGGCTTCATCTGTACAGACACGTTTGTGCCTGGGAGGTGAAGTGAGCATAGTCCTTTGAGGGGAGAGGTGGGCTTAGCGTCCAGATGACTTTTATTTATTACTCTTATTTTTAATACAGACCTCAAGTGAGAGTAATTGGTATTGCCATGTTGAGCTTGATAGCCTTGTGCTGTCTTACACTAGTAGTGTATCTAGCTAATTAGTATAGCGTTCTGCATATTTATCTCAGCGTGAAGGAACCTGTCCCCTTCACAAGCCTTGTAGATGCAGTAGCTCCAAGGCTTAGGCATGTAGTCATGAGCAGCAGGAGTGACTAACCTCCACTTGAGAAACCTCCTTTAAGCCTGAGGTGGTAGTTTTCCCCCTTCTGCCAAGACAAGAAGCCATCTGCAGAGATAAATATGTGGTGGCATCCTTATCAGTTATTTACAGGTGCCTTAAATAGCAGAAGTAGTGAGATGCCATGGTGTTTAACAGCAGTTTGCTGTTTTTCTTCCTTAAAAAAAAAAAAAAAAAAAATCAAGGAAATTAACCCCCTCCTTCACCAGTGTAGAGTGGGCCCTAAAAGGTCTACCTGAATGAACTGGCCGGCTGTATGCTAACCCCTTCCCTACAGTTAGGTCAGGGTTGTGTCCATCTCCCATGTGAGTTGCACAGGGACTTGGTTTTCAGGAGAAGTGATTACTTGGCAGTCAGCCCTATGTGTGTTCATCTTTCTATTTCTGATGCGTGACTTCTCAGAAGAACAGTATTGTTGTTTTTTTTTAAGCTGTTAGATCTGTTGTTTTCAAGTCGTTGTGGCTTCTGTGTCATTTAGGAGTGGTTTTGACCTGTTTTGTATCCGAGCTTTCTTGCTTACAAACTGGTTTTCCCTGAAGAAGTGTTGTTATAATTGCTGTGCTTGCAACTTTGCTTCTGTCACTTACATGTCTGTGTCTCCAGGAAAGTCCACAGCTTCATTTTAGGGTTTGGATGTGAAGAGGAGATTAAATTTGGTGGGGTTTGGGCTTCTGTTTTCCAAATAATTGGTGTTTTGTTTGTTAATGTGGTCAGCTGGACACATCTTAAAGGGGGCTGCCTTTTAGAAAATTCTCAACCCTTGCTTTTGGAAATCTCTTGTGCACTTCAAGTTGGGCTGCTCAAAGTTGCTAGTCATATTTGAAAACTTAGGCTTTCAGATTTGTCTTTTTTATTTGTTTTCTTTTTAAAATCATCTTTCTCTGAGACCTCAAGGGAAGGCAAATTAATCATAATCTGGTGACATTCCATTAGGGAAACATAATTCTTTTGAAGTCTCTGTGCAGTTATTATAGGGAACCTTTCATTATGTCAAAACCTCAGATTGAAAGTGATAAGATAGCAAAAAACAGTATCCATTCCAAGAGTGTAACAAAATATTAAGTTTATATTGGGAACTAGTTTGCAAAAAGAGTTTTTCCTCCTTAAAACAGACGCACATAGTGTGGAACCCAGGTATATATAGCATCGGTGAATAAAAGCTGTGTCTCAGTTTCTCAGGCCAGCTTTCTGTGTTGTATGAATGCCCACGTTTGTCTAAGAGCATAGGTCCAGATGCCTCCCAGCATCTGTAGTGTGTCATTGGCAAAGCACTGGAGAAGGTAACTATTTACAGCTAATGTTGGAAAATAAACCAGAAGCTGAGGGTAAGGAGCTGCCGAGTTCTGCATTGAGTTTGGTGCTGATGGATGGCAGGGATGAGGTGAGCATAGCTGGCACTTGGAGCATGAGAAGGCAGGGGACAGGTTGCTTTCAGCTTGCTTTCATCTCATTCACCCAAGCAAGTAGCAGTATAGCTGACAGACACCTCCAGGGGAGGGTAATAACATGCCATTACTCAGCCTTGTTTAGGGCTACAGAGAGAGAAATGCTATCTTTATAACTTTCCTAATATATTCCTGTTCTTTTTTGTATGCCAGCTTGTCATTTTTGAGACAGAGAACGTATGTTCTATCAGCAATGAATGCACTTGCCATTTGGGGGTGCCGGAAAGGGCACATTCCCTGTATCTGAATGGGGTGGCTGTTCCCTCAGTGAAGGCCCTTGCTCCAATTAGCCTGAAAAAGGAGAGCCCAAAATACATGCATGCTGCTGCACTTTTATCAAAGAAGCGGTGGTTTTCTGACAGCCATAGGTTGACCTTGCAAGAGCATCCCAGCAGTGCAGGTCTCTGCCTGCTGTAATGAAGCGCCCAGCTGCCAGAGGAAGAAGGGACTGGGCACCAGTTGAAACTCAACAGGAATATTCTCATTGGCTTTACTGAGCAGGATCAAGAAGTCTACAATCACTACTTGAAGTTGAAATTACGTTCTGGCAACACATAATTGGATGCAGACCTGAGCACTCTTGAGATCATAATGAGCCACAAAAGCTTGAGGTACTAGATGTTGCCAGCTGTTACAGTAGGCATCAATTTATCAATTGTCTTGATATGAATGAGTATCTCACGCCATGCTAAAATTGTGTTTCTGCAGCAAATCAAAGCTGCAGAATCAAAGTGGGATTCACATATAGATGCACAAGTTGTAGCTATGCTTAGCAATCTTCCCCCGTTTTTCTCTGTCCTCTTCTTCTGTTTCACAGGGGCAGTAATTAATCTTTGCTAGTAAGTAGCTTAAAAAAACAAGACAAAAAAAGCTAAGGAAAGGATCAGCAATCAGTGTTCAAAGTGAAAAATGGTTAGTGATAGGAGTCGTGTCTTCTTTAAGCCACTTCCAAATGTGCTAGTTAGAGTAAGAGAGCAGTGGATGGCAGTTGCATCACTGGATTTTGTTGCTGCACCTCCGAGCACACTTTCTGGAGCTACTTGGCAGGTTAGATGAGTTTCTGCATGGGGGAAGAGATGCATTTTGAGCTTGCTGGGGCTTCAGGTCTCTTTTTGTGAGCAAAGCATGTATGCACAAAGGGGAAAGAGGCTGCTGGGAAGTCGTGCAGGACGCGGGCATACGCTGCTTACCCCGCTATTGTTTCTGCTTGTCTTTTAAATAAAAGTACTACTTTACATTTTCTAATGTCCTCCACCACCTAATATATTTCCTTTGAAATGTAACGGAAAGTTACTGTTGTAATTAACTCATTGATTGTTTATAACAATTGGTAATTGTACCTGGCTGGGAAGCTGGGAGGATCTCACTGTCTCTAATGTGACTGGATAATTATAGATTTTTCTCTTCATATTTTTCTGTAAAACATGTTTTCTTTGCAGGAGCTTTTATTTCTGGCCAGCTAATCTTCAGTTCCCGTGAATGGCAGATGCAGGCTAGCAATCATCCCTGGGGCAGCAAATGGGATGAAAATATTTCAGACCTCTGCTCCCTTAGGGATACTCTAGGCAAACAATGTATTCATTTTTCTGTGTAATGCATGGAAGCTACTACAAAGCTGAGAAAAGCAAAGGTCTGTGGAATAGCAAAACAAAAAAAGTCTACATACCACCGGAAACATCATCTTTGGGCAGCTTCTTCTAAGAGCCGGAATAGGGTTTGGTTGTTCATTTTTAGAAAAGGAAAGAAATAAAGAAAACAAATATCCTGGAAAGCCACCTCTGAGATGCTGCTTCTGCATCTTGGCATAAGAGCCTGTACACAGGCTGCCACAACCCACACACATTCGCTATTTCTTTTCAATAGGCAGCACAGTTGCTAGCCATTACCACAAATCCTGGGGAAGTTGGCAAATGTCAGCTCTTTCTTCTTCTGCTTCTCACAGCCAGCTAGCAGTATGTCTGCATGGCACAATGTGTTAGCACAGTGCTTCTTCCAGATAATACGTTTTGCTCCGTGTGTCCCTATGCGGCAATGCATTGCCCTGTCTAGAGGTCTCTTTTAAAGAAAATTCAGGTCCCTGGCCTTGGGTCACTGGCAACTTGCAGCCACTTCTTCCAGGGATGTTGGGAGACTTCTAAGTGAATGTGTCTTCCACAAGAACGGACTAGAGCCACCATAAAAAAGAAGCTGCTTTCATCTGATGTCTGTTTTGCAGCTTTATCTCAGATATCCCATGAATTTGTGCAAACCATTTCTCTGTCTCAGTTATCTACCCACAAAATATCTGTCTGTAATGGGACATAGACTCTTGCTGAGTTTTTATTACAGTGACTAGCCTCACACCTCTTAGGCCTCTAGGAAATACCGTAGTGTAATTATAAATAGTAATATTTTCTTTGGAGGCTCTGTGTTTGTTTATGCTACACTTTTGGCAGTTGTCTATCTTGAGAGATTTGGGGATTTCAGTGATGCCCTAGTAATCATCCTTCTAATGGGCTCGTGCTACTTCAGGACTGAATTCTGCCATCCTTGCTAGAATTGAGTAGTATCTCTTCATGACTGCGCATCCATAAAATAATATTTGTCTAAAACACGACATAGAAGGCCATCATTACATGATATAAGATTCAAGGAAATCAAACATTCTCTTTGAATTGAACTTCCTGTAGCATAGCTGGAGAGGTTGTAAGTGGTTTTTCTTTGAAAATTACATTTGTAGTCTTGGGATCACTTGCTTCATACAAGTGCAACACAAGAGACGTTATACAGCAATATTTGAATGTATTTGTATCCAGCTTAGCATGGCAGGGGAGTTTAATTCCACATTAATCTAGGCATTAACTTTATAGTAGTTACTTCGTACCTTTATGGGGGAAAGGAGAGCTGCTGAAGAGCTGACACAATTTTAATAAGATATTTATACTATAAGGCAAGGCCAAAGTGGAATTTTTGTGAATGAAAGAGGATAGTTATCAAACAGACATCAGTCTGGGGCATCTGCTTTAGGAAAGGCCTCAAAGTACGGTGGTAAAGGAACACATTTTTGAGGTAGGAAATGTGCCTGACTTGTTTGTTTGCTTTTCAGGGTAAATGGGCTAGCAGCGCAGGCTCAGTGCCACTGATGCTTTTAAACCTTGAGGCTGAGAACACGGCGGCTGACTGGGTGTACTGAGCATAAGAGAAATGTTCTTTGGTTGCATTTTTTAACATGAGAGGAAGGAGGGGAGGTTGCTTGTATGATATCTTATGGACAGGATTTGGTAGTAGTGTTTTTTTGCCAAGAAAGTTTATTCTCCAGAGATGCTCAGGTTGACCTAGTTGCATACAGACAAAATATATCGAATGCTTATTTAAATAATTGTTCACCAGCTTAATGGGTTAGAAGAACTCCTCCCTTTTCCATTTCATTTCTGATATGAATGGCTCCCTTTAAAAAGCCTAAGAAGCAAAGAAGATTCATTTCCTTAGCCTAGATCTGAACCGAGCCTTATATATTGTAAATGTTTGTTTCAGTCCAGCCCTGAGGGGGGAAAAAAAAAAAAAAAGCAGAGGAAGGTATGAATGAATTCTAAAAATTTGTGACCATATATCAACATTTAAATTCTGTATTTGGATCAAAACTCAGTGCTGGTCACCAGAAATTAGGATTTTAATGCTCTGTCTTGAAAAATTACTTTCAATAGAATGAGAGAGAAAAAGGAGGAAGATTTTATTTTTAATGGGAGAGGTTGTACAGGAGATGGTTTTGCAAAATGGCATTGATTAGGACTGTAATTAAATGGAATCTTAAAGAAATGAAGAGAAGCTCAGCATAGACTTAGTTTTTAAAGAAAGCTGGATTTACAATGCTCCAGATGTTTTGCTTAGAATAAGCTTCATTGACCTGGAATATTAAAGTGTGCCAGCATACTTACTGGAGCATTGTTAATGCCTGTAGTAGGGTTTGTTTCAGGATCTTTGGTTTGAATTTCAGTGTATTTTGTTTCTGAGCACAGCAATCTACAGAGAATGTTTCTAAAGATTAAAATCATAACGGTATATCAAGCATCCAGACACAAATCTTGCATTGTGACTTTTCCCCATTCTGCTTTGTATTTAACTAAGTCATCACAACTGCATAGATTCATTGTTTCCTGAAAATCTATTTTTGTAAGGTTTGTACTAGCAAAAACGTTTATTAGGACTACTGTGTTTGAAGGATGTTTTCATATTTTTAAAAGGCATTTGTCTTATCTGACCCTGTGGTCCAGGCATCTTTTGTAGCCAAAGGTATCAGAAGGCAATGCATGAAACAAATGAAAAATTACCAAGAAAACAACAACAACAACAAAAACATTCTGTAGTCATAATTTAAATGCTAATTAAACAATTTTTTGTGTGTGTGTTCATTGCAAGTATTTTTTTTTCTATTGCTCATCCTCCCAACCAGTAGACAATTGGACGTTGTTCAATTACAGAACACTGACTAACACTGATTTAGACACTTGGGACTAAAAGGTATTACAGGGTCTCTCATCTCAAATAGTCCCATGCTTCTTGTCAATTGAGGCAAATGAGCCAGGCTTGCAGCACCTTGAGCCTACAGGCACCTGGGAGAACCATGCCAAACTTTACAAGTATCTGTTATGCACAGGCAAAATGTATCTTCTGAGTTGTTTCTGTGAAACAGTTGAGCTCAGTGTTGTATATCTGAATGACCATAATCAATTTCAAAACCTATGAAGAAAAACCACAGGTCATGGACATTGTCTTCCACTCCTCTGGATCCTCAGGGCCATTACTATATGCCTTACTATTTTCCCAAAAAGCTAGTGTTCTCTTTGTAATTGTTTATCCATGGATGATATCTCATCTTCTAAAACCTAGCACCATGACCCCTGCAACTGGACAGTTGCAAGCCTTTGGATATCATGGGGCTATGCATTAGAAATGTTGGTATTTGTAGAAGGGTCCCAACGTCATCATTCCTGTGCAGCAGAAATGCTCAGAGTTGAATGTGGCAGCAGACTGAATGTAGAGATAATAGATTTATTCCATCCATAGGCTTTTAACAGCATAACAAAACATCAGAAAGATAAGGTAGCACAGCACAGCAATGTTTGTGAGAGTAAAGAAATTCCTTGGCTGGTTTGACATCTCAGCTAGCTTCTAACATTTTTTCCTGAATCAAGCTAGAATCGTTCCCTCCTTGCTCTGTTGTCCAAAATGCCTGTTTCTCTTTCTTATCCTCAGAGGATGGGGAGAAAAGGTGGAAAGAAATGAAGGAAAAGAGATCACCTTCTCCTGTGCCACTCAAAGCTGGACTCTGTCTCTACTTCATCCTCCTTACAAAACTGTGCTTCTTTCTAGCCACAGGGACATTTCCTTCCACCTTCTCCATGAGATGCTTTGATTAATGTTACTTAGTCATACCTGATCTAGCACATTCCTGCCTTAGAAACGAAGTTTCTCAAGTACAAATCCGCAAGACCTGCTCCTAAAGTCCATGCTTCAAACTTCTTATAAGTGTAACTCTTTTCTCTTTGGGTGAATCCTCAAAACACAGAATCTGATAGTGTGGGCTGAGCAGTCTAGAATAGGGAACTGAAGGCTGACTAACCTCCCACCTGCTCCCCTACACACTGTTGATTTTGTGGTGATCATTTTAGAGATCCAAGGAAATCCAGTTTGCAAAGTCCCATTATTCTGCTGCAAATGCATAATTGGGTCCATTGCACAGACCCAAAGTAGAGCGTGCAGCGGAGTAACGTTGCTTAGTAGTGTGCTAGATTAAGCACTGTGGTGTGTGGTTTTTTTAAGTCAGTGATAGGTCAGTGGCAGTGTCAATTGATTTCATCAGGATAACCACGCTGGTCACTGCCATTCCTCTAGGGTCTCTGTGTATTAGTTCCTTGTCTCTCGTCCTTGTTTTATTTCCTTTTATCTCCTAAGCTCAACTGGTTTTCCTAGCTTCCTCCTATCCTCCAACTTTCCTACCTATGTTTGACCCCTCAACCAAGTCTCCATTCTGCGCTACCTCTAACCTCTTCTCATGGACTTCATTTACTATTCCCAAAATATGGAAAATGGAGGACTCATAATTCTGAGTTGCTGAAAATTTCTGGCAAGGAGCTGAACTACAAGTTGCGACTTGCGAGTCCCAGGGCTTCTATGATAGCAACCCAGCAGACGAGGCAGTTGTCCACTGTGCGAAGATAAGGTTTATAGCTCTCATTAGTGAGCCAGAAGCTGCTGCCTTTCCCTGATACTAGCTAACATGCCTTCTCTTTCTCACTGGTTGGGGGAAGGGTTGTGAGGGCAGAAGCAGACTCTTGAACATGGTGGCTAGTAAAGGCACCTTATGTTCTTTGCTTCTTTTGTAGACTGCAGTTGTGCCTGATATGTGCTGTGCAATTTCTAAATGCCCAGACAGGAAGAGCTGGATTGTAATTGAACGTGGATTCAAGTAAAGCTCTGGCACACTTTCTGTAAGACACTGGACAAGCTATGCGTCTTTCTCTTTGTCATATTTAAATGAAGGTGATACTTCTACAGTTGTATTGAGTTGAATTGCAGCCTTTTGAAGGCTGGGCTGTTTGAATAGTACCTTGTTTAAAGCAGCTTCTCATGCAAGTTGAGGTCCTTATTACAGATAATTACTTATGAATAAGCCTTTGTCCCAAAGAGCTTACAAGAGACCAAGGTTATTCCACGCATCCTGATGAAATAAATCATATGGCATTCACGTTCAGTTGGTACTGACTTGACCTGAATTCAGCGTGTCTGATATAAAGATGAAAATCTTTCCATATCATTATAAAACCCCTTCAACCATTCATCATCTCTAATTGCTAACTTTGTTATCCCCTAGCTAAGCAGCAAGCCAACTATTCATAATAGCTTTATAATAAGCTGCTTCATTCTCTACAGCCCATGTTCTTGTTTTGTCACCTTGTTTGCTGTTAAGTCCTGGTTTGGTCAGAAGAACAAGTGAAGGAGCAAAACAAACACTTGTTCCCCCTTACCGGTCTTTGTGCCTCCAGTCGGAGGACAGATTACGCTCACAAAATTCCTTCTCTCCCACATGCAACGACAGCTAGCACCCTACGTTGTCAGGAGCTGGAATCCTTTCCATTTCCACCTCTGTTTCTGCACAGACATCAAGAGAGCGGTCCATCAGACTAACCAGTGCAGCACACACTTTGTCATGTGATATTTGTTGTGTTTCCCAGGATAATTGTCCTCTGGCAACCAGAGAGTGGAAGGCACATTCCTTCAGAGAGAGGCAGTTCAGAAATGGTGGAGAGGGCTCCGTCAGGAAAGGTTACAAGATATAGTTGCAAAATGTGCATAGTTCGGAATTTCTCAAAGCAGCTAGAAAAATGTGTAAATGTTGCCACAAGAAAAGCAGCACCTTGATGAAAAGCTTATTTGCAGCGTATAGTGCATGAGATCTCTGAAGAAGAGAAGCTGGAGGTCCCGTAAGGAAGAAAGCCAAAGGGTTTCTCTGGAGAAAACTTTGAAAAGCTCTGTGTATCCCCATGAGCACAACTCACCAGCTTCTTAGCCAAGGGCTATAGGATGGTCACGTCCTATTCAAATATCTCAGCTGAATGTCTGAAAGTTGTTAGCCAAGCTAGCAAGCTTGGTTACTTTGCAGCTGCAGAATGCAGGAATACATGGCATGACCAAAGTTTCCTCTTGAGCTACAGCTTTGTAATCGATAGACACCCCTGAGATAGACTGCCTTTGGTTTTTAGTGCAAAGGTGTACAAGTCAGAGGAAGATATTATTGAGTGAATGTTTTAGAATTATGTAATAATTTAGATTGGATGGGACCTACGGAGCTTAAAACAGGTCTAGGTAGATCAGATTGCTCGGGGACTTGTCCATCCCAGTCTTGAAAAGCTTCAGAGATGGAGATTCCACAACCTCCCTGGGCAACTTGGTCTTATGCTTGGAGATGAGTAACTAGACTTAATCTGTTGTGGGGAGACAAAAATAGCTTTTTATGCAGGAGTGGCTGCTTCTGTGCAAGCATCACAAGACAATGCAAACTGTGCGCTCTCTCCTGGATTTTCTCTCAGCATGGTCTATAAATACTGCTCGTGAACAATAAAAGTACTTAGTTGTTCACAGTGATGTAAGGAGCATAGAAGTGTTTGGCCTCTTGGTATAAATTTTATTGATAAATATCCAGTCATAACCCATAAAGTGATTGAAAGCTTGCATCTGCTGTTTGGCTCCTCATGATGCACCTGGAGTCTTACCAGAGTCTTGAAGCTGGGATGCTTTAAGCTCAGAGGATTATTGCACTTAGAGGAAACACGAAGGAAAAAGTCATTAGGACAAAAAGTCTGTTGAAATGTTTACTCAGAGTGCATTGTATACTGCAGTCCTGAGGTCTGCTGGGGTGCCTTAGAATTTCTGTAATACAAAGCAACAAGAAAGATCTGCAGTGGGTAATTCCACTATTTTTCTGCGTTTCCTCCACTATGCAAACTTCCTACTTCAGCCTTCTGTCATACATTCTTTTCCTGTTCAAACATTTAGTAAAAACAAAATCTTGCTTTTTATGCTACCTTCACCTTTGTCCACTGGAGACTTAGACTTCAACAGATAGGCATTATGATCAGTGTCGGATCATGCTGGTGGAGCAGTCGGATCCATAAAACCTCAAAGAATAAAAATATAACATCACACACATGGAAAAAAAAAATGTTAGGACTACGTTCTTATGAATAATTTGCACACATGATGGCTAAGATTTCAAAGAGTAGCATAGGTATGTAGTAATACACTATGACAGTACATCATTGAGAAAGTTGATATAGATTTAAGCCAAGGTAGGTGTTCATATTTCCTTCTTTTCTAAAAGATCCTGAAATATTACTAAAAGCCAATCTGGATCTTTAGGCTTTATAATTATCCAACAGGCAGATGTTAAAAAGCTTTGCAAATTGCACTTAAAAACATGTTCTAGGATTTCAGCAAAAAGTGATTATACAGATCTTTCTTCACATCCTTTAGCACACTCCAGCTTCTTTTGTAGACTGCTATTAAAGGTTTTAAAGAGGCAAATAATATTTAATATGGCCTTTTGTCAGAAAGATCTGTTGAAGACACATGTATCGTCTGTTGGTGTTGTAGAGAATAGCCTGGTTTTGTTAAACTGTGGGGACAGTAAGGGAATGATGGCATGGGACTGATGCAAAGCCAAGCTTTTCCCTATATGCATTGTGCTTCTACCAATCCACAGTGAAAGTACAAGCAGCAACCAAGAGAGGTAGGGGTCTGACAGTGAAAAATGACTGGGCCGTGCCATAAAGATAGTAGGGGGCTAAAAGGAGGAGAGGACGAATCCTTTTTTGCTGCTATTTGGAGAAAGTGAAAGGCTCCTCGTGGATTTCTGTGCTTTTCAGAGGAGTCTGTGTTTATGCTGAAGGAGGAAAAGATTGAAAAAGATGCTCATTATATTGTCAGAGGCTTCTTGCTTTATTTCAGTACCGTGAGCTGGTAGCTCACTGGGAGATATGTATAGAGACTGCATGCTATTCCTAGGGATTTGCGTTGTCTTTTTTTTTCTAATTTGGGAAAAATGAGTGCTTATTGAAGTGAGGAGATTGACAGTGTGTGCTGCTGTCAGGCCCAGTGGAGGCAGATGCTTATGAAAGCTTCCACCTACAGCTTTGCCAGCATGCCTTAATCTTCCTTTGCAGCCGCTTGGGTATTCCAGGTTTCTGCACTGTTCGTGTGTAATTACAAAGTGCTTTTTGGTTGTGCCGAAGCCTCTGAAGGTTGGAAGGGTCTGCCAGTTCAAAGGCACCCTGAAAGTTTGAATGTCTATTCACAGCTTGTCTAATCTTCTCTCTTTTCCTCCTCCTTCCCTTTATCTCCTTTCTCTTCCTGCTGAACGCTACCTCCGCTCACCTCGTGTTCCCTCCTGAATCTCTGCCTGCCTACCTGCTCATTTGAATTTCCTGCCACTTGTACCTCCGTTACACCTTGCAAACAGCTAGCTTGCTGCTTCAGCTCAGCCTCTTGTTCTTCCTCTGAGCTCCGTCAGGATTTGACTCTACTGGACTTCCTCTCTGGCTTTCCCCACACGAACGTCTTCCTTTTATGTTTTATGGCTTTCTCAGGTTGCCTCAAACGCAACTGCCCCGCAAACCAGAGGATCCGTCGTGAGCAGCTGAACTGAGTTGAAAGCTTACTAGTTCTGTGTGACTGAGCCAGTGGCCTGCAAGAGACATGGCAGGTCCCAGGCCATGGGTCTGGAAAGTTTGGTAAGAGTATAAAACTATGTTAGTACAAGTGAGATCTTTGGGACAAAGTCTGCAAAACTTACTCTTCATTTACCTCTTTTTTTTTTTTTTGTAAAAGTATTCCCTAAATGAGTGTGCTGCATGCACAGTCATACCCCTGACCTTCAAGTAAACTGTTCTGAACTGCGAGCAACAGACTTAATATGAGTCATTTCTAAAGGCAAAAAATCTAGTCATCCCTATTATATTCTGAGCGTAACTTTGTCCACTGTAGGCTGGTGATCTCAATAGCCAGTAGAGAGTTTCTGAGATAATAACCATCCATTTAATTGTTTTGAAATAACTCTTTTGGTCTGTCTAGCAATTTCAAGCCACGCTCTTACTTTTTCTGGATTTATTGCTTCACCAAAGATTTCTGCAGGCTGATCCTTCTCCTTAATTTGGACCTGAGAAGTGACAACAAAAATACAGGTTATCAGCAGGGAATAGTCTGTGTATATTCTTTGGAAAGCCACGCTTCTTGATATCATCAGGAATTAATTTGATTAGTCATGTGGACAAAAGTGTGGGGGCAATTAGTGCTGAGAGCAATGCTTGTACAAGCTGATTGACTTCGTTACAATTGCCTGTGGTGTAAAGTTCAGTTTGACCTATTTTCTTAAATGTTCCTTGAAGCCAGATGACTCAGACCTTTCTGAAGACAGGGTAGACAGAGCACTGTGTATAGCTCACTCCTTGAATGCCTGTGACAAGGAACGGAAGGTGTTAGACCTCTGGGATTTTGTGGTATTCATGCCTACCCAACACACTGTAAAAGGGATGGAGTTTCAGGATATGCCAAGTGCCGATCCAGAAAGACTGAGTTTTTCTCAGGTGTCTCAAGTTGCTCACCCAAGATTTTTAGGTACTAGCAATTGCAAGTAGATTTTTTTCTCAGCAGTGTTTCTTTTACTCTCAACTTGAGAAATACGCAATTCTGGAGAAAACAGTAAGAAAGCCGTAGTGGCATCCTGAAAGCTGGTGACTTTGACCTGCTTTACATGCTGTCTTTGCATTCAAGAGTCTCCAGAAAAGGCTGTTCCAAGTCATCGGTTTGATTGGTTCCACGGAGTTACAAGTTGCTCCATTCCTTGCTAAAAAATCGGGGCTTCTGCTGTATTTTCCATGTTATTTTAAGCAAAACATTTGATTTCATTCAAATTAGTATTCTTGTTATGAAACAATTGTAATACAAATCTCAGGAATATTCCTATTGCCTTGTTTGTTTTGTTTTTTTTTCAGACATAGTTTTACTTGGAGCCAACAAAATGAAACTGCCTGATTTCTATATCCATAGGAAGAGGTATAAAACTAACGCATGATGTGGGAGTTCTGCCCATTTGCCACCCAGAGCTGGCCAATTCTTGCCTTCGTTTACTCCAAAGGCACAGACTACTCCTCTGGACCCTCTCCCTCCCATTTTCACGATTAGGAGCATTTCTGACAATGTCACATCCAGTTTTTCCCCCAGGGGCTTGCTAGACACACATACACACACGCATGCCGTCTTCTCCCCTTGCTGAGCTTTTTTTAGTGTGCAATGGAGGAGCCTAACCTTGTGAGGAATGATAAACGCAGCCAGATACCTGACTGCAGGTTTGGTTCTGTGGTGATGGTGGTGATTTTTACTAATATTTTTTCTGCACCTATATGTAAGACAGCTTTGGTTTTGATGGGCGGAAAGCAGAAGGTGCAGAGCTATTTATTTATGAGCAGAAGGGAAAAGGTATTTGAGGGATGGGAATCCACAGTGTGTATTGGACTTTGTATTCTCCCAATGCAAGGAGGGAGTAACTAGCTAGGAAGCTGCTGCAGGTTTTATGTCTTCAAGTCACCAGTGCTATTGAGTTTTGGTGTGTGTTTTGATGTACAACCGTGTGAGCCGCTGAACTGGCCAGGCAGAACTTGATTTGAATTTCTCCTTGGTTTCAGTCTCATAATTGCACTGATGTTTTTGGAACTGCTTTTTCTTGACTTCAGGATTGTAGATAGATCTAAACAGCGGATGTAGGAGTGCTCTTGAGTCCCAGTTCATGCCTCTGCTCTATTCTGTGTCTATTCAAGGTAAAAGCGGTGCATCTTCCCATTTTTCTGGAAAGCCAGTTGTGCAGGACCTGCAAAGTGCTCCAAACAGATCACTAAAACCCCAGGGCATTCCGTGTCTAAATCAGACACAAAAATGCAGGCTGGATTTCCTATGGTGGGACCTAATGACCTTGCTAGGACTGTGGTGACTAGTGGCTCTGGTGCTAGGACTTGCAGTGACTTTGCTAGAGAAAGAACTTCCCCTATAATTTCAACGTAAAGATCGTCTCCTCCTTTGAGTGTCATCTAATGTGAATGATTGCTTGCCCAGCAGTTTTACGGATCCAGATTCCACGTTGGTTCATTGCTGATGTTTGCCCTTAGCTTCATCAGGCCTTTGTGAATTAATTATGCATATATGTCTGGGTTTTTTTGTGTGTGTGCACTGTTCAGCATTCAAATGGCAGCTCAGCAACTTCCCGTCTGTCGTGCTGGGTATGATGGCATCTTCCTTTCTATCCTTAGAAGTCCTTTACCATCAGCAGTGCTTCACACTTGCAGCAAACAGGTGTTTGTAAGCTTATGTGTTTTATGTGTGTAACCTTTTCTGTTCATTTTTATCACTCCATATGGCGTCACATTGAAATAAGGCAGGGCTTCTCCTAAATATGGCGAGAGCTCCATCATGGCAAAGTGCGCGCATAGGACGCGGAAAGCCCCGCAAGTAGAGCAGGAACGAGCCATGTGATGCTTCAGCATCGCTGCTGAATGTAGGAAGGCCAAGAAAGGGCACTTTCCTTCCTTTCTTCTCCCTTCAGGTTGTTTTTGTTTGTGCAGCACTCATCACCTGGCTCTCAGGGGCTCATGACTGTGAGGAGTAGCATGGGATCGTTGCTTAACAATGTGTTTGTAGCTGCAGAACTAAAAAGGTCATCTTCTATTTTGGCCTGCAGGAGTCTCAGGCTGCCTCTCCCTCCTCCCTGCCCCCCCAGTTTCGCTGATGTGCCCTGCAGTAAGCAGAAACACACAGAAATGCTGTCACCCTATTGCCCTGGAGCCCCCGTCATGGGCCAGATCCTGCTGCACTAACTGCCTGGCAAACAGTTGCTGTCAGCGGATCAAACCGTACATATTTTCCTCTTCACTCCAGGCTGATCAGTTTGTTTCAGTCTGTGTAATACAACGTCGATGTATGCATTAATCACCAGAGCAGCTGTTAATTAGCTAATTTATTTTTTATCTTTTTTTGTTATTTTCACTGGGATTCATAGTGCAGTGGGCAGAGGAAACAGGAAGGAAAGGGAAATATTTAGAAAAAATTGCCAACTACAGGGGTATCCCCGCAAAAACATCACTGTCTAAATAGACTGTAAAACAAGTGAATCATGGTGTTTTGGTTAGAAAGGCTAAACTGATGAGAAAAAGTGATCCTGCCTTGTTAGGCTTGCATTTGTCTAGCATTTTTAACCTGCAGCCACCAGCACAGTGCCATTCTGTTAGCCAGGGCTTCTTCAGGGATCCAGTACGACTCTCCAAGGCAACCTCGGTGGTGGCACAAGGGAAACGAGGCTGAGAGACTTCCACGTGGTTTCTGATGTCCGTTTTATTTGCGTTGGAAACAGGAGGGAGCCTGTCCTGCCTGCAGAGAAACCTCCACATGCTTTAGCTGAGAAGCTTAGGGCAGACTTGGGGGTGTCCTGACTGGCACTGGGTGTTTGCGCAGCGCCACGGCTTGGAGAAAGAAGTAACCGAAAATCTTCTTTCCTGAGGCGTGGAGGACGCAGCTTTTGGCTGTTTGGTTCCAGCATCCCTTTTTGCTTTTGCAGAAATTGTTTGAGGGCATGGTGACCCAAAAAAGACTTTCGGCCAGGAGATTTGAAACACGGAGAGACATGTTGCAGAAGAAAACATAGAAAGACAAGGTGGAGCCTCAAAGATTTTGCTGCAGATATGAGTCCATATCTCAGTAGTCCTCTGTTTAAAGGGGGTGCTGCTTTCATCTCTTCTCTGTGGACAATGGAAGTGGCACTTTCCTTAATGGCAAAGGCTGGGGTGGGAGGAACTGAAGGTACAAATGGTTTCCCAAGGTTATACAAGAAGTGAATTTGGACTGGGAATAGAACTCAAGTTTGTTGATTTACTGTCAAATAACCAACTGTCTGACATCCTCTTCATTGATTTTGGTGTCCACTGTGCAATAAAATTATGCCAGCTTTTGCAGCCACATACTGAGGCAGTGGAAGGGTTGTTACGCTTTTTTTTGACTTATCTTTAAAAACAAGACAAAGCAAGTCATTTTCTGCAGGAATACTGTAGTACATTCATTTTACATTATTTGTCCTGGAACTGATTAGCAGCGGCAGCTTTCACCATAATTACACAGATCATAATTAAACATATTTTTGTTTTATGAGCTGTGGCAAATTCAGATTCTCTATAAGGCGGCTCTTAGGAATGAAGGCAATTTGCATGTTATAGCAAAGTGCATGTTACAAGAGACATACTAGCAGATGGCTTCAGGACTTGTTTGCATTCAAAATACATAGCACCTGCAAGCAAAAACGCGCTGGCCTTTCTCCACGATAATTTTGGGTTTGTATCCACATGGAATCTGTGTTACCCACCGGAGGAGTTGTTTAATTCCCAAACGTCCCCAAACAGCTGGGCTCCTGCAGTCTCCCGGGATCTGCTTGCAAAAGCTCGGTTTGTTCCTGTAGTGCTCGGTGGTTCTTTCGCTGTGCTGCGGACCTGTGAAGCTGGACCAAGTTGCACAAGAGCTTCAGAGCTGACCTGTAGGAATAGTTGCACAGTCTCACTCCGATCTCTGCCTGAGAAGGAGGTTGCTCCTGTTCCTCTGTAAAAGCTGTTTGGGGGTGGGAGATAGTAACGGTGTCACTAAAAAATGCTTGGTTTTGCATACTGAAACTATTTACAGATCTGAGGTGAATTTGTTTCCTTCTCGTTTTGCTATAAAAAGTAGATCTTCGTATTTGAGCAGTCTGTGCAAGTGTTCCCTCTCTGTCATATGCAAACACCTTCAGAGTAACTTGCAATGTGATTTCATAAAATTTGTCTGAAAAACAGAAACATTGTCATGACCGCTCTTTAGCCAAGAAGCTGAGATGTCAAGACATCGTAAGTAATTTGTCCCAGGTCATAGAGGGAGACTGCAAAAGACTGATGGCCTGACCCAGTTTTTCATGCCCTAAGTCCTACCCAGTTCCTTAACTACAAGACCATTTGCCTTACAAAACCAGTTCTGCTGGTCTTCAGCTCTGCTGAATATATCACACTGGTTTCCTTTCCTAAAGCAGGAGAGGCACAACACCACAACACTGCCCTGAAGGCAGCATTTCCCAAATTCAGGGAAGTTGACGCTGGAATTTGCCTTCCTTTCCTGACCCATTTCTCTGATGCAGCAGTGCTGGATGGCTGTGATAGGCAGCACTGAACTCTGAGGAAGTTCAGGAGGTGAATTCTGGCCATGTCTTCTGCTTACCTAATTGTGTTATCACAGCCCAACTGAAGGTGTTCTCAAAGGCGATGATTAAGTTAGAGGGAAATCCACTGTGAGTGTCTGGACTGCTGTGTGACTGGTAGGGGATCAAATTGTTCTCAGCTTTCTCTTTCCAAACGTGTAATGCAGCAAACACTGTCTCAGCATCGGGCATTCGAAGGGACAGCTTCTTGGAGCATTAACTCACAACTACATGAGATGCATGTTTTAGGAATTCATCTGCTTGGTCCTGAGTAACTCTGCATTCCCTGTTCTCCTAACACTTACATGAAACTGGTGAGAATTTTAGATGAGTGACACATGCAAAATCAAGTCCTTCAGGGCAATACATAACCTGAGGTGACTGACTCCATTCAACACGAGCCTAAACATAACACAACATGCAGGATGCTTTGCATGGCTTAGTGAATGGCCTGATTCTGCTGAGAGCATGCCTCAGCCCATGTTTCAGGGAGATCTAACAGCACCTAGTCTGATTCGTGAACGCTGCTGAGAAAAGCGAAGCCTCGCAATTTTTGCCGTGCGTGACATCTCAAGGTTTCGGCTCCTGGTAGTGCCAGGTGAGAAGTCGGACCTGCATCAGAATGACGCAGAACAAGTAGGTCAGCAGCTTCGTTGCATGCATCTTCTGTGTTCTCTGTGTGTGTGTGTGTGTGTGTGTGTGTATTTGAGAAAATGGAAAATCATGGCACTGAATCCTTAAGTTTCTGCTCCGTCTTTGTTTAGGCAGAAGTCTCATTGCCTGTTTCGCAGGCAGCTGGAGAGAATCAGGGCCATTTTAGTCTCTTGTTAGAGTAAAATGTGGCAACAATATGTGAAAGGGGCAAAGAATTGTGGTATGAGTTGATTTCTTGCAACAGGGAGCAAGGGCTTTGGCTAAAAATAAGGAGAATGGTGTTGTTCTTTACCATGTTTCGCCTGCCCCGGTTGCACCCTCTCTGCTTGGTGCCTGCCAAACTGATAGCTTGCTGAAGATTTAAAGCAACAACACTCTCGTTACTAAACAGCTACCAGAGTAGCTGAGGTTATCATCTCTTCTTCAGGCTTTCCTTCCCAAATCCTTCAAGAAGCAGGCATCCTGTCCCCTGCTTCCTCCTGCTCCCCTGTCCCTGTGTTACAGGCACTTTCCCAAACTGCTGCTTCAGCCAGCTGGGCAGCTTGGGCTGTTTGCTCTGCTGCGAAAACAGACGGCACGTTTTGGGGCAGCTGGGCAGCAGGGGATGGGCAGGGCGTCTGATCAGAGATTTTAATTCCCTTCGGGCTGAGGGAGCCTTGGAAGCACTCGGCCGTGGCTGCAGGCACCCAGGAGCAGCTGTGTTTTGGGCGGGATGGGTGTTCATCCCCAGGATGAACTATCCGAATGAATCCAAACCTCCCGCAGGTCAGCTCTTGGTGAGGGAGAGCGATCCTGCTGCAGAGGGGCTCGCACAGGACAGGACCCGGCAGAGGCACCTCCTCTGTCTCTAAAAAGAAGCGAGCGAGGAGAAAAAGCAAGGGTGAAAAGCAGGAGGGGTTTGCAGGAGAGGAGCCGGCTGTGCCGGCTGCCTGGAGCACCCAGGCCCACCCGAGCCCAAGCCTTGTGCGGGGCTGGGGGGGAGCAGCCCTCTGGCAGCCGCGGGCTGACCCTCTTTCCGTGTGAAATATTAATTACCGTGGAATAGGCTGCCGCGCCACCTGAGCTGCAGCGCATCCCGCAAGGGGAACCCTGTGCACCCTCCCGGCGGGTTGCAGCCCGGCTGGGGGCTCTGGGGGGGCTGCCGGAGCGGGAGGGAGGGAATGGGAGAAGAAGAAGGGGAGGAGGGAGACGAAGGAGGCTGCTCGGCGCCTGGGGGGCGCGGGGAGATGCCGAGCATCCTCCAGCCGAGCCCCGCTGGATTGGCGGAGGAGCAGGGTCGCAGGGGGGCAGCCGGGCTGGGGAGCGCTGCTGCCTGCTCCCGCCCGCCTCTCCCTCTCGCCAGCCCTCCCCTCGATCCTTGTGGTGCATGTGGCAGATGAACGCCAAGGCGAGAGCGAGCGGATGGCGGATTGCACGCACGCCAGGCAGCCTGGGATGCTCGCTTTTTCTTCTCCTGGCGGCGGGCAGGGCTCTGTTTCAGGCATGAGTGGCGAGAAACCTAAAAAGAAAGCTTTCTATCTAGTGAGGATGAAGCCACTGAAGGAGCCCACCACTAACAATGTCTCTTTTGTGATACATTGTCACATAGGCAAGGAGATCAAACACATTTGCAGCAACTGCAGTCGCGGGGAGGAAGCCCGTGACGGTGAGTGCTGAGATGCTGTGGGTGTAGGAGCGAGGCAGGAGCGTGTGTGCTGGCATGGGCTGCGCGCGTGTGCATGTGTGCGCTCCGCTCGGAGGCTGGGATGCTCGGCTTGCCCCTGCACAGATCCCAGGGAAATAGGAAAGGGAGCGCGGGAGGAACGCGCTGGGCATCGACTCAGCGTGTCGATCAGAGAGGTGCCCAGAGGGACAGGTCCCCTAATTTGCCACAGAAGCTTTGTGCGAACAGTTAAGGAACCAACTCTTTCCCTCCCTCCCCAGTTGCTATAGAAATTGCTGTGTGTATTGATTGTGTTTTGTTACCGTTCCCGTGAATTTTAGATCGGGGTTTCTGCCTTGATACATCAACTTTTTCCTCATCGTGCTGCAGTAGAGTTTGCTTGACTCAACTCAGTATTTGCAAGGACTGGTTTACGTGGAATCCAGCCAGTGTGATTTTCAACCATGCTGTCAAATGCATGGGGAAAATTGCATTTTTATTGGAGTTAATACAGTGTTCTTCGTCAGACAACTATTCTCATCCCTTCCCCCTCTCCTTTTGGGACTGAGCAAAACCTCCAGAGGGTATTCAGAGAGTGACAGTTTAATCTATCACAGGTGTTGCTACAGGTAAGTATATGCTTTTTATGTTTTTTGAATGCAAATATTTGAAGGCAACAATGACAAATTATTTGGATTTTGCCAAAGTCAGCAATTAGGTGGAACTAAGAACAAAAAGAAGCCTAAAAGCATTCAGGCAAAAAAACAGCCTCGCAGATGTTACCCCACATTCTTGTTCAATGTTGTATTACCTCGTCTTGCTGTGTGCTTTTACATGTTACTCAGGACTGAAGGCACTTGACTTAGAGCTCCCTATTAACTGATGTAGTAGTAGATCTCATTTTCTGAAGGTCAGGGAAAGGCTTTTTTGTGAGAAATGTGAATATGAAATTGCTGTCATTTTCTGAGCTGAGGCTTCTCAGTAGTTGTTAGCACTTCATTTTTCAGCCTTTGTCTCTGAGGCTGATTACTATTATTAATATTATTACTATCATCATTATTATTATTTTAATTAGCCAAGGCTGGCTTGGTTTGCTCTATGCAAAAGATCAAAATACCATTTGGGATCTGATGGTCCTTTGTCAACCACAGGTCTGCAGTTTAATGAAGTGACTATGGTTTTGCTAATGTCTTTTCAGTATTAGCATCCTGCTAGTGCTAGTACAGTTTTCTTTGATTAAACCGCAGCTAAAGCTGAACAGGATTGCTTTCAGAGTAAAGGGTGAAGACAGCCTGGGAAGCCTGGAAACCCACAGTGGGTTAAGCACTCTTGCTGCTTATGCCACTACAGCAGAGGGAAGAATCTGATGAATGCTATACCAAATGTTGAGTGTTTTCTTTCCTCTTATGTGCTGCTAGTGACAGCAAGCCCTACAGATACTAAATGAAGGTCTAAGCACAGCAGCAGCAGGTACTTCACACTATTAGCATGGATTATTTATCCTTAAAAGCAAATGAAGCCGTTTGTTAAAAGTATGTTTTCCTAGATTAATTGAATTGACCTGAAACTCAACTGCATCAACATCTTTTGCTGTTTTTTTTTCAACCTTGTACTTAGCACAGTAAGAAAAGAACATTGCTTTCGTCCCTTTTAACAGATACACATGTATGCATGGATGGTTATGAGTGTGTAACTCTTAACAGACTAATAGGTGTATATTTAAGTACTTGGCTTCCTTTTTTATGTTTGATTGTTTAGCTTCAAACTGTTAGATGCTCTGAGGGGGAGGTATGCATCTTGGCAGGGGATAATCTAGTAACCCTCGAGAGGCAAAGAACAGGGCTGAGAGGCTTCCAGCCAGCAGACTTCCAGAGCACCTCACCCGCCCATTTTCACACCCTCATTCTGTGGGGTAGGATTTCATTCACCCCCACGCAAACAACTTTCATGGTCATCATTTAAAAGGGATATAGTATCAGTGCAACCTTAATCCTTTCCTTCCCACCAGCATGCATAGCTATGAGTTTCTTTCAGAAAGTAAAGAAACTGTAGTCTCAGCTATGCTGGCTGAGCATGCTCACTGGCTTGACTCTGATATATTTTTCAGGACTGAAAAATGCCAATATTTTCCTGTCTGATTCCAGTTCTAGACCATAGGGGTTTGGGAGGAAATGATTATATAATGAACTGAAATTATGATGTGATCACAATACCAGCAGGAAAGATAACAGGTATTGGGTAAAAACCTGTAACCAGCCCAGGTATGGAAAAGCCTGTAGGGATCTCCAGGCATCCATGCAACCTCACAGTAGCACAGCCTGAAGACACCCAACGAGGGGACCAGTTAGTGCCTTCTGTAACAGAAATGCACATCATTTTCCACCATTAACACCCCCACCCTGCTATCCAAACCTATATACAGTTTAGATAGGTTTCAGGCCTGAAACTACACAAGTAGACCAAAAGCACTGTGTGGGTCCTATGGCCTGAGCAACTATTTTATTTGTTGGTACCGCATACAAAGACCAGGATTCCATCCTTATAGTATAGACAAGCCAGTTGGGGTACGATTGATTTAATGCTGAAATACCCTCCAAACCCAGTTATGAGATCTGGATTCTAGTCACGCTCTGACTCTGCTTTATCATTGTGCTATTGCACTGGCAAAATTGGAGAACAAAAATTTATGCGGAAAGGGGAAATTATTCTAAGACCACTAACAAATCTACCAAAAGGCATGACTAGGAGAAGAACAGAAGAGATAGCAGTGAAACCTAAGGAAATGCTGGAGGCAGGAGTTGAGTCCTATGATATCTTGAAAGGGAGGTCATTTAATTTGGAGAGAAGTTGCTGAAAGAATTTGGACATGCAGATGGACTCCCTGAAGTAAGGATAAAGAGAGTTGATGTGGATGCAGCATTCTGATGAGGTAAAAAATGAGAGGGGAGAAGCTCAAAGATGAGCAGGAGGTTACAGGAATGCAGATGGAAGTGGGAGATGTTTTTAGCCATCAGACTGAAATTCATGGATGTATTTAGTGCTAAGTTAGTCAGAAAACAGAAAGCAGAGAGGGTTTTGTAAAGCATCAATACAGAGAATTTGGGTGAGCAGAAATGGTGTTGGGAATGGAGGAGTGACATTGTACATGAGGGGGAAA
This sequence comes from Anseranas semipalmata, assembly GCA_013399115.1. Lineage (NCBI taxonomy): Eukaryota > Metazoa > Chordata > Aves > Anseriformes > Anseranatidae > Anseranas > Anseranas semipalmata. The sequence goes on from VXAA01002127.1 coordinate 95,733, forward strand.
ATGAGGCGTTTGGTTTCATCCTGTGAAGTTTGAGTGGCTGTAGGATATCCAGGGCAGGATGTCAGAGAGGCAATCAGACATGGTAGACTGAACAGAGAGGGAGAGGTCAAATGTAGAAAGGTAAGAATCACCCCAAGGAATAGAAGAGCAATCTGGACTGAGCTCTGAATGCTGCCAGAGTGCTGGCAGGGAAGTGTTGGGAGAAGTAGGATGAAGAGTTACAAAAGTCCCAAGACAAGACAGTCAAGAAGTGGGGAGACAACATAACTGGAGGTGTTTTGAAAGTGCCAGAAGGATGAAAGGGAGTGAAAATACTTCCTGAATTTAAGTGGGAAAGTGACTGACAAATGTATGAAGAGAGAGCTTGAACTAGAAGAGATCCAGGTGCACTGGGACTGTGAGATGCTAAACATCTCCTGGTATGTACACAGCACTTCTAAATGTACTGATCCAGAGGCCTCTGGGAGGGTTGTGGTGGTGCTGGGTCATAGTAGGTGACATGATTGATGAGCAAGGGTACAGTAGTTACAGAGACAAATACAGGGAGAAGAGATTGCCTAGGTTTTATTTAAAGTGTTCGTACACTGAATCTGTATCTCAGTCTCTTGCAGAAGTCTGAGCCTGGATCTGAATCACAGTTTAGATACATCTCTACTGCGTTGAGAAAAAACTGTAGAGGTTCAAAGGTACCCAGAAGTGGCCTGAGCGAGTGGAGTGAGTGACATGGGTTACTGCTGATTTTTATGCAAACGATCTGACAAGAAACTTAAGTGGAAAGCAGTTATCTAACTGTGTTGAAAGAGAGGGACTGCACAGAGAAAAATGGTTTTTATTGCAGTGGCAGACTGGGGTTCTCAGCTGAGAGGTTCTCAGCTCCGTTCCCACATCTGCAGAGGATCTCTGGGAGGCTTTGGACATGTCTGTCCACGTGTCATTCTGTACCTCAGTTCCATATCTATAAAACTGAGATAATTGGATTTCCTTTCACCTGCCTGCTGGTCTGTAAATAGACTATGAGTTCTTTGGGAGAAAAAAAAGAAGTCTGTCTCTTGCTATTTTTATGCCTAGTGCCAAGGACTGTGGGGCTCCAGGATTTTGGGGTCTGTAGGTACAAGTATAGTGGAAATATAAATAATATTAGGAATAAGTATACCCAAAAAGGTCTCATTCAGAGCTCCTACTCAGTCTGCTTATCATAAACTGCCATAATTCAGGTTTTTGCTGTTTAAGTGGAAATAATTATCTTATACATGCATGAAAATCAGCATGGACTGAGATATGGTTGCAGTAGGAATTCCAACACTTGTTTTTCTGCTGTCATCCCTTTTCTAGAGCTTCCAGATAAATATCTTTTCAAAATTGAAAGTGTGTGTGTGTGTGTGTGTGTGTGTTATTCTCACCTGGAACTGAAGACTTTTCTGCTATTTTTTTCAACCAGAAAATTTGAGAACATTTACTTTATCATCACTTAAGAGATTGTCTCCGAGGTGATTATTTTCCTTCCCACAAAAGTAATTATTAAATTAAATAGTTATCTTCTAGACAAGCTATAAGCCCTGCAAGAGCTGTGTATAAAAATAAGTTTTCCTCCACTAATTCTCACATTATTTCAGACAGTAGCTGCTCTTCCATTACCATCTCTAGAGTGAGCACAGTATGTGGCTATGAGGCATTGCAATCATTTACAGTTGTACCTGTTCAATATCCTAAAATATTTTGTAGAAAAAAAAAAAAAGTAGATCTCACAGAATGTAAAAGTAGAAAATAAAACCAGCAGACCTGGTCCTGCTGTGAAGTGTGAGGAGCTGAAAAACATGCTTGAGCTTTCAAAAGCCAATATAATTATTCAATGTGTATCTTTAGTCTCTGAGGGATACTTACCTTAAAGAAAGAGGGGAAAAAAAGGCATGGGCTTACATTGCAGGGTGAAATATGTCTCCTTGACAGCACAGATCATAAAATCAAATTGGTTTATTTTTGTCAGTTGAACTCTGTAGTGTCTGATTTGAGGTGAACGTGGTGCTGTGCCTGAGGAAGTTGATGCGGTCGAGCAGAAATACTCCGCTCCAACAGGGGTCTGGGAGCCCAGCGGCACACCTTGCCCCCCCTGCATTGCTTTCTGCTCTGAAAGATGAGTGCCCTCACTGTTTTGTGGGGGGAGAGAAATGTTCCTTTCTAGGAAAAAAGGTGTGATCTTTACTCGGGGTAATTTCCACCCTGTCTCCATGGGACCAGGAGGTCCTACACCTTAGAAAGCTAGCAGAGGGCACAGGCTTTGTTCCCTTCATATGGCCATGCCTCCAGAGATACCACCAAGCCTGGGGGCAAGTCCATGAGCTGCTCGTGTGTGTCTGTAGTGACTAATTCATATCCTGCTAAACTGCCTGTGCCAAAACCTTCTGGCCCCAAAGTAAACCCATTGTGTACAGTTCCAGGGAAACCCGTGCTGTGCCTGGAAAGGGGGAGTTTGCTGCCAGGGTTGCCACAGGCTGTCACGCAGCAGAGCTCTGGGATTGTTTTGGAGAGCGCCAGAAGATGCCTTGGCCCAAATTGCAGTATAATTTATATTGTTGATTGAAACAGTAGGAAAAGTGTATGTAGCATTACAGGTAGTTCACTTGGGCAAATGAGATAGTATGGGGGAAAAAGGTGTCAGGCTTACACAAGTGCATGTCTAAGTCCTTTGTTTTCCAGTGAAAATTCCTATGTCCCTATGGGAGAAATGTTAACAGCCTCTTCTGGGAATTCTATCTGTCATTGATTTGAGAAGTTTTAGGAACACCACCAACAACAAAATTGCAATTGCTCACAATCGCTCAGGCCCCTCTCATTTTTATTACACAATGTTGACATGTAGGCACTGATAAGAGGACACGGCAATTCTTGTTGTCTTTAGAGAGCGGGCGGATGGCTTGTTTCAGGCCCGCCTCTTCTCACTGATTTCTCTCCTTTTCTAAGCTGTAACTCAGTTGCCGTCTTTTGATAGCGTCTTACCACCCTGCTCTCTATTCTGAGAGCCAAGTTTGAAGTATTGGGATATGTACACCTCATAACTACAAACATCAGGGCAACACTGAACACGCGACAAAAAATCAGTTCCTTATGGGCAGTCCAAAAAAGCAAACAAAATGCTAGGAAGTGTGATGAAATCAAGACAGCATTTCCTATATTTAATACTAATGCTTTTCTATAAGTATTTGTTGTCATTTTGAATAGCATGCCTAGTTTTGATTCTTCTGTATCAAGTTAGTTATGTCAGAAATACAATACAGAACTATTTGATAAACTGAAAGGTCACAAGTTTTCCACATGTAAAGGGAGGCAGTGTGGAAAAAAGGGGCAAGATGCAGGTGATGGCATAGGTGATGGAAGAACAGGTTCACTGCTCACTCTGCTATTACCAGAGCGTTTCAGACCATCTGATATCGACCTGCCCGAACAAGCTTGGCGTTCTGCATCTTCTTGTGTCACCCCTATGTCCTATTTGTGCTCTGATCCTTGCCTGGGTGTGCAGTTAGTTTACCGTTCTGTGCTTTGTTTTTTCTGAGTGCTTCCCTTATTCACTTAGAAATGGTTTTTGAGGTGTAGTTGGCCTGTTTCTTTTTTACAACTTGGGATTCTTTAGAAGAATTTATGGAAGTGCTTCACTTAAAATCAATTATTGGAATTTTGCTCATTAATAACATCACTGCCAGTCAGAGCTAAGCAGCAGAGAAATATTGCTTATGTGGGGAAGAGATCAGAAGAGATAATCCAAGACAGTATTCTGCCATATGACCGCTGTTCCTTTCTTCTGTTTTTGTTTCACTTTTTCTTTTTTAGTTTGTAACCAGTGCTACTTTACATCAGTTTGTGCTATTATAATACCTTCTGCCTCTGTTTAGAAACAGTTAATACCACATCATGAAAAGCATCAGAGTTCACTTATGGGTTCCTAGACTGATGAACAAAACCTATCCTTTTGAGTATACTGTTGTGTATATATAACATTGTCATTCATTGCTGTTACCTCAGCAAAAGAGGTAGGCATTCTACATTAATTTTTGTATTGCAAGAATTTCTTGATCCATTTCAGTGGCTTGCAGTAAATGTATAGTTATTCCTTTGTATGTCCTAAGATTGCCTTGTTTGTAATCAAACAGTGTAACATTTAGCTTCCTTTTGGAACCTTATTCAACCACCAGTTGGTCAAAACAATTTCAGGAGTACGGTGTAGGTGTGTATGGTACCACCTTGCTAGCAGTCTGCTGGTGTCTGAGAGTAATTGAATGTGGTTGTGGGCTGTTAAGTTGATCATGCCAGGTTTCACACATCGTCCCAAATGGATCACCCAGCGTCAGGGCACTAGAACAATTGAAAGGCAGTATCAGAGTGTATGGTGGTTGAGCGTACAGCCCTGGCTGGATGTTGCAATCTCTTTCTTAGAAACTGGAGGGTGCTGTGATGTTTTCCATTATCTAGGTGGATGCAGCAAAGCTGGAAAGGGTTGAAGTTGGGACGTACTTAGAGGCCCCAACTTTCCTTTGTGACTTTGATTTGCACACTTCAGGAAAAAATAACAATGTTCTTGACATCTCTATGAGCTGAAAAACTGTCCTCTTACTATTTTTTTTGGCTTTTGTGAAATGACATGAATCTCCACTGGTCTGTTGCTTCTAGTCTCCTTGTCCCAGGAAGGATTGGGCAGAGAGGGACAAGGTAACATCTGATCTTGTCACTGTCATCTCTCCCTGACTTTCCTGGCATTGGGTCCAGCTTAATCAAGATGAGGTAGGTCTAGCAGAGCTTCTGCCTTTGGCTGAGACTCTTGGATTTAAAAGAAGATTAATTATTTCTGCTGCTCTGAAAAACAACACGGTATAATTTAAGTCAAAGATAAAATCATTCTGAAACCCCCGAAGTAGCTTCTTTGGAACCACTAGATGTATCATTCTGGATCATTTTTATTCAGGCTGCCCTTTCTAAAAATACCCCTGTCGTCATAGTGCCCATCAGCCATCACGTAGATATGCTGTTGAGAGACAGCTCATGGACAAGCTCTGTTCCTCCCTGAGAAAAAGCTCCTGATTCCAAGTGTGAAAAACTACTAATAAGAGATGACCAGACCTGACTGACAGTCTCTGGAGATTTTGTTTGCACAGACAGTAGAAATTTTTAAGGTTTGAAAATATGACTCAGGAATAAAATCCAAATATTTCCCCAGATTTTTTTTTCCATAGAAGTAACATTGTGTCAAAAATGTCCAAAGAAAAGAGGAGGGTGGGTATCTCCATGTGTGTGTGTTTTGTAGCGTGCTCGTCAGGGGGTGAGAGACACGTAGGCTTCAAGACCTTGGTTTGTATAACTGAGATTTATTGTCTTACCCGTTTCTTTGACCATTACTAGAAGAGGTGTTCAATCTAAGCTACTTACTGGCTCTCTGTAGCCCAAAGGTTGCAGTTTAAGATGTATATCCTTTTCTGCAGAGAGGACCCAGGTCATCTGTTGTTTGGGACATTTTGGAAGGGATGTAATGTGTACATCAGATCTTCTCTCTCCTTCCTCCCAGCCAAGACTAGGATGACAGGTTTAGTGCTGCAGTTCAGCAGACGCCCTCCCCTATCACTGCTTGAGAGAAGGATCTTGCCCTCTGTCATCTTTTGCCTGACAGTTTTCAGGCTATTAATCTAATGGCTTTGTGCAGTATGAGAGTAGGGAATAAAATTAAAATGGATAAATGGATCCAATTATTTAATTTATCTTGAGAGATTTTGGTAGCAGAGAATGCATTTTATTTCACCTTGCCTCCTAAGAAAAGATGATTATCTGTTTGAAAAACTGGAGAGTAATGGTATTTTAAATCCTTTCCTTTTAAAGGTCTGGAAGCATTGAAGTGTAGTGGTACCGCTGAGAAAATCAGGTCATTTCAAGAAAGGCATGTCCAAGTTCTGTTAGAAATAGTTGATAACAATATTCTTTATCTTCAGCAGTGGGCTGAGGGATGTACAGCTGTAACACAAATGCCGCTGTTCTGAATGTTAGTTATTCTTTTAACACAGATTCAAGAATCAACAGAGGGAAGCGTTGTTAAGCAGTCTTGAATGCATTGGAGATGTTGGAATAAATAATTAGACTAGTCATTAACTACATCCTTACAAACGAGCCAGGCCTTGAAATACCACTGTGGTCTACTGCATCCACAGTCCATGTAGTAGAAAGCATCTCTGAAGTATTATTGATCCATGTATTCACATCCACATGGACCATATCTGTGGTCCCTGCTGTCAGCAGTCCATGTCATAAGGACTATGGCACTGGCTTTATGTCTCTTTACACATCCATTGGGTGCAGCTGCTTTCACGTTTCCAATATTCAGATGCTACCTGATGCAACATGTGTGCAACCCCAGTATTTGGGGTTTTGGTTTTTTTTTTTGGCTTGTTTGATGTTTTTTTTAAACATTGAGACTTTAAACATTGAGGCTCTCTATGCATTTCTATCATCATGCAAACACCATTTTCCTTGTGCTGTGCATGGAAACCCATCAGCCTAATAGAAAAAGCAGAGATCCTGTAGTTCCAATGGACTGATCCAGCTCTCTCCTATTCGTCTCAAGTTGGCAGAGCAGCCAGTTCACTAAGCTGCAAGATAACTGTCAGTTCAATAATACATCTTCTGGCATCGTATAGGGGCTCAAGAAAGACACCTTTTTGGAATATTTTTCTTTGGGTTCGTTTTCTTTTTTGAGTTTTTCTGCCTCAGCCTTCTTTGGACATTGGGCCCTCTGTGATAAATACAAAAAAATATATTTTTTGCTGGTCTATATGAAGATGGGTGGTAATTTTAGAAATCAGCCTCTTTGAGCTAATACAGCTATTGCCTGTGTTTGGTAGACAAAGAAGATGTTTTTTACCTGCTGTGACTTAATTTATTTCAGACTTTCGCATTATTACTGCATTTGTTGTATACCAGTCTCCATTAGTATATGTTTGTGTGTAGGTACCTATAAGCATGTCTGTTTCATTTTGTTTCCTCCTTTGCACACAGTGCTTGGGAAATTTGTCCTTCTGAGCACCACCACAAACCATCTAAAGCTTGAGATACTCAGCCAGATGTCATGGCTCAGGCCAGTCACTTATATGTGAATCTAAAACAAATGCTGTTTAAGTAAAGAAGTTTTTAAAAATAAGGTGTGTGTTGCAAAGACTCCAGTTTAGTTGGAATAGTGTATGTGCAAGTTTGGTGAGCTTTCTCCACGACTTGACATTTGACTTGATAGAAGGGAATCTGTGATACTTGTTGAATGTTGTACAGATACTTTGTCCAAGAGAGATTGGTATTTAAAATTGGGAACACTGTTTCCCATAGGATTATATGGACAGAGGAAGTTTATATTGTCAAAAATGCTCTGAAAAGCTTCTATTTTTTGTTAAATATGTGCTTGGTAGCAGAATCTTGATAACTTTGAGAGGAAACCTTCAGCATTTAGGGAAGTCAGATTTCATCAGTTTGTTGCTTTGTCCAGTGCCAGCTGTGACGGGGTGAAAAAAAGATAACACTGTTTTATTGGAAGTAATGTCAGGTTTTGGTCAGGTTTTATCCTATTTCTGTATTAAAATGAAATCTCAGGCAGATGCCTGTCACAGTTTCATTCACAATGTTGCAAAATGAACTTTGCTGCCAATTTCATGGTCAAGTGGCTCTTCGTAGGCACACCCCAACGTGCTGCTGGGGTGCTCCACTCGCATTCGTGGCTCTCAACAAGCCACTGGTTTCTCTCTCAAACACCACAGAAGGGGGACATTCCCATCAATACGAAGGAAAGCACTCATTACGACCATACTGTAATACCTTCTCCACCAATTTGTTTGTTCCGTAGGTGAAATTTAGCATGCTGGAAAGGTCCCTTTTACAATTTTGGCCAATAAAGTCCTCTGGCATCAGTAAGGAGGCAGGTTTTAGCATGCAACCAGCATGTCCTAACCACACCTGAGAGAGACCACACATAATGCAGTTCATCTTCCTTCGCTCCTCCTGCTCTTCTCATTAATGTGCTCATCTCAAGCAAAGAGCAGAGGGCCATATTTTTGCTTCATTTGCAAAACGTTGATAGCTCCAAGGACAAAATATGTCCCTAATTCTCAAGATGGTCGTCCAGTCACTAGATGGCTTGGGTAAGGTAATCCTACTCCTTTTGACCTGTGCATTTCACTTTGGTGTGATCAGGATTTCATGTGTTTCTCTCTGCTAATGCTATTTCAATGCATAAAACTGATGGAACTATTTCAGTAGTTTTTTCAGTGATGATGTTTTCTTGGTTCCCTGTAGTATTTTTTTCCCTTAGCTTTTATTTAAACTTTCTCATTTTTCTCAGCTATTTCTGGTTGCTGGACTTGGAATTATTCATGAACTTGAAGCTATGTGCATAGATGCTTTCCTTGACTGTAGTGTTTCTTAGGTAGACGTAGCAATTTGATTACCTGATCAGCTCCATCATTTTTAAAGGCGGGGTAAATGCATACTTCTGTATGGTCCACTGTAGCCAGAATAAACTAAACCCAGAGGCTTTCCTCTAAATCTGCAGGGCAAGAGCAATATCCTGCAGAGCTCAGCAATCATGAGACACTTAATGCTAAAAAAGGAGGGTAAAAAAAGTGAAATCATAGTTATGAGAACCACACAGAAATACTCTTTGTATTTTCGCCAGCAACCCAGCATTTCTTATTCATGACTTTAAAGGAGCTGTGGGCATTTTTTCCCCTCTGAGTATTCAGCTCTGAAACACAAGGCTCTACCATGAGGGTCTAAGCAGAAATTTCACCTCAGCCAAGGGTCTAAACTAACCATCATTTGAATCAATAAAAGAATTCCCATTGTAGTGACAATCAGAGAAGACCATATGTAGCTACTTTTAGGTATTCTAATGAGAAGTATTTAGTCCTTACTTTTAATTCCTGAACATGGATACAGGCTGTCTCTTTATAGAGTCCAGTGATGGTTTTTTTTGGTTGTTTTCTTTTTTTGGCTTGGCTGTTTCTGATTTACTGTTTTTTTTAACTCAAATTTATGCTCATTATAAATGTGCCATTTGGTATAATTACTCTTTTTCTCTTGGCCGACTTCCTATCAACTTCTTTAAAGAACAGAAATAGATGTTTCTTCTTCCCAAGAGAAGCAGTATAGAGTTTACAGGGGAATTGTTGGAACTTTCTAGCTCTTTAAACTAGGTACCTCATTCCTTCTCTTCCAGCCATTAAAGTAATTAAAAGCTTCATTTTTTATTTTTATAATAATAGTGGTAAGATGGTACTATTGTCTTTAGAAGGTTTAACATTTGTAAGGCCGTCTCCTGAATGGGATTACTTTTAATAAGAGGACATGCCCCTCTCAGGCTTCTGAATACTTTAAAGTTATGCCTTCTAAGGAGCACATTTTTAGTAAGATAAAGTGAAAATATTGGCTATTCCTACTTACAAGAACTTCAGAAGATAAAGATTGGAAATTGCTCGGCTGATCAAAAAGTCCCCTAAGAAATTAGAAGCATTTAAAATATTTTTTCTGGGCTTTCTCAAAATAAACAGACAGCCTTTAGCATTAGCAGTCTGTAGAAAGGTTGAACACTTACTCAGGGAGAACTTCCCAGTGACTCCCATTGAGGGGCCTGTAGAACAAGGTATTGTTCTGTGTCTGCCTCTGTCCAAATGGCAGCTAGCAAAATGTGAGCCGCGAGCCTGTAGGCTTCCATGGACCACGTCCTTTTCTTAGATTACTTTTACATTTTGCAGCTGAGTAGAATTTGCAGTATAAAAGAGAAATACAACCATGAAAATGTAATCATTACCAGCTCCTCCAAAATGACACTGTAATCAGTTGCAAGGCCTTCACTGAAACAAAATGAAGGAAAAAGATGTTGTGAACTAATTCTTCACTGGGATAAATTTAGGAGTTGAAGGTGCATGGGCTTCAGTGCTGTTTCTTCTTGTTAAGAGGATTGAAGACTCACCTGGAGGAGGGTAGCTTCTCTGGCTTCCGTAGCACTGGGTTTCAGGAAGAACTTGAGGTATGAGTAATGAGACTATAGATCTGATGAATTAGGGGATCACTCAAAGATGGTTAGGACTGCCTCTGTTGTTTAACAACCCAAGCATCTGTACAGATACAGCCAGGAGCCCTGAGCTGTGGTGTGTAGTCCTATACACATGTATTGGATCATGATTATTGGTGTTGCCAGCGGGAGGTGACCACTTGTAAGGTGATGGTCACCAACACTACTGCAGCAGGTTTGCCTTGTAACATTTCTTTTGTTGCACAGTGTTAGAGCCTTGAATTACAAATAGTTCTGTATGACTCATGCTCATCATTCTCCTCTGAATTTTTTGACGTTGAGAGATTTCATCTCCTTCTCGTAGGCTCTGCAAAGTAATTTCTAAGGAAGTTTAAAAACTTATGTTTTTTTAATGCTATGTGCTAAGGGACACAGCTAAGTAGGCAGGTCAATTCCACCTTCTCAACAGTTTTTCAGTCTCAGAAGTTGCATGCACATTCATCCAGCTCCTGACGTGTTTGCACTTAGAGGCTGCTCCATTCCAGGTTACGCACAATGGTCTGGGGCTTTCCAAGAACCTGTTTCTGTAATGGTTACTTAGAAAGGGACAGATCTGTTCAGGAGTGAAGGTTTAGGTATGGAGGTGTGATCACAATATGAGGAAGTTGCCTTAAAGGCTATACTAGATGGGAAATTCTTCTCATAGCTGCTGTTTACCCCAGAACATGAGTTACTTATGGCAGTTCTTGAGTCTAAAACAGTCTTGGGAGAAAGGTCTTTTTGCTTACAGCTCACTGTCCTGACTATTGGGAACCATGCTTCCCCTCATGCTTTCTTTCAGACCCAGTAAGTCTTGAGCTCTTCTTCACAATAATGCAGTTTTAGCAGAAGAGATGGGGAGTGCTCTCTCATTCAGCATAGTATAAAGTTCAGTGCTGTTCCCAAGGAAAGTGGGAGATGTGGGCTTGAACTTTCTCAGGAGGAGGAAAAAAGTGATGCTGTGATTCTCCTATCTCCCAAATCAGTGCTGCTCCAACAGAGCAAGTCCTTGCCATCTCATCCTACCTCCCCCGCTGTCTTAAAAGCACAAACTGTGCATCTCCTCTCTGTTTTCCATTTAGGATGTATAAAATTCCCCTTCCTTTCAAGCTGAAGCTTCTAACAGAGCAAGGATTCCTGATACATGTCGAATTGCCTTCCTGTAGCCCCAAGAAAAGCAAGAGCTCAGGTTTGCTTCTGCTGGCCCAGTTTTTCTCTTGGCTGCCTGTTGGTTGTGCTGCACTCCTAGTGGCTACTCTGAGTCCCCTTTGGAGTAGCTGAGTCTCCACATAAGTGTGGTGCCCAAAATGGGTCTGTGGATTCTGTTCCTGTGTCCAGGCACCCAAAAATTAGGAGCTGCAGCACTGTTCATTGGACATAGCCTCAAATCTACAGGTAATAAACAGTTAAGAGATGGAAAAAGCAGTGAGTAATGAGAGCAATAAGGCAAAGACAAAACAGCTGATATCAGTGAAATCCAACAATCCTTATTTTCTATAATTACAGGGTTTATAGGAAGCAATTATGTAGCTATTAATGACATAACCTGAAAAAGTGCTTTTGTTGCAAGTAAAAATCTTGTGTACTATGTTAAAATACAGAAAATACTTGGTGTTTTGAGAGATTCCTTATCCTTAAAGACCTGTTTATATTGATGCATGCAGTACACTATAGTTTGCAGAGGCTAAAAAAATGGCTTTCAGATTGCAATCAGCATGAATAATTAACATTTTACGTCAAAGTGTGGGGAAGTCAAAAGCAGGGTCCTAAAGGGATTGGACTTCTGAAGCTATTCACTGCACTTCTGTTCCACCAAGAGAAAGATGTACACTGAGACAGATCACAGCAGAGAGCAGAGTCGTACCATGGTCTGATACCTGTGCTGAAATGGGCAAACGTAAATGGTAAGAGATTCAGTTTACGCATACAACGTAGAGTGATACACACCTGGGGAGCAGTAGTAATTGGCAGGGCTTTAGAAAGGGGGAGTGCTACTTAGCATGCAAAGAAAGCTACTGACAGTCTCTTCATGGCTCATAAACCCACTGTGCCAACCAAGTCAGTGGCATTGCAAATGCATACTTCCAGTGGGAGCTGTTGTCAACCGAAGAGCTAATCATCCCCGTCTGGCAAGACTGCATTTAGACTGCTGCATGCCATGCCTTGTCTTTCATTGGAAAACAGACCTTTGAAAAGTTAGGGAAAGTTTAAATGGGCAATTCACATAGTAACAGGAGGGCTGCTGAAAATTAATTCCAGGTGCAAAGGGAAATTAAAGGGAAATAACAGTATAGATGATAATAGAAGAGCAGAAATGAACCATTTTCCTGAAAGAAAAACAATTTTTTTTTAAATTGAAAGTGTTCTCATTCAGGTAAAGAGAAGACATAAGTGCTTGGCAATTAGAGTAGTCGTTCAGATTTCCTGTCGTTTCAAAAAGACACATGGCCCTTCCACATCTTGGATTGAACAGAGCTTTTACAGAAGGGTCTGTGCAGTCTAAAGAGGGGGATTTTCAGAATGCAGAGTTCAAAATAAACCTCATAACAGGAATTGGTTGGAAATTAATCTGCAGAATAAGGACTGGTTGGAATTGGATTGGGAATAAGAAGTACTATATTGCTTTGTTGTTTGTTTGTTTGTTTGTTTGTTTAATACGAGTATGTTCTTAAATAAAATGGCATGTTTAGCCCATTGCATCTTTAGGACCAAGATAATTTCCAGCCTCTTACTACAGATTTGCAGAAATATAACAGAAAGCACAATTTAGACATTGGTGTTTCCTAAGAAGGCTTAAAATCTAACTTTCTGAAGTAAACTGCCTGTTAAAATAATCTTATGTCTAAGTATGAAGAATGAGATTTCAAAAATGGTCCAAGAGAAAACCATGTGTGATTACCAGCAAGGAAGGTAGTGTTAAAGATCATGGATGGGATGGGTGGGCTTCAGCCTTCAGCTGTGAAATTGCTGTGTACCTGAGCGCAGAAACAGTGTTTTTTCTAAAATGGAGCCTTAGCTATGTTACGTATCAGCAGCATTAATAGAGGCTGTGATTCCCAGACAGACAGACATGGGAATGACAAAACTGGTGGTTGTTCTCTGAGAAAACCTAGTGCAATGTGTTTTCTTTGAGAGGGCCTTTGATCTGCCTCCTACACTTCTCAAACCCAAAAAGTAGGTGATGCCCATGTTGTTTCTTAACGGACCTTCTGGAAATCAACATCCGACTAAAAGATGTGGGAGACTCATAAGAACTTACAGAACACATCCAAGATGGCCAGGCCTCTTTTTCCTGGGCTGTTAAATTGACTGTTTTGAAGAATTGCTTTTCACATTGCTCTCCCTTGACTTGCTGATTTTGTCTGTATCTGGTGTTCAGGCATTATGTTGCATCCCCCAAAACTTTAACCAAAAAAAAAACTCAAACCCAGGGTTAACTGCAGAATGGTAAAAAAAAAAAAAAAAAAGAAAGAAAGAAAAAAGAAATAGGGAAAGGGAAGAAATTAGCTTTCAGACCTCTTAGTTTTTTCAAGTCTTTGCAGTATATTTTAATCGTGTTCGAAAAATTTATTTTAAATCACTTGGGTGCAAAATATTTTTGATTTGTGGTGCTTTTTTTAATTAAAATCACAAGTCTTGCTTAAGCCCTCCAATCTATATAAACTTCAAATGTCTTGAGGTTTACAGTAAAATCTTCAGAGCTGTTTCACAACCAAAGAGCCTGTAAAAAGCTCTTATGTTTAATTTCCCTGTTGCTATTCCAGGATGACAGCTGGGACAGAAGAAAGTGAGAGGGGAGCGCGTTGCCCTCTTGCCGTCAGTGCAGGTCCCAGTGTCCTTCCATTTCTCTGCAAGATCTCTCAGATCCTGCAGTAAAATCAGAACAAAATCCCAAAAGCGCAGAGAATCAGCATTAACGGTAACCTATAAACATCCCATTTGTGGCAGCAGCTTAAAGACGAGACCTCAGCAGTGTGACTACAGGCACCAATGGACGCGCCAGTTCCTGTTCCCAGGTCAGCAAGCTGATCGAGCTGGGACTGCTTTTCTCACTGAAGGCAAAAAATGTGCAGGCCTAGGTTGGTTTACATTCGCGCAAGTACCACCTTTTTTGGGAACAGCAAGGGTGTGAAACCAGCCTACAGAGCCTGCTGTCAGCAGTGGGTGTCACAGCCCACAGCTAGTCAATAGTCATTAGGAGCCAAAAAGGCAGAAAAACCCAGCCAACGCAAGGGAAAGATGCAGCAGAAAACAAGAGTGCACAAATCTGGCTTTTACTTTTTGTCTCGTGGTCTGTTTTTATTCTTACTGTATTAAAACTGTCATGGCTTTATGCTAATGTGGTTCATTCCTAGCCAGTGATTATTATGCTTTGAATTAACAGAGCTCTTGAGAGTATTTTTCATGGAAAAAAAAAAAAAAAGGAGGTAATCCTTCTGAAAAATAGGAGTGAGAGGGAAAAAAAGCTGTTATTTCCATTAGCTCAGAGCTGTGTGTGTTTGGAGAGGATGAAGGAGAAGGGCCGTATCATCTCTTCATGGCTGATGGAGAGCCCAGCAGGGCTCCTGGAACAGATCTGTGTGAGACAAGATACTGAAATTCAAGGAAGAGCAGGCAGAATACAGAAATTCTGAATATGGAAAGAAAAGCCACTGTGCTTGGCTTTTAATGAACCCACTCCTTCGGGTAAATTCCTTTTGACTCCAGTGTTAGTGCTGCCTGACGGTGAATCCTTGCTAGTTTACCCTCGACGGGAGAAGCTTTCTGGGGGCAGTGAGAGCACAGCTGGTGTGTAACAAAGAGGATGTGCTTTATGAAAAAAGATTTTTAAGGGATGTCAGTTCACCTGGGAATGGCCTCGTCAGTAGCAACTAGGACCAGCTCTCAAAGAGTTGTGCGACTCTGAGGTTTAGTAATTGTAGGGGACCTTAGTAGTAGAAATGGTGTCTCACTGAGGGGCACGGGAGAAAGGGTGAGCAGGAAGAGGAATTTCATTTTTTTTCAACTGTGGGTTTATGTAGCAGAAAGCCTAATTCAGCAGCAGTAGCATGTCATTCCCAGTTTGTTCAATGGAGCGCTTGTACACCCTCTATCCCCCAGGTATGGCAGCAAAGACAGTACCAGCCCACTGCTTCTAGCAGCATCTCAGAAAATCCCAGCAGTGGATCACAGTGTGGTCTCGTATGCTTTAACTAGAGACATTTTAAAAACAGAGGAGGTGGGGAAAGGCATGGTCTCTTTGGCTCTGCATGTAGAGTAAGGTGATCTATATATACCGCATGCAGGTCTTCAAAGCCCTGCGTGTTCCAGTGAAATCAAAAAGCACAAGGAAATACCTGATTTCTTCTTTTACCCTCACGGCATGTTCAGCATAACCAAGCAATTTCAGCCTTCATGCAGCATGTCCCAGCCCTGTATAGGACAGCAGCTTGTAATGGGTTCTCCGTATAAGCAGGTATTTCTCTAGGCAGTCAGACACAATGTGAAGAGCTGGAACAGAATGAAACGCTTTGACCAGACTACCTGTTTTTCCTCTGCTTTTAATTGAAAGAAAATGTTCTCAGAAAAGTCTCTTTCCATTGCCCCAAAGGATAGTTGTTTTTAACCAGTTTGACTCTATCTCATTGGCTAACATATTTTTTTTTTGCCAGAAACCTATAGGCAGCTGTATCTGGCAGTGATATTTTACAGGAAAAAGGATTGTATTGCCAATGTTAAAAACACAACAAGAACAACAAAATAAGCAACTTCCTTGGAAAAACCTGAGAGGCTCAAATAATATTTTAGTTTAGAGCTCTGGTAATGGGATTTCTTTTGTGTTAGAGACATGTCTCTGGTGGTTCCCATGAAAACCGACCTAAATTTGGCACACTTAAAGCCTCTGAAAATTTTCCATTGAGATGCACAAGAATTTGCCAGCTAAAATCTCTGGTGGTTTGCTCTGTGTGGAGTTGGTGTGTTCATCCCTTCAGAGCTCTGTTCTTGTTGAGGTTCCCAAGCCTGTGCTCATGACCGAAGTTAATCCTTAAATACTACAGGTGGATTAAAAACACTGGGTTGCTGTCTTCAGAATGGGAGCAGTGAAGATCTGTGTCCTGTCTTTATGAATCCAGACTGTCTTTGTGCAAACCACTCAAATCAGTTTTTCTGCAGTGTTACATTACAACACAAGCCTGGGAAATGATAGAATAGAATAAAATAGTTCAGTTGGAAGGGACCTTCAAAGGTCATCTCGTCCAACTGCCTGACCTCTTCAGGGCTAACCAGAAGTTAAAGCATGTTATTGAGGGCATTGTCCGAATGCCTCTTGAACACTGACAGGTATGGGGCATCAACCATCAATCTAGGAAGCCTGTTCCAATGTTTGAACACCCTCACTGTAAAGAAGTTTTTCCTGATAGCTAGTCTGAACCTCCCCTGGTGCAGCTTTGTGCCATTCCCACACGTCCTGTCACCGGTTCCCAGGGAGAAGAGACCGGCACCTCCCTCCCAATTCCCCTCCTCAGAGAGTTGCAGTGAGGTTGCCTTCTTTTCCCCAGACTGGACAAACCAAGCGTCCTCAGCCTCTCCTCACAGGACATGCCTTCCAGCCCTTTTACTGTTTTTTTTTGCCCTCCTCTGGATGCTTTCAAGGACCTTAACATCCTTTTTATATTGTGGAGCCCAGAACTGCACACAATATTCAAGGTGAGGCCGCACCAACACTAAATACAGCGGGAGAATCACCTCTTTTGTCTGTCTGGCTGTGCTGGGCTTAATGCACCCCAAAATGGAGTTTGCCCCTTGGCTGCCAGGGCACACTGCTGGCTGAGGTCAAGCCTGCTGTCGACGAGCAAAAAAAAAAAAAAAATCTCCTGCAAGCTGACTGAATTGTGCAGATGCTTTTCTTCGGGTCAGAGGCTGCGTGCTTCAGCCCAGGGCTGGGAGAGCTTATTGCAGCCCTGGCAGCTGTGGCATGGAGAGGGACCCTCTGACCCTCTCACCAGCGCTGCTGGTACCTTCCTACTGTCGGTGTTTTCCTTTTGGTCCCTGCTTACCTCTATCTGTGCCTCTAATCACAGGGATGTTAATCCTCAAACACATCAGCATACATTTTTGCTGCAAATCTGAGGGGGAGACCATGCAATGTAATTGTGCCAAGTGACTTCTCTTGTCAGGGGGAGGAAGGGTAATTTAAATTCTTCAGACTTGTTTGTTTATTTAAGTATTGAGACTACCATGATGTATTGCAATGTAATGATTGCAGAAATCTATGATTTTTTTTTTTTTTAAACAATAAAAGTTCATTGAAAAGCTGTAACACTGCCCTAGGGAATTCAGCCTTGACTGTGGACTGTATTAAAATTCTCCGAGTCCCTAGGTTTAAAGACTTTTAAAAGGAGGGGAATGGGTGGGCAGAAAAGTGGAACTGGGAGGAACCTTCTGAATTTTTAACACCCTTTCTGTCACTAGGAAATCCCAGCTGCAGCCCCTTTTGGAACACAGGCAGTTTTAATGAACATGGTGATGATACCAGAGGGTCTTTAGTCCTTGGCCCTGAAAAATATAAGTTCATGCAAATCTCTCTTTCCATTGCAAGACAGGCTTGCAATATTTCTCTTAAGCAGTATTGCATCATTTCCTTGGAGCTATCTCTTTCCAAGACTCTATTACACACTTCCACGGGAATGGCTGGCGGATGGACTGCCAGCTGTCTAGAGCAATGCAGAATGATTTGCTAAAGATTATAACTTTGCTTGCAATAATCCATTTTCCTGTTAAATCTGATTGTTAATACTGATCTTTACAGCAGAGCATGGATTCCACTGAAAGGAAAGAAAATAATGTTAAAGTAATAAAGACTACAATTTTTTTCCTTTTTTTACTGTTCTCTGTAACCATGGAAAAATTTAACTATTTGTGTGGTTCTCTGATAATTTAGTGAAAACATCTATTTCATCTCCCCCATTTTTTTCTCCTTTTCTTGTGGAAACTACAGCTGAGGAAGTGGAAAGACTGGCTGCAATGCGTTCAGATTCTCTAGTACCTGGGACTCACACGCCTCCGATCAGAAGAAGAAGCAAATTTGCCACTCTCGGAAGGCTTTTTAAGCCATGGAAATGGAGGAAGAAGAAGAGCGAAAAATTTAAGCACACCTCTGCAGGTAATAGACACAGTCAGGTTGGTTTGTTTATCTTGGATTGTTTGCTCAACAAGGCTAAAAACTGTTAATACAGCTCCAATTTATACATGTTTTTAAGGCTGTAGCTTGGCTGGCAGAGATTTCTCAGATTCTATGCGATCTTTAATTTCGTTACCAGCACTTTCTTTAAAAAAAAAAAAAAGAAAGAAAGAAAGAATACCACCTTGCATGTACTACAATTAAAGTAGCAGCTCGCCAAAGCTGTATTTTCAGGTTCTGCTATTAGAGCTAGAGGTTAACCCAGAAGAAATCGCGTTACATTGATTTAGTAAATTGTGGATAAAGGAAGTGGCAGTGTGAAAAGACAAACCAAGTGGAGTATATAGCCACAGTCATAGCCTGTGCTAGCAGGGGAGCAAGAAAAATAGGTGGCAAAGGAGCTGACGTTTTGTTGAGGAACTTGCATAACCATAAATTATTTTTTCCATTGGGCTGGAAAGATGTGTCACTTGTTTTCTGAGAAAAACAAATCTGTCCTCCTGCCACACCCCTTCTCCCGCCATTGCATTTAACACTCCTGGTTTAAGACTTTTTACATAAATAAATAAATAAATATATGGAAAACTGCAAATACATGTTTTTATATTGCAAATTGGTCTGAGCAAGAATCCTATATCCAGGCACTGATTCATGTGTTGGAATTTTGTACCTGGCATGTTCGGTTTCAAGCTCTGTTACTTATTTAGAAGGCTTTTCTTTGCTTTTCCATGATGACTAATAATTAGTACATGTGTTTCTGCAAGTCTTAAGTCTGGATTGTCTGTGAGAAAGCATGAATTTTCTTCTGATTTCTTATTGTTCTCATTGGAGCTAGAAACAAAGCAGTGCCAGAAGAGTCTTGAGCTACAACTGAGTTGCTCTCTGACCTGTTTATGCATGGTGGAAGCTTTCAGGCAGGACTGGAGTGTGCTTTCTGACACCCCTAAGCCTGTACTCATGAAAATGGCGCATAATCACACAAGTCTCATTTAGCTAAGTGCAAATTCATGCATGAGGTTAAATACAGAATAGGAGTTTGCAGTTAGTTCAGACCTAAAGGTGGTCTTAATGTATGGTGTTTAAGCTGCTCCCTGATTTGTCAGGCAAAAAATAATGAACTGGAATGGATGGCTGTATTACTATGAGTGGTGATCGTATTTTTGATTTGATAGCTGAGAAGTTATTGTCACCAAAATGACATGTTTCTGCAAAACAAATGGCTTGTCTTTCATATTCTTTGTCAGTCGTAACTGTAGTGTGGTGTAGCAGGATTTCCTGAAAACCGTATTGCTCATAGGGAGCATTGGATATGTGGATGCTTTTGTGACAGCCAGTTTGAAGCTAGTTGCAGCATTCTGGGCTGGTTGGTTACAGCCAGCAGCATAACCACAACGGTATAGGACGTACCATGGGTTGCAAAGCCTCCCTAGTATTTATTTGTATGGTTTATCCAGCTCCAGGAGCTGGGGCTGAGACGTATACTGCTGTGGTTAGATCGATTGGTTTGAATCTGTCTTGAATATGCCTGCATGGTCTGCTCTGGGCACTGCAATAGCTGTTACATAGATTTTCCCAATTACCAAAACGTTTGGAAAGTATACAGTGATTAAAACCAGAGTAAAAACATGTATTTCCTTTTCTCAGAGCAGAAGGAAGCTTTCCCAGACCAGCCCGCATACCTCCTCCTCTGGTAAGAGGGATTTCAGTGTCTGAAGAACTAAATTAAAAGCAGGGTATCCAGTTTGTAGGAAATGTTTGTTGATTGAGGTGTTAAAGAATTTCTCAAGTCAGTGGGTAACACTAGGCTTGCTATTTACCTATGTCTATACCAATCAACAAGGGTATTAAGATCAGTACTCAGTTTCTATGTCCTATCTTGGTTACTTAATTATACTGATTCATTTAGCTGGTGATTAACTCAACCATGGATGGAGCTGTACAAGAGACAAAGCAAGTATTACTCACATGGTCCAAGAGGTTGTTCAGCTCCTGTGCACACACCTGGTATCACAATATTGAATACATTTATTTATCTGTTCCTAGCTTATTCTAATATTGTCTCTATAGTTTGGCTTATTTCTTAACATGAGGCACAGGGTTTGATCTCAGCTGAATCCAAAACCTTTTTTTTCTTTTTTTTTTTTTAATCCATTTCTAGTAAGCCAACGGTATCCTGCAGCTGCTCTGCAAAATTGGTATTCTTGTCAGCTCCCCCGCTAATAACTGCAGCAAAATTGACACGGATGTCAAATTTGCTGAGCACCCCACAGGATGCACTGGGAGAGATTTGCTTCTGGACTGTACCAGAGCTGGGGAACCCACAGTTTCCATCATCTGCAACCCTGGAGAGCAGGAGTCCAGCAGGATCCTGACAGACCCCTTTGTCAATTCAGCAGCATTGTTTGAACCTAATATGTGTGATACAAAAGACTTTGCACCCAGAAAACTAGCATTTTTCCACCCATATTTCCATGAGCTCTAGTCTAATACCTCTGATCTCACTGAGAAAATATATTTAATTTTTACAGTAAATCAAAGGACAAGCTTATGAGATGGCATAATGAGAGCCAGCATGAAACTTCCTAATACAGGCTTATTTTTTTCTAGTGCACTGATAAATATGATGCTTGGGAAAAAAAAAATCCCATTAGTGTCCTGCAGGCATGCATCCAAGCTTTCCTACCTGTATAGAACATCAGTAATTATTAAAAATAAATACTAATACAAGTATTTTATTAGCCTCTTATTTGCCGCAACAATAGATTCAATTATTTTATATGTCAAAAGTCGTAAGGGTCAAAACACATGACCTTATCTGTTTAAAGTTCCTTTGAAATTAATGGGATTTTTTTTTTCCAGAAGACGACTGGAAGTGAGAGTCAGGCTGATATTTAAGGTTGAAAGGTTGCCTTTTTTGAGATTTCCAAGTGCTAATGTCTTGCATCCGTATCTTTATCGGATGAAAAAGCTCTGTGCTAAGGATTATTTATTCAGGGCTGAGTGCTTTAAAATACAGTTCTGTGTTCAGTGGGAACTGAACTGGCTGGACTGTGAACTGGCTGAAGGAAAGAAGCCAGAGAGTTGTGGTCAATGGGATGGAGTCTAGCTGGAGGCCTGTATCCAGTAGAGTCCCTCAAGGGTCGGTGCTGGGACCGGCACTGTTCAGTATCTTCATCAACGACTTGGATGAGGGAATAGAGTGCACCCTCAGCAAGTTCACTGATGACACAAAACTGGGAGGAGTGGCCGACACGCCAGAAGGCTGTGCTGCCATCCAGCGAGACCTTGACAGGCTGGAGAGTTGGGCAGGGAGAAATCTAATGAAATATAACAAGGGCAGGTGTAGAGTCTTGCATCTGGGCAGGAACAACTCCAGGTACCAGTATACACTGGGGACTGACCTGTTAGTGAGCAGCATAGGGGAAAGGGACCTGGGGGTCCTGGTGGACAGCAGGATGACCATGAGCCAGCACTGTGCCCTTGTGGCCAAGAAGGCCAGTGGCATCCTGGGGTGTATTAGAAGGGGTGTGGTTTGTAGGTCGAGAGAGGTTCTCCTCCCCCTCTACTCTGCCCTGGTGAGACCGCATCTGGAATATTGTGTCCAGTTCTGGGCCCCTCAGTTCAAGAGGGACAGGGAACTGCTTGAGAGAGTCCAGCGCAGAGCCACAAAGATGATTAAGGGAGTGGAGCATCTCCCTTACAAGGAAAGGCTAAGGGAGCTGGGTCTCTTTAGCTTGGAGAAGAGGACACTGAGGGGTGACCTCATTAATCTTTATAAATATGTAAAGAGTGAGTGTCAGGAGGATGGAGCCAGGCTCTTCTCCTTGACATCCAACGATAAGACAAGGGGCAGCGGGTACAAGCTGGAACATAGGAGCTTCCACTTAAATATCAGAAGAAACTTCTTCACGGTGAGGGTGATGGCGCACTGGAACAGGCTGCCCAGAGAGGTTGTGGAGTCTCCTTCTCTGGAGACATTCAAAACCTGCCTGGACACGTTCCTGTGTGACCTGATCTAGGTGTTCCTGCTCCGGCAGGGGGATTGGACTAGATGATCTTTCAAGGTCCTTTCCAATCCCTAATATGCTGTGATTTTGTGGGGGGGAAAAAAAAAAAAAACTTTTAGGTAGTAGGAAAAGTTTTCTTGCACCTGATAGTTGTCTAAGATAGAAAATCTGCAGTTTGGTTAGTGGAGGACCTTCACATTATGCTTACTATATATGGGTCCCCTCAGCATATCAATGCTCAGATTGTGATGTTTGAGCATATTGAGTCCTCCATCCTCCATCTTCATTATTGCGTTGTCAATGACAAGCAGAAGGTTAAAAGCGTGCTTCATATACTTTATAAGTTTATCTGTTATCACCATGTGTAGGTTTTGATATCCCTGTAGTGACTATGCAGAAAGGTTTATAGTCTGATATTGCCTTGTTGCTGACTTAGTCACGAAGCTGCAAGTCATGTTTTTTGATGCAGACATCTAATGCCATTTGCCTTACAGTTGGTCTGTCTGTGAGCATTACCATTAGGTTTTTTGTAGAGTGACAAGAGCAAGCAGAAAAGATCACGCTATGGGATAGTCTGTTGTTGGAGATGGTGAATGTCAGATGAGACCAGATCTGGAGTTTGATTTGAGCAACCCCTTCTTCATGGAAAGGATACCATCCAAAGGGACCTGGACAAGCTAAATAAGTGGGCCCATGTGAACCTAATGAGGTTCAACAAGTCCAAGTGCAAGGTGCTGCACCTGGGTTGGGGCAATCCCAGACATGAGTACAGACTGGGTGGAGAAGTCATTGAGAGCAGCCCTGCAGAGAAGGACTTGGGGGGTCTGGCAGGCAAAAAGCTCGACATGAGCCAGCAGTGTGCTCTTGCAGCCCAGAAGGCCAACTGCATCCTGGGCTGCATCAACAGAGGAGTGGCCAGCAGGTCAAGGGAGGTGATTGTCCCCCTCTGCTCTGCCCTTGTGAGGCCCCACTTCGAGTACTGAATCCAGGTCTGGGGCTCACAGCACAAGGAAGACATAGACCTGTTTGAGCAGGTCCAGAGGAGGGCCACGAAGATGATCAGTGGGCTGGAGCACCTCTCCTATGAAGGCAGGCTGAGAGAGCTGGGGATGTTCAGCCTGGAGAAGAGAAGGCTCCAGGCAGACCTCATTGCAGCCTTTCAGCCTTTCCCCCCTTAAAGGGGACTTATAAAAAGAGGGAGAGTGACTTTTTACTCGGGCAGTTTTAAACTGAAAGAGGGGAGATTTAGATTAGATGTTAGGAGGAAATTCTTCACTGTGAGGGTGGTGAGGCACTGGAGCAGGTTGCCCAGAGAAGTTGTGGATGCCCCATCCCTGGAAGTGTTCAAGGCCAGGTTGGATGGGGCTTTTGGCAACCTGATTTAGTTGGAGGCATCCCTGCCTATGGCAGGGGGCTTGGAACTGGATGGTCTTTAAGGTCTCTTCCAACCCAAACCATTCTATGATTCTGCTCTTCTGTGAGGTGGAGTATTAAGGAGGTTGTTCAGGGGGCGTTCCTTGAGTGAAATGGTCTCAATCTATGGACAGACTCAATTTCAAAGCAAACAGGAAGGGAGATGATATTGTGTGATGGACACCAGTGTACCCCAGTGGGGCTGGAACCAAATTAATTCTTACAGCAATTCTGCTCCTAGACAGAAGTGAAGTTTCTTCCAGCACAGATCATTTTTCAGTGTCAGGATTACAAGTTGTTTTACCACAGAAGGTCCAAATGAAAATTGTTTGATGGACACCGAAACTCCCACAGTACAATATAAATGCTCCTGGCAGTGAAGTTATATACATGGGGAGTTACACAAAGAAATTAAAGCCACAATGTTATTCATCCTGTAGTCAAAGGTGTGTTTTTTTTACTTATCTAAAATTTCATCTTGCACAGAAAGTGTGGAAACCTTTATTACCATGGTGGGACTGAGAGTCCCTCATATCAATGTGCAATATGATAAAGCTTTAGGAGCACAGTCAAACTGACAGTATTATATCGCTTGAGGAGACTGTTTCTTTTAACTGTTGTGGAGCAGCCTTACTTATGGCAGAAGAAGCCAGGAAGAAACAGTGAATTTTCTTTGCCTGAGCACGTTTCCTTAGCTGGATGCAGCTGGGATGGCTCCAGCAGGCTGCACAATGTTTTTAAAGTCACATCAGGCTTTCTGGGAATCAGCAAAGCAGATAGCAGGAAGAAAAGCTGACTGTCTCCTCAGCTAGACCTTTGTCATCATTTTTAATACCTTGATCTTGTTTTTCTTGCCTTGATATGAATGTGGAAACAGTTTCTGAGTGTGCTGGTGTTTTATGGCACTTCTGGTGAAATGTCATGTCTTGGCTGTGTTTTGGAGGAGGAGATGTACATTGTCTTCTGAAATAAAGAAGCTTGAGGGGAGATTCTGGGATTATTTGAAATATTATTGAAGTATTTTTATCCCTGTATTCATCAAAAGCCAACTGCTTGCAACCTTTCAGAAAAAAAAAAAAAAAAAAAACAGCTGCTAGCAGAAGTTGGGATAAGGAAAGATGTCTTGTTTTGCCATTTCAGATGTCTGGTGACCTTTATTTTAAAGAACTGGTGCCTTCCTCTTCCCCCATCCATGCTCCCTGAGTTGCAGTGCTCAAGCAGAGGGAAGAGAAAGCTTGCAATTTGTACCTGGAGGAAACTGGTTGGGCTGAGAAGTGGAAAGCAGGAGATGGTGAGAAATTAAGGGGTCTGGAGAAAGCTCAGTAGTTAGTAGAAGAGGCAAGGGAGTCACAACATTTGGGTTAGGTACACAGGTGCACTCTGTACAGTTAGCAGAGAAAGTCTAGTGTCTGAAGAAAGCTCCACAGCAGCATTTTTGCTAAGTGGAGGATTGTCTGAGATAGTCAGTAATACTAAAGTGAGAAAAGGAAATCTGTTAAGCTCAGTTTTTCCGCTTCCTCTAGGAACTTCAAAACTTCATTTCACTTGTGTCCCAGATCCTTCTCGTAGAAATACTTGAAACTTCTTCCACAGGGCAGTGAGGATGGATCAGTCCTCAAGTGCAGCAGCTCCCACCACCAAAGCCTGTGGGTGAGCTAGTGAGCCATGCCCTACTCTGTGGCCAAAGACAGACATGACAGTGGCTTCCCAGTCTCGGGCTTGGGGTAGCCTCCTGACGGGGGAAGTCCAGCTCCTGCTCCATTTAAAGCCTTGTTTGTTTAGTGGAAAATTGTAGAGGTTGGTGTTCACCTGTCTCAAGGTGTAGGACTGGGGAGTTTGTAGGGATAAAGACTGGGACTAAACAAAGTAGACCAGGGTATCAGAAGAGTTAAGAGTCAAATCAGCATGAGCTGGGAATGATCAGTTAGATTGGGGACTTTTAGGGCAAGGGTTTGGGTCGACCTGCTGCCCAAGGACCTTAAGACTCTGTTAATAGTTGTCTTTACAGAGGATGACACTCTTGCTATCAGTTACTCTGCTGAACTGGAATAGCTGAGGTCTGTGCACTGGATGTAGGGATTGAAGCCCACTAACGTAGACAGTGCCGCAAAATGGAGCATCTGGATTTTTTCAGCTTGTTTTTAAGGACGGCATACAAGCTCTTCCATTTGCCTTCACTGTCGCTCAAACTGTTTAAAGAAAATCAAGCATGCCAAAACTAAATTCACTCATGCAACCTTTAGCTGCCCCACTCCCAGATCTGTATTAAAACAGCCATTTGTTTTATGCTCAAATGCTATTTTTTTCCCTCACTAAGCCTCAGTGCTTTGGTTTTTCCAACCAGGGTTTTTTAAAAAGCGCTATGTAAAAGTTCATATGGCAATGTGTTTATATAAGTTAAGTCTCCTAGTTAGCAGAGGGACTGTTTAAATTTAGCAACACTAACAGGCATGGACTTTCAATGTTTCTAATTAATACAAGAAGAAAACAAAATGTGATAAATCTGTGCAGTAAGAGGAACTGTTATTCATAAACGATCCCATATCGTTTTAATTCCTACGGCTGATGATTTCTAACTACAATAGGTAAATATTTTCAACTTTCCTTTCCAGAATATTCCAAGCGGTAGAAATACAATAATTTGTTGCCAGTGCTGCTCTTAAACACTCCTGCTCCCTTCTGTTTGGAAAATGATTGCCTCGTATGCTTCCATATGCAAAACTGACTGTCAAATGAGTCCTGCTATTCAGATGATGGGCTTGCATGAGAAACCACGGGAGAAGTATGGTGGCCTGACGACCTGCCTCCCCTCCCCTTGGCCCTTGCTCCCCCTCACCTTCCTCCTGCTCTTGCCTCAGCTCCCACTGCCTCCCCGCTCTGCCTGTACTTTTAGGCAGCTGATCTGGGGGTGAAATTTGGGTGGGTTTGTCCAGGAATCTGTCAGGTTATTGACATCTGTCCACAAAGGTCCTTCTCCCTATTTTCAAACTGTGCATTGAAAGCAGTATTTTTGTTTGCATCATTAACTAACAAGGACAACTGTGTTGTAAGACACTTCATGGTCTCATTCTGATCACCTGAATTTTTATTTAATAACTACTGTGATCCCTAGTGAAAGGTTTAATTAATCAGTATTACACTATCAGGCCAGAGTAGGTTTAGCTGTGGAAAACTGAGATAACTATGTTTTTTCTTCCTTTACCCTCTTATTCTGATGAAATGTGATTCTGAATTGGCATTGAGAAAGAGAGAGAGGTCTCCCCTGCAGTGTAGCTGAGTCTGAAGTTATGCTGTAGGTTGAAATCCTTCAAAGTCCTGTTCTCATCCTTGTCTAAATCTGTTATCTAAATCACAGGTGTACATTGACTTAAGCAAATATTTTTATCTGAAGGACATGGTAGAAAATAAGCAGATAGTATTTCAATAATTTCTAGATGAATCTTCTAAATTTTTATTCAAATTTACGTTTGTTTCAAATTTGAACTAGATATTAACGAGTATAGCTAAAAATATGAATTCCAACTCTAAAATGGCCTGACAGGAAAATGTTTGTTTTTTAAGTCTGCTGAAATATTACATTGCTTGAGCTCAAGGACTGAATAAACTAATAAAACCCCTTTTAAATTTCTTTTTTTGCATTGATCCAAAACTGCACATTTAATGTATTTCTTAATTTTTGAAGTGGAAAAAAGAAAAGATATTCTAGGTCTAAAGGCAGGTGGCCCATAGCTTCTCTTTGTGTGCACCAACATTTCCTTACTGTCTTTTGAGAAGCTGGCTGGAAGTTGCACCAGAATTCATTCAAAACTACAGGCAACTTTTAAAAATTTGACCTTTTGCCTTTCCATAAAGTGAGCAAAAACTAGCCTGTGTATCTGCTTACTGCTGTGGAACCAAAGATCCACCGAGATTTTTAAACCCAATGGCCATTTTCAAACCTGCAATTAGATTAACAGCCCAAAGCATAAGCACTTTGTAGCAAGGGAAAGCCTGAGTGACACTTGCTTCTTTATTGCTGCAATTATAAATTATCCGTGTTTTTAGATTTGGCATTTTAAACAGATTAAAAGAATGCAAATGCGCAGTTAACGTTCAGAAGATGCAGCTATGATTTGCACACAGAAGGCAGTTACAGCAGTTGTCTGTTTTTATACTTGAATTGCCAAATGGAAGCTTCTGGTTCAAAAATTGAGGGGGTATGATCACTCCCCCAGGAGCGTTTATTCCACTGCAGAGCAGCAGCTTTGTGTTTTCTTGAGGGCTGCTGCATAACATTTCCAGGTTTTAAGAAGTGGACGTTGCTTAGATGGACTGAAAATGCATTTGGGGATAGTTGGAGCCCCATGCCAGCTCTGCACACAGCTTTAATGGAACATTTGAGACGAGGCCCTTAAATGTGTCCCATCTTACAGGAAAGGGATGCTTAATGAGGCCGTTTGGTTTTTATGCTAATTACATTTCCAGCTGCTGTGAAGATTATACGAGGCTGCCTGAACTGTAATACTGTGACATAATTCTACAACAATGCATTCCTTTTAAAATAATATAATAACACAATTAATCCATTAGAGAATTTACAACAAATTTTGAGGATTGAAAAATAGATGCTGTTAATAGCAGAAGCTTCTGCATGTTATGTGGATTAGAGAATGATGTTAACTGGAGATGGTTTCAGAAGTGTTTTACTGACAAATTAGCAATAATAGAATATCTGGTTTGGGGGAGGGAGAACAAGCATGTTTGGAAGAAGCTCATTCTTGTGTAAAAAATTGTTGTATATCTTCAGCTGCTATTGCTGTGACTCATGAATCTTCATCATGAGTCCTCATTAAACTGGGTCCTTACAGATTATTTTAGAATGTTTTCATTTAATATCAAATACATTGAAGCTTCTTTTTATTTTTAGATTGCATTTGAAGCATGAAAATTACTGTTTCTCAGGCTTTTGTTCTTCAGGTTTTTAATGCCCTCTTTAACAATGTGGGGGAGAACAGCAACATTTTACAACCGAAATAGTCACAAGGCATTCGGTCTGTGATGAGAACAAAGACTGAAGGACAGCGGTCAGTTGTTGCACCAGGTTGTCCCAGTCTCCCCAGGTGGTCCTTACTTTCCCTTTCTGGTAGGATGCTGGTTGGTCTCAGGATGTGCCTTTTAAGAAACTCATGTCATGAGCCATTTTTCTTATTCCATCAAAGAAACAGCCGTTGGATATTACCACTCAAATTTGTCATTGGTCAGTAATCTATGTTATGCAGGCACACATCTTGAAACTCAGCAGAGCTCATTCATGGCACTGCAGGGTCAAGGTGCTCCAGCTGGAGGAATCTGCTTGGTAACTTCTACGCTTGCTCAGAGGTGAACATGTCCCTCTCGCTCCCAGAACAGCAGCATGACAAACGCACCACGTGCTGTAGATACTGCTGCCGGCTGATCTCCAAATGGGAAATTCATTAGATGTCTTTGCTCAGAGCTGCTGTTGAGGGAGTTTTATTCCTAGAATACAGCTTTGCTCTTGCTCAGCGTTTCCCACGGGAGAGGAAATGAAGCAGGAATCCCTGAGGCCAGCGTGGCAGTACATCGAGTCCTACTGTATCAGTGACCTGATTGACATCTGACCCGTATTTTGGTTGGGAAATGAGCTGTTACCATAATGCGAACATGCAGCCCAATGACTCTAACCTGATAGGATTTTTTAATCAGGGTAGCTGCCCTTTATTTCATTGTCTGTGAAATACATTAAAAAGGCACATACAGCTAGATGAATACAGTATTGGCAGTAGGGATGAGAATCCCAGATCCACAGGGATCTGAAATGCGGATGGCAGTCACCCAGACAAAGCCATTAGCCGTGAGCTCTTTCCAGGGCTGCTTGGTCTGGTATGTAGAGGAATAATAAACAGTTGCTAGAAAGAGCATCTGAATTGTCCTATTTTCAGAGGTTTAGCAGGAAAAATCAGATTATGAATTGGGAATCAAAGATAGCTTGACAAAGAACGGCTGTTTCTTAGAAATCTTTGTCTAAGTCTTGTTT
Organism: Anseranas semipalmata; assembly: GCA_013399115.1. Lineage (NCBI taxonomy): Eukaryota > Metazoa > Chordata > Aves > Anseriformes > Anseranatidae > Anseranas > Anseranas semipalmata. Next base: position 125,411 of record VXAA01002127.1, read on the forward strand.
GTACTAGGGCTTGTTTATACATTGTAACTTGGGAAAATTCTTCTGAATTATTTAAACCATAAATATGAAATGGATTAGTTATATCACTGTAAACCCTTGGGTGGATGTTTACTCAGTTCTTGAACTCATTCATTTTATTTTAATTCATTAAGGTCAATTCAGTTCTGAATTAAAATGTCCACACAAGTATTTAATGTGGCATTGCTGATCCTCCTTGAGTTATTTAAATCAGATTGCTTTTCGTGAGTGCCCGTGTAAGCAGCCACAAGAGCTAGCGTGCCAGAAAGAGTAAACCAGATAACTACCTTAGTTGCCACGAGAGATGGGATCTAGAGGCTCTATTCAGTTGGTGAGAGCTGCACCTGGCTGCCAGGCCTGGCCCCAGAGGCTAGGCAGAAGAAGTCAGAGGTGATGATTAGAGCTTTTGGTGAAGACAGAAAACTTGTGCTCTCTTACAAATTCTGCTGCTAATCTGTCCCAGTGTCTATACATTATTAGGCATTGGGACTTAATTGCAGTTTCACCAGGTCTCCTCTGTTTTTCAGCCAATCTGCCAATGTGTTGTATTTTCTTCAAAACTGCTGCTTGTTATGCCAACTTCTTCAGCAAGAATTTTGGATTCCAGTAATAGAAAAGATTATTAAAAATCCCATGTGACTGCAAAAGAAAGTCATGGAAACCAACAGCACAGAAAAAAAATCTCAAATTCTTACTAGAAATTAAACTTGCTATTTTGAAGATCCCAATTTTGGGGGGGATATTTGTAGTTTGCTTTACTGAAACCAATTACATTTTCAGAAGGATGTTTCTGTTCTGTATTGCAGCATCTGTATAAAGACTAGAGATGGTTAAAAACAAAACTTATTTTGGTTTCCATTGATTTGTATAGGCTGAAGATATATTCTCTATTGTTAACTGTATCTGAGTTGTCTATTATCTACAAGATGTTCCTTTCATTATAGCAAGTTCAGTCTGCCTTTCTGTCCCCCTCCCATGCTTTTATGTAAAAGTAATGGTAGAATAGATCAGTGACACTGAACACCACTAGCTAGTCCTTTTGCTATTGCTAGAGTAGCGGGTATATGTTGCCAGGCTGAAAAATGGAGTATCCCAGTCTCTTATTTTGCAACTGAATATGTGCACGTAGATTTTTGAATGAACCGACCTTGGTTGCCCTTAAGAGGTTTTAACTTGGTAGTTAACATTCTTGGTCCTTTGTACCTTCAGAGCTCTATGTGTATCTCCAAGTTAATCAGGCAACACAAACAATTCTGTTTATTAAAACAGACAGCGAAAATCAGCCTTTTGCTATGGTGAATCATACTTTTTCAACTTAACCAACAGCATTATTTGCCTGTTTTAAAAGAGAAATTACTAGGAATTTACATTTGCCTCTAGCTACTGCTTGAACCTGAAAACACAAATCCATCACCTCCCTAAGTTCTGCAGAAAGCTCATGGTCTCCATGTGCTCATCATTAATTCCTCGGTAGCATGGGGCTGACAGCTGAAAGTGCGTAGATAAGCAGTACTCTGAGCAAGGTCCAAAGAGTGCCCGGAAACACTGCTGCCTGAAGGTGACTTGTATTTGTGCTGAAAATAGTTGACAATGGGTGTGATTTTTCTTTCTGCTGCAGCTGATGAATTCTCCCCGTCTTCGCTGGGTGCAGGGTGCCTGGCAGGCAGTCGCTGAATGCCAAAAGCCTTTGCTCATGCAGACAGCCTACGAAGGCTTCTGCCAGCTGCACAATCTCCCTTCTGAGGGGCTTTGTTCCAAAAAGAAGGTGGTGGTGCTCAGTAGGTGCTCTGCTCTTTGCGGTAGTAAGCTTTGTGTCTGGAGGCCAAAATGTTTCCAGGATGTGAACATGCGCTCAAAACATACCCTCGCAGCCTTTTATGTTTAAGTTCTGCCTAAAAACACTTGGAAGCCCACGAATTTTCTGTCGCCATCGTGAAGAATCAATACTTCATTTATACTTCTATGCTGGCACTTACATTTTCAAAACTAATAGCCTGTGTGCTTCATGGACCTGATCGAAAGCCCAGTAAAAATGATTATTGAATTCCCTCTGGTTTTCATGGGCCCAGAATCAAGGCTGTATTAAGTAGTTATATTAGCATTCCTCCCAATTTCATATCTAATGAGAAAATATGCTATAGGCATATTAAGCATTAGTTAAAAAAATATGTGGTTGTCTGTGAGTGAAATACTCAGACAGCATTTGGACTAAAGTTTAGATATGCCTGAGCGTTAGGGGGTTTTTGCTTACCAGCTAGTGCCTTCTGGACACATTATCTCTTCTGGAGTATTTTCATTTATAGCTGTTGGGTAAAGAAGCAAAGCTGTAATTCCACGAACAACAGAACTTACAAAACCTGATTTCATGTGGGTTGCTCCTTCCTGGATCTTTTGCTGTTTAATCATGAGGCTAGGAACAGCAATTGGGATCACTTTCCTCTAGTCAGCCTCCTAGCTTCTCTGAGCTTTAGAAGCATAGCAATTTCATGGTCTTTTGTCCCAACACCAAAGTTGGCTGAAGTTAGAAACAGGTAATGAAGTTGTCAGCTACGGCAGAGAAAGACAAGGGAGACGCTACTGCTGCTAGAAATACACAGGAATGGATGGGAGAAAACAGGCATTGTCTGTCTGGTGTATAAAAGGTTACTTTGGCTGTTCTGGTTTTAGACTGGGAGATGAGTTTGAGAGAGTGGCAACGCACTTGGCATCCTTTCACAACTTCAGTCGTGTCTCCAAAATGTTCGTAACACCTCTCACAAAATGTACTTCTGTAAGGAAGGCAAGGATCAGAACAGGGAACTTCTGAAAAATAGTTCACAGAAATAATTTGGGATTTTATGATAGGTGGAGAATCCTTGTCTGTCCTCCCCGTTCCATTTGCTTTAACAAGGAGGAGGTAGGAAGGAGAGAAGATACTAACAGTTCCTAGGGAAGCCATGTTGCCATAAGAGAGAGATGCTCCTGAAGGGAAACAAGAAAGAGCAGGAGAAGAATCCAGGGGTTTCAGTCCCCAGGGTGCAACATGAGTGAATGGTGTGAGAAGTTCACTTCAGAGAGGTTCTCAAAAGGCAGGAGCAAAGGGACACAAAGCAACCCCCATGTGGAACCAAATTCACAATTAATCCATGGAATTCTTTGACATGGCATTATTAGGGGGAAAGGAATTAGAGATGAGTAATATATAACAAAGGTTATATTAGCCTGTAACTAATTGTGTCATGGTTAGTCTTTTCATGAGACTGGTTGAGAATGCAAGAAGCTTTTTCTCCCTTATTTAAAATTGGAAAACCCTAGCTAGCCACACTCCAAAGAGAACTCCATAGTACACTGGGCATAAGGGAGGGCAAGAGGTCTAAACAAGGATGGGAAACAAAATGTGGAGTCAGAGCGGTGACTTCTGGTGGTGTAGGGACAATCCTGAGTGTGTTAGCACTGTCCCTTTGAGATTTTCAGCGTTTCTTGCAGCATGATAGAGCTCTGCATCTTCCTTTTACCTGACTCTGGTTGTAAACAAGTCGGGACAGACCCTCCCAAGCCTCTTGGTGTTTGTCAGGGACTGAATAGCAGTCTGCAGGTATTTGTGGGTTTTGGATCCAACCCCTGAGAGAGAGAAAGAAGTTTCTTTGCAGACAAATGAATGCAGAACCATTGTGGGAGTTTTGTGCAAGGCAGGTATCATACAGGGTGGAACAGAGGCACAACTTACTGCTTCTGATTTTCTAGTTGATCTTTAGATTTGTAGAGAGGCTGTGCAATGGTATCTAGAACTGTTTGTGTGATACCCTTTGCTTACTGATCAGTGAAAAATGTGTTTCCTCAGTCTTCTCAGTAGTCAGGCTTTGGCCATCCTCATCCGGGTTACCAGGGACACCATCTCTGAAAGTCTGGGAAAATAGCTATGTTTTTATTGTTTTATGGTTTGTTTTCAAGAACCTGCAGCCTGTTCCATTTGCTAGGAAGAGTACAAAATCGGACAAGATGCTGAATTCTGCAAATGACATTTTGCAATATTTGATACTAGTAAGGCACAAACCTCAGTAATTGCTCTTTGGATTATGTCTCATTCAGCCCTTGAATTAATAGTATTTAAAATTTGACATGGGTGCCCTAATTAGCTTGGAATGAACAACATCAAAGGCGAGGAGTATCTTGATTGTGCAATAAATAACTGGTCTACTTGTTTTTCACAAGGTAGACAAACAACCACCATAAACCCTGCCACTTGTAAATCTCCTGCTGCTGTACAGATGTGTTGTCTGATGATGATCTGATATTGAAAGACTCCGTAAATCTTTTCTGGCTTTTATTTACTTACAAACTAGAGATTAATTCTAATTCTTTGTCTCTGTAACCTCATCCAGCTTTTGCTACAGATGCTTTTTTTTTTTTCTCCTCTGACTGGGAGTAATTCATGTATGATGAGCTCTTAGTTCACCACCATAGCTAGGAATGAGTGTGCCTCAGTCCCTCCTAGAATGGAGGATGGTTTTCTTCTGCCAGAGCAGGATAATTCACTACAGTATGCACTGGCCTCTGCCAGGATCTGGTCCATGTTGCATCTGATTCTCTGCAGGTGTACAGGGAGAGGGTAAGATCATAGCCCCTACTATGTACGCTTATGATATTTCTGGGTGTATGTATGCACCAGTATACAGCGTACAGTACTGTTGGATGTCTTGATAGTTCACAGAACACCACTGCTATTTCCTGTTCAGAACAAAAGTGAAGATGATCAGAGAAAAATAATGTATATTGATTTTTAAATTAGAAGAACACAGTCAGTGACAGCTACTCATCTTATTTAGCGACAGATCTAAACTGGCTCTGCAGTCAGGCATCCATTGTTGGTCTCCATAACATGGGAGTCTATCATGTTGGCAAGCACTGATGCAGGAGCTCTAGCACGTGTACTCATCCCTTGTAGTAACCAAGTCCATGCACTATTTTTTATTTAGATGTGATGTTTACGCCCCAGAAAGCTTATAGTCTGGAGCAGCTACCTCTAAATATTGATGTTGACTTTTTACATCAGAATCCACAAAGGCATTGTGCTGAAATGAGAGGCCAGTGACGCTGTGGTATTTCTGGCATTAATGTGCAGACAACACTCCTGTAGGCTAAAATGCACTGCAAGTAGCTGACAAAACCAATCAAAGTCCCCCCATTTGTTAGTCTAGCAGATTAGTCCATTTTCTGGTTTCACTGTGAGGGTTGTGAGACTGCTTGACTCAATTGCCCGTGTATGAGTGACTGCTTTTAGATCAAGTCACATCTCAGCACATTCTGAACTCACATAGCTGAGACTTGAGTTGGTGCCACTGAATTAACAAATTTAAAGCAAATTCACGTTTTTATCAAGATATGTTAGTTGGGATTCTTGCATCTGTCAAGGGGGAATTAGCTGAGCTCGCAGAAGGTCATGAGCCAGTCCCTACCACTCAGGAACCATTGGCAGCATCCTGTGGGCTATTCTACATGCTGGGACCTGAACCTGGATTTCCAAAGGAGCCGAGCTCCTGCTGCCAGTGAAGAGGTAGCAAATTTACAATTTATTCCTTGTCTTCTGGCACTGGTTCATTTACTGAACTGAGTTGGCTCTGAGCTCTTCAGGGTAGTCATGACATCTTCCTGCTGCAGTCCTGCTCATCAAAATGACCACAGAGAAAAACGAGTTTTATTTGACCAGGATCTTCAGGATTTATCTCTGGAATTAAGTGCCCTGAGGGAGAGAGTGGCTTTTGTGTGTGGTATCTGTTGTCTTGGTAACATGGTTTCATCCAGAAAATACAATGTGTATCTGAGCACCCTTAATACCCCGTGCTGCAATATGGGTTATATTGGTCTGTTTGCTTCCCTTGCACTCCTAGAAGGGGGGACCATAAAAGTGAGTGCTGAGAATATTCAGGATGGAGAAGCCACAGAGGAGGAGATCTGTGATGCTCCCCTTCTGTACCAGTTAAAAATATGCCGAATCATAGTTCACCCCACAGATAAATGGGAGAAACAGAAGATGGGTTTTGAGGATCGTGCTATCTAATGAAACTCAGCAGCATCTGCAGAAGAGCAGAGCTCTCTCTTAGCTAGTGTTTGTTAGAGCAAACATGGTACATGCATATTACGAAAAAATTGCTGTGCATACTTGATGAGGAACTCCCTGTAGCTTAAGATGAACGAAGCAATAGCTATTCCAAGCACGTGCTAAGGTATGGGCTAAGTTAAGTACTTTTTCTGCTGCTCTGACAATGTCTATTGTGCTGTGGAGGAGCTGGGTAGAAAGAAAGCTAATAGTCAGGAGCCCTAGATTCATGTTAGAGTTGACTTGTACCAAGTGGGATGGAGAATCTCCCTATTCACAGAACACCTGCTAGTTCTGTGCAACCTTGACTTACATATGCTCATGTCCTGCTTTTTCCCCTAGAATCTATGCATGTGTTTGAGCACTGTCCTTCACTACATCACCTTCCCACGGCAGATGCTATAGGGTACTTCTTTGTCTGCTAAACTTGCTGGTAAAATCTCATCGCCTCCAGTGACAACAAGCCTGACCCTATGTAAAAATAGGGTGAAACCAGGAGGCTTTCTTTTGCATATCTAGGACATCCCAGTTGGTGACAAGACCATTTTAAATAATGCTGTCAAGTAAAGTAGAAAACAAAAAAATGCACGTATATTTATTAAAGGAGATAAGTGTGGAACGAATCATGTTGTTGAATAACAGAGTGGAAATTGTTTACAAAATGCTGATTTCTGGGTCATTGTTTGCTTAATATTTTCTCTTTCACTTTGCTTGAATAATGAAAATGCTTTGGTCCCATTAGTCTCCAAACAACCTTTAGTCATTTCCATTTGTAGCTGTTCATGTGAGTGTTTCCCAAAGTCTTTTGTAGTGGGACTACCTCTGTGTAGGAGGAGAGTCTCAAGAGCCACCTCTCATCCTGTTCCTGACTCTGTGGCATCCCCATGGTAATCGAACCAACTGCTTATGTGGAAAAGTAATACGAGGAAGCCACTGAGGCAATTTTAGCTGTCTCTTAATGAAATGTAACAGCTGGAAATCAGAAAGCGCACGAGCATCATGGGAACAATCAGCCCTCTGTGGAGAAGCAGCAAGTGCTGTGTAAACCACAGTCAGTATGTCTCTGACGAGAGCAGCACTACGCTGAGTGGGTAGCTAATACTATGGTGGAATGCTTAAATCCAAACACCACTTTAATTAAATTTCACTAAGTGTTAGGTCTAGGAAAAATAAATCAAGCAGTAGGCAAGATTTTAAAAACCAGAAACAAACCTGAACCAACGTGAGCAGACTGACCTGCATCTTTTTGCCATCTGCCTGACATCATTTTCATGCCTTGAGATAGCCTTTCCAGCAAGTTGGTCCACTGTATTTTACTGAAACCTGACCCGTTTTCCATTTTTTTCAATACTGTCTGGTCTGAGATTGCTCAAAGTTTACCTCTGGAGGATTTTATTTCATTTTTCTGTACTACATATCATGGGAAAGTTTTTAAGTCAGATAGCAGCTTCCTCAACACTACCCAAATTGGGTCTCCAGTTCTTCCTGCCAAAGATGTCCCAGACAGATGTCAATGGTATCATGTTCACTGCAGGAATAGACAGCAGGAGAAGACCTTTCCCAGTGTCAGGACCAGAGCATGCACAGGAGATGTGGGGTGGCTCATCACCGGCTTTCAGCACTTCGCATCAAGCCAAATGCCTACAGGAGCCTTGGATCTGCCCAAAGAATAACTTCCATGGTAAAGAAACTGTAAGAGGCAATCAGCAGGTCCTCATCTAACACTGTGCTTGCAAGCACTTGGCTTTGGGTGTCTTGGGCAGGCGGCTGGGCCAGGGCCTTGGCTCGTGGCATTTTCTCAGGTTTTCTTCTGTTCTGTAGCCAAGCGGGCAGGCTAGGAGAGGATAAAGAAGGCATAGATGGCCTTAAAATCATGCTAGCCACACAGCAGCACTAGGCTAAGATTTCATTTCATTTTATTTTGCAGTCTCCTTTAGAAGAGTTGTGTGTGATCGTTCCCTTTTTTTAAATAGTTAAAAATGAAGCAACAAATAAAAGTTGATTTTTGCTTACTTAAGACCAAATTTGACTTAGCTTTACATATCTCGTGTATTTGCACAATTATCACATACTCTTACATGCATTCATTCTTACTTTCCTCTTTCTAGTTTAAAAAAAAAACTAGTCAAAATCCATACACTGGAGATTTGTAGCCAATAAATTATATTTTGGCTGCACATGCTTGGTGTGGATTGATGTGAGCAATTACTCTGTGAGGTTAAATGCATTAAGAAACATTTAATCACTCAACGTAGGGAGTGAGCCATTCAGAGCAGCTTGTTTGAGGGCAATATATACGTATATAAAAGGTATTGTATGGCTCAGTAAGCTGGAACAAGTTGGACAGACATAAAATGGTATAAGTTCTAGTTATTACTATCCATGTTTTATTTTAAGTTGTTAATTTTGCTATATAATTTAAAAGCCATTCCAGTTCTTGGTTGTTTATAGAACAGTTTTAGCTCTGGTTGTGTAAACATATGCATATTTTATATTACTTTTAAATTGAATTATGGATTGGATGCCACTGAGTAGAAGTAAAAGCAATGGAGCACATAATAAGAGTAGGTTTCTGTTTTCAGCTTCTAGCTCTGGAGTGAGACATGTAATTCAGAGTCTTCTTTCTTCCTTGATTTTTGCTGCCCCAGAAGTAGACAATGAGAAGCCTCTAACAAGTAAAATATGCTAGATTTGCAGCACTCCTAGTGATGTGGAAATAGCTGTAACAACAACAAGATGTAAAGTGGTTGTGTAGTATCCAGGCCCATGTAAGTAAGTGCCTAACTCTACCAGTCTCCTGTTATTTCAGTATGTGATTCAGCAGGGATACTGTGTTTCCCCCAGCTGTATGTTAATGTGCACAGGCATATGCTCATTCCTTTTAAGAACTGTCAAAGCCCATCAAGAGTTTTAAATGGACGGTTCCTATTGGAATTGAACATAACTAAAATGCGTGGTGGCCAAGAAGCTGAGGTTCTCTGTGCATCTGGATGCAGAAGTGCCCTATTGCTTCACGCTGCAGTGTTCAGAGGTGCTTAGGGTGCTCCCAGGCATTCTTGAGCGTTACTGAATGATGTGCCAGACCAATGCAGGGTGCTCCTTGGATGAATTGGACTCTGAGTAACTTCAGACCTTCACAGGAACATTCAAACATGGGAAACCACACAAACTGGATCTGACGGAAGAGCTCATCAGGATCTGACGGAAGAGCTTGTCAGGCTTGCACGCAGCTTTAAGCTTAAGGAAGCTTTGTAACCTGGAGCAGCATAGTGGGAATGGAGGAAATCTATGGAAGAGATTCAGTGTAAAAAAAACAGGCAGGCACCATGTTCAGTGCTGCATGCACCAGTCACTACGGATACAGAAAAGAAACTTGTGGTGGCTTCCTGGGAAATGTAAATCCTGATAAACCTGTTTTAGTGCACCTCAGATGTTTTGATGATGTGTGCATGTTTACATGTCCCACTTGAGCAAGCTACTGCGTGGCGTTTGCAGCAGCGAGCCAATTTGAAGTGATTCTATTTGTAGTGAAGTTGTGACTATCTGAAACTGTTTCTGATGATTCCAAGAAGGGGAATAAATTACCAATCTGCCTTTGCTTCAGGGAGAACAAAGGTACACAGGATTTCAGAAGCTGCCATCCCTTTGGCAATTTCAGTGTTTGGACTGCCTTCCTATTTGAGAATGGCAGGTCTTTAAAATTATACTTCTAGGTGTGTTTTTGTGGCATCAGTTTTAGGAGGTATATAAGGGTAATTAATTAGATCACTTCAATGTTAATGAAGGGCTTTTCAAATTCTTGAAGAGCTTACCCTATGACAGTTCTGGTCAAAGTTTGTGGACAAGGTATACATGAACTTCAGTCAAATTTATTAGGATGAGAATAGGTAATTTTGATGCTCTATCTAAAAGTTCTTGATTTTTCTGAGCTGGGTTTATCACAATGCTAGCAAAACGCTTTCAGAGTTTCAAACATTTTAATAGGGATTTTATATTTCTCATACTCTTTCCCTACTCTGTTCCACTTAATTACAGGGGATTGAAGTGGAAATACTGTCTTTGTTTACTTTTCCCTGTCCCACTTGAGAATAATGGGATTGCTTTGGTGTACTGAGAGTGTTATCTGACCCACAATGGCGGTATTGCCATCTGCTAATTAGAGGATTTGGCAAAATAATTGCAATTTTCTACTTAAATTAGAAGGTTCATCTTAGTAGAGTCTGTGATTCTTCTTCAGATTGAGGGATATACAGAAGGAGGGCTTGCATCAGGACAGGCAAATAACTGCTTGCTAACACAAGAAGCTGGCATCAGGAAGACAAAAGCCACAGTTCTCTAAAAGGAAAAAAAAAACACTCTCACTTGGGACACATGGCTCTCCCCACCTATCTCTCTACCTATCTGTGTATACATGCACTCACAATTCTTGCCTGTTAACTGTGTTATTTTAATATTAGTCAATAATATTACACATCACAGCAGCAGTAGGGTTTTTTGAGAAAAGGACAAAACATATTATTGCAGCATTTTATGAAGAACAGCAGGAGATCACAAACCGCTTAAGTTTCCATGCCACAGAAAAAAATGATTATGTATTTATAAAGATTAACTTTTAATAATGCTGTTAGCTACAAAGGTGCCTAGATCACATGTTGGGATACAAATATTCCTTGAACTCTGGTGAAGTTCACATCTAAATTCAGAACAATGAAGTATGTAAAATACTTCAGCTAGGTCTGGAGTATACAAAAATGCTGGGTATTCAGCTATCGTGAAATTTTCATATCTGATTTAGTATCACTGGAAGTTCTGGTGCTTGTATTACAACTGTGTTTGTCGTTCGTTTCTTTTAATGTCTAGTCAGGATAACGCTGATATTACAAAGGAAACTAATCCTATCATTTTCCTTAAGTGTATAACTCATAACAGTGCAGAAGTGGTATTGAACAAAACAGGAAAACAAATACTCATAAATTCATATACTGAGCACTACCCATCTAAACATATTTTCAGATAAAAGCATTATAATCTGGAGACTGGAAACCTAGCAGCAGTATCAGGGTCAGGACTTTGTAGTATCTTCACCTAAGCTTCTAGAAGCTGTTGTGCATTTGCATTGTAAAAAATGCTCTAAATTTTGCGTGGAGAAACCTTACCAAAGACATCCATGCAATATGGAGTCAAGAGTAAGTGTGTTGCAGAACTTGCCTATCTCAAAGAGTAAATTAACTGGAAAAACTGTTTAAACCAGTGGGTGCCGCTCCAGCTTGCAGTGGGGACTTTTCATTAAGGAAGTCTTACATTTCAGATGTTTTTTCTCTGTGTAAGTTATTGGTTTGGATGTGCAGACTGACTCAAGTCACTGCTTTTTTTAGAGACTCCTGGTGGGACCTTGGACAAGCCCTATTCAGTAGTAGCACCTGTCCCACTTGCAGCTGCTGTGGTTGAAGCCATAAAGATGGGTGTTAAAAAGTTTTGTATTTGTATATGGGTTAATCTTTTCTATACGGTATTTTTGTAGGTACCAAGTACATACTGCATATTATTAGGTATTTCTCATACGCGATACTTCAGAGCAAAGCTATTGGGAGAGCTCAGAGAGATATGTGGAGTAAAGTTGGAGGGCAAGGGAGAAACATTTCTGCACTGAGGAAAGAGTTTGGATCCCATCTTATTGTATGGTGGCAGCACTGTTTTGCTGTTACAAATGGCATAGGAACTTGACTCTGTTATACTTGATTGACACAGAAAAGCTAGTCTGAAAACGTGAAAGAGTTTTGTGCAGAATATGTTATTGGTTGGCTGCGATTTCCCAGACTGCACAATGTTATTACAATGTGGAAAAAAAAGTATGATGATGTTTATGTTGTAGGTTGTACTCTGTAAGGTAGGCAGGACTAACACCAATACAAGGATGAAGAGGCTTCAGAGTTTCTGTTGTCAGATCCTCCTTGGTGTTGCCAAGTTTGTCACAGCTTGCCTATACAGTAGGTGCTTCCATTGAGCAAACAATGGAAGCCTCTGTGTTATGAAGAGGCGATTGCTTTTAGTGTTTTATTTTAGATTTAATAATAATGTTGCTATTTGACAGAAAGCATGTGGCCAGCCATATCAGAATATGCAGTCTCCCATATATTTTTGGAATAAGTTTAGTATCTGCAGTCATTTAGCTGGACACAGTAAATCCAGTAGTGATACTCAAAAAAATGCTTACTGCTGTTTAGTGTTGTTTCCAAAATTTCTGCCTCTGCTCTGTTACTTCCTCAGCACATCTGGCTGGGCTTCCTAGAGACCTGTGAGAAGTCCCCTGATTCTGCCCATCTTTATCATTATATTCTGCTATGTAAAAGAACTGGAAAACTTGGGAAGTTCAGGTGCTTCCATTCTGATTCCTCTTAGGAGGCTGGAGCATTGAACAATTGCTTATTGCAATTACCAGCTAAGTCTGCCTTGTTCAACTCACCTCTATCTTTAAGTAATTTACAATGAGCAGAAAATAAAGAGCACCTTGTGTCAGAGGGTGCCCATCGTTTAGAATGTTTTCTTACTAGCATGTTTCCTGAAAGCAGAAACATTGATATGTTACTTTATCATTAAAATGTAGCATACCTAACTTTCAAAAATATTAGTCTGGAAAAGCTTATCTAAATTTAATTTTCAATTTATTTCAGTCATGCCTATCTACCTTTTGGCATTTTCTTTTCATAAATACTTGCCCATTCAAGTTTCGTTCATGATTACCCTTAAAAAGTACATGCAGCTAGCTGTCTGCGTGGTGCGTCCGTATTTTTATATGGGAAGGGTTGTTTGAAGCAATGTAAATGGACGGAGCTTACCAGAGCCTTAGCCTGGTCGAACAAAGATCTGATCTTCACCTAAAACAATGCAGACAAACAAAAACAAAATAGAGTCATAACTGTATATTACCCATATAATTCATAGCTCAGCATCATTTTTGTAACAGCCCCTTTGCTAATGAATGTGTGACTCAACAGCATTTGGCTTGTGGTACCAGACACAGCTCACTACAGCAGCACAAACTGTCCTACATGAGTATGTGCAGCTCTGGGTGAGCTCCTCTGTGATTTACCTGAATGGAGAAGGAAGACATTGGTGGAAGGGGGAAAACTGATTCAGCTCAGATCATGCCAATTCAAGGATGTTAGACTGCTTCTGTAAATTTTTTAAAAATCAGTGCACATATTTTGTTTGCTATGTTTGAATATATAGGAAATATATGTAAGCTCTAGAAATAACTCTTAAGAGTGACAAGGAAGACTTTCTAAATCACTGGAGATATTTTTATTGCCATTTTTCAGATATATTTTCTTCTGTAGGTTTTAGCTTGGCAGTACGTAGTATGATAGGTATACAGCTTTCTGCACTTAAGAAGTGCTCATCACAGGATATAGCTCTTGAGAAACCATTTATCTTACCCAGAGTTAATCCACATAGATGAAATTCAGCAAGGAAATCTCCCTCAGGTGACTATGCTGGTCATTCACATCCCTCGTTCATAAGGGAGCCCAGGAGAGCAGGAGACAAGAAGAGTGGTCAAAGCCAGTGCTGGGACCCTGCTAGTGGCAAACCAAGGGTGGTCAGGCACCGCACACCTCTTCCTGTCATGTCTGAAGTTTCTCCTCCTCCTTAAGTTGAGGTCAGCTCTTCTTATGTGTTAGTCAAAGGTGGTGGTCTGAAGTGTATTTATTTGCTCCCAGGCAGGGCTGCGTTCAGCAGACGCTACATCCCCACACAGCGGTAAGAGGCCTCTTTCACCTGCCAGTTTTCACTGGGTACCCCAAAGGCTGTTTCTCATAGCTATATAGCTACTTAGATTTATAGCTGAAGTTCAATTTTGGCAGAAATTGCAGCAAGGGGGGGGGACTTCTGTGAATTTTTTGCACCATTGTACTTCAGAGTTGATTAAAGTTGCAGTGACAAAGCAGCTGGCTGGGGAATCAGAAAACGCAGTTATCTTCTGAGTTCTGCTGCCAATCTGCTGAGCGGTGCAGAGGGAGTGCCCCTTCATTTCTGCAGATCACTGCCGGTGCATCCTTCCTGGCTTAGGCAGCAGCTTTATCGGATTGATTATCAGTGGGGTATCATCCTGGGACTGCATGCTTAATGCTTCCAATATCGTCTACTATATTTGGTTGCAGATCGGTGTGCCTCTCTGCAAAGCAAGTTCCTCATCCCCAGCCTTCACCTTCTCCTTTCTGACCTTTCAGGACTTACTAAGTAAACCTTGTTCCTCAGCCTGGTTGCCCTGAACATTAACGTAAGCCTTCACCTGGTGGTTTCAACCTGCCCTACAACTGAAAACAGCTGGGAAACCTTGCCTGTCAAAACTGAGAAACTCGGTCAGGCTCTGGATAAGTCCAGTCCAAACCAGCAAATTCTTCTGGATGCTGACTACAGCCTACATCCCAGGCAGAAACCTTTTATGTGTAGAAAGAGTATAGGTTGAGTTTCTCTCTGTGGAGACAGGGTTAAAACCTGTGTCCTCCTACCGCGTGGCAATGGGATTTCTGCCTGCGGGAGCGGCAGGCGCCCACCGCCGGCACCACAGGCCTGTCTGCCGAAGGCTGCACAACTGTGCTCCAACCAGGCTTCCGGTACAAAAGAAGTACCGAAGTGACACAGCTCATTTGTAAATCCTGACAGACTCTTGTAAAGGTTATAATCCGAGTGACAAGCTCGGTCACCGAGCAGCTCTTTTAAGGCCTAAGGGATGCTCCATGCTGGAGTTGCTGTTGGTAAAGAAGCTAGCTAGAGGCAGCTAGCCATAAAAAATATGGGAAGAACATGTCCATTAAATCAGTAGTTATTCCTACTTGGTCACATTTGTAACTAATTTAAATAGAGGCCCTTTTGAACTAAAACTTTATGTCAAAATATAAGTATAAAATGAGTTAAGACTAAAATATTTGGCATGATGATACTCAGTGCTTGAGTCTCAGGTGGAAAGAGAGGAGAAGCATGCAGGCTCTGGGAACCTTGTCAGCTAAAATCTCAGTTAGCTTCCACCATCCCAGTTTTATTAGTAAGGCATAGGAAAGGTCAGATTACTTGTTACAGTCTAGTTAGGCAAGTTTTTCCAAGGGGTTTGTTCTCTATCTTTAAAGTAGCTTTAAGCAATTAAATGCAGACAATTATCTGCCACCCACTTCCATCTCTCCATAAGCCTGTTGAGTCTTAGAAACAGAGGGCTTTGTTTGCTATGATCCTGTAACAGCCAAATAAACTGACAGCATTCTCAGGTAGTCACAAAAGATAAATTAAAAACTGTGATGAAATAAAGCCCACTGTTCAATATGTTCATCACATGAAAAAGACTTGACTTTCAAATTCAGAGTTTCAGGCTCTATTCTTGTCTGGCATCTGACAGGAATCAGACTCCAATTATATTTTGACTTCAAATTTAAGCCAGGCAATTGTCTCCCCTATCTTGAGGCTGGCAACGAGATAGTCATAAGATGACCAGGTGGAAGAGTAAAAGCACAAAAAGGAATTTGAACTTTTTTTTGTTTTGAAGTATTGATTGTAAATAAGGAATTTACTGTATTTAGTATAACTTAAGAGTTTCCTTTCTCTAAAAATAACATTAATATTATAAGCATTGGTTGTCACAGCAGGGACCAGAACACCTACAAGCAAGTGATTTTTAGAAATATGTGGTAAAAAAAAAAAAAAAAAAAAGTTTGAAATGACTTACTTCATCCACTGTAATGGGTCAGGATCTTTAGCTGCCTGATGGGAGAACCAGGAAGGTACACGAGTGATTTTCCATAGGCAGCTCACCAATTTCCATTGCTTTATGCGTCACTTCTTTGGGAAATCCACTGCATGGCAGCAATGTGTCCTCTTCCTTAATGTAAAATGCAGGCATATTAGGATTAGACATTTATTTAAAAATAAATGAAAACGTTCATGTTACCTGAGAAAACCTTTTCTTCATTTCATATTTAACCTAGCTAGGCTTAAAAAAAATTACGTTAAAAGCCAGTAAAAACTTAGAGGTTTCCTATGGAGCCTTTGTCTAACCATAGAGCAGAATAGCATGTTCAGTAAGGTGTTGTGCCAGCAAGTTGTGTTAACAGCATGTGGTCTCACCATTTCAAATTGGGCCATGATTTTCCCCTTGGCTCTTGCTCGCTTTCTCCTAATTCTTCCTGTACACGCTTCCTCCTACAATTTCTCTCTTTCCTCCTTCGTCCTCAGACATGCCACTGTCCTCTTTCTTTTGCTGATCAAAAGCGATCAGCAAAATCAGCTGTCCTGCAAGATGAGCTCTCCCGACTTTCATTTGAGTCCACAAAAATGCCTGCAAATCTCCCTCTGCTATGCCGCAGAAAGTGTTAAACCAGCAGCAGGCGAGTGCCAGCATGGATTGGGGCGTGCAGCTGGGCCATGTGCTGTGCCTGCGCCTCGGGGGCACGTCCCAAATTGGTGAGTCTCACAGCTGAGCCCTGAATACCCAAAAGCATAGGTTAATAAGAATATGATAACCTCCATGTGAGCTGATTTTAGAGAGGAGGGAATGTGACTGATTTAGACATACTCATAGCAGACAGCTTTTTCCTTGCTTCTGTAGAAGGGCGAAGTGAATTGAAGATGACAACTTTGTGCTCATACAGCACTTTTCCCCCTTATCTGCCAATAACTCACATTTTAAATTCAAAGGTCTGTGTGCAGCCCCCACAACTACTTTTCCAGGCAGTAATGCACTCACTGCACTGGACAATAAAAACAGGTAAAGTCCACTCCCCTTACTGCTCTCTGCAGCCATCCTGAACCTCTTTTGGTATATCCGTATCCGTGACTGCGAATATTTTTCACAGAATATAATATCTAGTTCAATTTCCTCTAAACTTTTTTTACTCGTGCTTAGTTTATAATTAAAAACTGGTATACCAAAAGAGAAGTAATACATCTCCTGCTTCATTCTTACTGGTTCTGTTCTGGCCTTGGTCTTAGACCACACCATCGCAGCAGAGGAGCTAGGTCTCCATCAGCACCCTGAGACATCTGTAGGGGACTAAAGTGTTTCACTGACCATTATAATTCTGTCACTCTTACCAGAACTACTTTTTCTGCAGCACCATAACGTGTGATTGTGGTGGTGTGAGTTGGCTTTTCATATAATTTCATGGTATTCCTAAAAACAAAACTGTAATGTGCTTTTTCTGGAGTGGTGTGGTTTATATTTTTTAAAATAGTGATTTTGAGCACTTGTATTTTGTGAGATGGCTAATCAGAGGCCTTTATGAGATTCTCTGTATATATCTCGTACTTTTCTGAAAGTTAAGACCTTTTAAGGTGAAAGTTAAGACCTTTTGAGATGGCTTCAGTCGAACACTAGGACCAAGAGGCACAGGATCCAGGATACATAGTTAAAATACATCATTGTATTGTGATACACTGAACAGCAATGAAGCAATCCTTGATTTCAGGTAGTAGCATTCAAAGGGCAAGTGTATAGTGACAATACTACAATAGCAAATATTAAAATGAGATATTTCTCTGAGGGAATGCTTACTTGTAGCTTATATACAGAAAGCTATTAGCTAAAAATAATTCTTAAATAGACCCACAAGGACATTGTATATATTTTTCTCTTGTTAAAATGAAACCTTTTCTGTTGTCTAGAATTATCTGTAATTAGTATTGCATAACCTAACAATAAAACTGCTGATGATTAGAACCAGCAGACACATTCAGCTCATGGCTTTAATTAGATTAAGCTCTTCATCGCCAGAAGAGATGGAGCATTAGGCCTCTTTAACATTTAATCTGGAGAATGCTTTATAATTGTGTTTAATATTGTGAGGCAAAAGTTTACATTGGGAGAAAAAGCAATCTGCCAACATCCTTTTATGAAATGCTTGCTTAGCTGTTTGTCACATTTTAAAGACAGATTGTTTCAAGAAGGCATATCAAGATGGGGAGGGGATCTTACATGCATGCACAGTCTCATGAAAGTCCAGACTGCCTCTAAAGTAGCTTTGTCAGTCAGTAGCTGCCTCCCTTTCTTCCCTGTGTAATTCGGTTCTCCACAAGACCCACGGAAAACATTTGAAAAACAGTGAGTCTAGTAGTGTCTCCAGTACGCCGTCAAATCCGTGATCAGTCAGTCCAACGGGTGGGATCACTAGCACTATGTACTTTATGTTGAAGTGCGTTCCTACTCAGTATGTGGGTCACTAATGAGCAAATTTATTAGCCTTTCCAGGGCTGCAGACTGTAAATTCCCAGTGCAAGTACTGGAGGCTCAAAATCGCTGCTCCTCTGCCCGCACTGGGTAGCAGGCCGTCATGGCCCAGTAGCAGCACCAAGAGTAGTTTGCTGAGCTTTGCTCTGATCGGCACTGTTCACATATACTGAGAGTATGGGACTGAGCTCAGCTCCACTTTCTTACCAGCAGATTCCTAACATGGACCATGGAAAGGATTATTAGGGTTTATTACAATCATGCAAGATGGAGCCAGTTCTTCTTTCATCCCTGCATTTGTACTGCAGCAAAGCCCTAGTGTGAAATCAGGTCTGTGAGCTCCCTCCTGCAGGTGCTTCACATGCTGTTTCTCTCCTCCTCACCAGTAAAGGATAAATGTGTAGAGAAAAGGACACAGATGGACAGACGTGTTCTAGCAGTCAACCATCTAACAAGGAAAAGGCAAAAGGAGTATCTTTATGTGAAGGGAGTCTTCAAGCTTATGACAGGCCCAACCAGCCTGACAAAGTTTCATGTTCATATCATTATGATATGCATGCTTATTTCCAGGCAGAAAGGTTAATATTGCTGATTAGAAAGAGACTTGCTAAGGTATTTTCTAATCAAATGTCTCTGATCATAAAGGCTTCTTAGACATTTTAAACTTTTTATTTATTTATATTGAAACCATTTGTTCTTCATTTAAGTTCTATTGGAGAAACCAGAGGCATCAGAAATATTAGTGTGGAGGAAAGTTGGCAGTTTTCAACTAGCTGAAACAAGACTTGTTATCAAATAACAGGACTGTTTCCCACTCTTCAATAAGAATTTGTGAGAAAAACATCATGTTTCAGTTTTCCCATCAAGCTTTCTATTTTACTTGTGCATTTAAAGATGGCATTTATAATGTTTTCAAAGTGATCCTGATACTTTTACTTACAGAAGTTGGCTTAATTTCAAAGAAAACAGCGCTTTCATTTCAAAAGAATTAATCTTGCAATCCATAAGTTTCTGGGATGTGTATGGAACTAGTTTTTTGGAGATGTGGGTGGTGCTGCTTTTTTAATTATTGGCTGGCTTTATGGATGCGACCTGTGACGTTAACCAGCTAATGAGGTTAACAGCTAAACCAGTATAATCAGTTCCTTCATCCTCAGGAAATCATGAGAATAAAAACTAAAGTTGAATGTCATAGCAGTAAAAACATTAGTTGTACTCCCATTTTCTAAGGAGTTGAGTGGTATATGTATTGTGCAGTGATTTGTCTTGCATAGGACTACAAGATCTATGGGGCAGAAGGGTGTTCCATCCTCCAGCATTAGGTGCCCAATGGTGAGGAAACCTTATCCACAGATCAAGTACCAAACACAAATGTGGGGTTTGCCTTTGACTTCCAGTAGGATTAGTACCTGAGAGAGAAGATGTTAAGACACTTCTCTAATATTTGAGCTCTTTGATCTTCTTCAACAGAAGCCAGTGTTGAAATGCAAATGATTTATTAATTGCAGCACACCACCTCACAGGATAGGGGAATTGGGTTGTACTGTAATTTTTGAGAGCAGCAAAACCACCTTATGAAAATTCACAAAAACAGAAGAATCTGACCAAAAAAATGAGGACTAAAACCCAGATTTAGCAAATCAATTAAGCACTTTATCAGCTTGGCAAAGCAATTGCCTCTTCCTGTTCTCCAGTCCCCTTCTCTGTAGTTACTGCGTGTTTCCAGGGACTGAAGGAGAGGAAAGGAATGAGAAAGGAAAATCTTCCTGAAAAAGTGCAAATTCAGCAAAGAGAACAAACAATGATTCTTCTTGGCTGTGGCTGTCTATCCTGATAAGAAGATACTAGCTCACTTGGGATTTGATAATTTTGTTTGGATACAATTAGCCTTTGAGCCAGAATCATCCCCTTGTCGAGTTCCAAAGGTACAGGATTTTGCAGTTTAAAGGAAGTGTTTTATTGTGTTCATAAAAACTAGCTTGAGGAGGCGTTTTTCAGCAAAACACTGAAAGAATCGTATTAAAAAAAAAAAAAAAGAACTATTGTGATACTGTGGAAAACATCACCTCTCCTCCTTAAGAAGCATGGTTAAAAGGCTGCCAGTGTTGATGGTGTAAGGAAGTCTGGCCCTACACCATACCTTTGTGGTTAAGTTAATGGGATGTGAACAACTTGTTCGTATAATTTTTGCACCACTTACCGATAATGTGAAATAAGCAGACTCTTGTTTCTCTTTTGTAAAAAAACTCGATAGTTACCAATAACCCCCAGTCAATGGACACCCACTGATGGCAGTGCTCTTTATTTATTACTTTGAATAATGCTACAGCATGCAGTTCCATGTGAATATGAGAATACGTTTAGGGGACTGTACCAGTGCAAGAAGTGGAATATTGCTATTAGCAAATTGGCCAGAAGGAAAACTCCTATATTTATATATTTATTTATTCATAGTTTCTAGCAAGCTGAATTCTGTCATGTTTTCCTGCACATACTTGGGGAAAGGCTAGAAAAAGTTTCTTGCATTATCAAGCTGTTTGCATTGCAAACACAGTAAACCAGTGAATTCCATCAAGGGTAAATTCATAAATAAGCAATATTTCAACAAACAGGCTTAGCTCGCCTGGGTTAGGTCTGCCGGCAGGGAGGGACAACTTTGTCCTTGCAAGCTGCAGGGCAGGGTTACAGGGCAGCTGCTGTGGAGATGTAGGGAGGCTGCTGCACTTGGGGGGCCTGACACAGTGCTTGGTCCATGCCTCGTGGGACCTACGGGGCAGCATGCAGAAATTCCCAACAGAATGTAAGTGTATTAGTGTATTAGCCGGGTATATTTGCTTGTTTGGCAATTCGACACCCATCCGTGGGGTTCCTGCATCGTGGGCTGTGTCAGTCAAGGTCTGCTGTCACCACAGAGCCATAGGGAAGAGCTTGCACAGGGGAATTAGGAGCTTGGTCACCTAGGTAGACACGGCTATCTTACATGAGGCCTGTGCCCCTCCAGAGGGACACCTGGGTTTTGTTCGTACTGTATAGTGAAGGTTTGGTTCTTCGTATGTGTTTGTCCCTTCCAGTTTACATCCTTTCAGGGGAAACCAGCAGAGCTGCGGAAAGTGTTACTAATTGGTGAGAGGATCCACTGTGTTCTCTAAATTTAAACTATTAGTTAGTACATCAATAAGGAAAGTCATAACGCTAGAGATCATATGTTTCAGAGGAAGGCAAGCATCACCAACTACCCACAGTCACTGAAAGTACCTTAGCAATTTTCACAAGAGCAAGGACACTATCTTTAGTCTTCAGACAAAGTTCCGCCCTGGGCAATTCTTTTAGTCTTTCCCTTTCATACTTCCCTGTGCAATTTCAACTGACCACTTTATTTATTTATTTATTTTTGCATTCCCTCAAGAGCTGCTTTGCTGTGTTACTAGCACATCACAATTATTGCTTCCCACCCCTGTAGTGGCTTCAGTTCAGAGGTGGCTGAGTAATCTGTTTATGTAGGCTCAGGACGTATTACCCTCTTTCTGATGAAAGATGTAATACTAAAAGCAATTTTAATGTGACAATTGATTTTTTTTTTACCGTGATTGCTCTACTTGCAGCATACCAGGCCAAAACAAAAGGATAGAGAACAACACAATCAAAAAAGTCGCTTGAAAAAAAATTGCCTCTTCTTTATAAAGAATGTGGAAAATCAAATGCATCGTAGATTTTCCTTTGAGCTCTGGTGTGTGATCTTTGGTAAAAGTGACCTACAATGCAAGGAGGACTTCGGTTTCCATTTTCTTCCATTTACAGGGGAGATGGAGATTATTATGCATTTATATTTGCATTTTCTCCTATATTAAAAATGCAGATCTTATCTGCCCTGGAAGATGCTTATCCTGAACATTTCAAATTGTCCTCTCAAGAACAGAGTGGCAAACAATGTGTTTCGAAGTCTGTTTAAAAGTTTTTTGTAGTAGCATCTATTAGGCATATATGATTAACTCTTTGGGGAAAGAAAACAGTTTTACCAAGTCCAATAGCACTACACAGCAAGTATTATTTCAATCCCTCGATTCACTAAGAAAGCCAGAGATAACCGTGCATTTCTTTGTCTGATGTTTCTGAGATGAAATAACAACAGTATGGAAATAATGATCACCTCTATCTCTTTTCAGACCTTTTTGTGCCAAGAAAAAAAAAATCAAATAGGGCAAGCAACAGTAATAGTTTAAAGAGAGAGAGATTCTGTCCCTTTAAATTTTTTCAAACTGTCAACTTACACTATCATTTAAAGTAATTTAAGCAAAAATATATGCACCCTGCTGCATCAGTTTATACCCACAATAAGCACATGAACTCTAGTGAAATTTTATCTTAGATTTAAAAAGGTATAATGAGAGCAGGATTTGGTTCTGTGATTGTAGTAATTAGTTACCTAAATTGTGCCTTTATTTTTACTCTTGAAAAAAAAGTCAGAACTGATTATAATATGTTGAGATGGAGGGAAGCCAGCTGGCATGTCCATATCTATCCATTGACTAAATAAATCCAGTGTCATTAAATAATTTAGTGCAAATACAAAATCATAATTATTTAATTATCTCCTGTTCTTTGCCAAGGCAGTAAGCCTGTTGTGAATATGCCTCATTCAACTCCATACATGATACTGGCTGAATATTTTCCTAAATGATACTTAGCAGTCACACCTGCCTGACTCCTCCTTGATGTCTAAAAGACAAGATAAAAGACCATTTGATCTCCAAAATATTCAAGGTAATGCTAAGCAGAATTTAAGTCCTGCAGGGTTTTACTTCTTAAGCATTACACTAGAGATTCTTGCAAGAAGAACCCACCCAGTTACTTCTCAAGTTTTCGTGCATTCATCTCCTCCACTGTGTTTAGCCCTTGGTTTTCTCTCATGTGCAGCCTTCAAAACCCTAATAAGTCATCTGAATCTCAAGGAAAAAAAATCTATTTTAAATTTTCTACTTTTTTCTGTGTCTTTCGTTGTTTGTTTGTAGGTTTTTGTCTGTGTGTGTGTTTTTTTGTTGTTTTTTTGTAAGTTTTCATTCTTCTTCATGGCTAATCATGTATTTCTGTGGCTGATGTCAGTTTGCATAGTTTTATAAATTGTCGGATACCACAAAGCAGTCTAGAAATGGAGCCCATATTCATGGGCATATCTGGACTGTTTGGCCAAGCTAGGATATTTAAAGCTTATGAATACTACAGTATTGACATCTCATTGATTTTCAACCAGTACCAATTAAAGAAACAAAGAAACAGGAAAAAAAAATGACAGCTACCTGCTACTGTCCAGCAAATAAATTCCATCCCAAAAGCAAGAGAACCTCCCTAAAGGTCTGATGCTCTTGAGCATTTCTTAAAGTATTTTTTAAAGACTGCAATTTCATCTGAAGGGTTTGGGAGGACAAAAAAAAAGTTAATTTACTTAGTCTAGGGAGCTGCACTTACAGATCTCTGGGCTTTCACAGCTTCAATAGATGTCAATAGGAGAGGCATCTGAAGAAGTATCCAGGACAGAGACACAAGTTCATAGTAAGTTCCTGCTAATCCACGTGGTTTACAATATGAAGAGGTGTACTCTTTCCAGTAAAATAAAGTTTTCCTGAACCTTTCCCTAAACTTAAAGTCCAACAAACCTTTGCATTTCATTTAGAGAAGGTGAAATAATATATGTTTCCAGTTGTTTTCCATTTAGAAAGTTTCCATGCTTCCTTGTCTCCTTTCCTTGTCCAGTCATGTAAGGGTGCCTGATATGTTAGGAGGGACTGAAGTCTTCTCCATTTTAAGTTGTAGCCTCAGTGAGTTATCAGTTGTGTTAATATATCTGTAATTAGGAGGGGAATTGTCTAAACTTCTGAGTTTAAAATTTGCAAAATACATGGTCACCTCCATTGACCTAGAAATATCTAGACCATTGACTCTCAAGCAATTGTTCCTCAAACTCGCAGTGACGACCATTCTGAGACTTAACATCAAAATGCAGCTGCGCCATACAGCTGCATAATGCGAATATGTTTTCATATGGTAGCAGCTCTGAGGCTTGCTGGGGTAAATAATATTGCAAAATAGTTGAAAAGAAAAACTAAATAAAGTGTATATTTTGATACACAAAATGAAATCTAGTGCAAAATTACCGTGCAAAGAAGTCAGTGTGGGGAGAACTCACTACTGAAGTTCCTACAGTTGTTAGGGAAGTTTCTCTCTTCTGACAAAGAAATAGCTCACACATAAGAGTAAGTGGCATGATCCCAATTAACTGTTTACAGGATCAGGACTGTACCAAGTCTCAGCCATTCTAGGAGATTTCAGTGCGTAAGATGTTACTCCTTCATTGCTGCAGAAGAAATTCAGGAAACTGCTACTTGAGTCCATGAAAATTACACATCTGTGTCATCTCACAGATTAGATCAATGAGTCATAGTAGTTGTATCCATTTTCAGGAGCCAGTTGATAACTGCAGATAAAAGATTCTTAAAGGAGTTGTTTCCTGTCTCCAGCTGTGCTAAGCATTTGTTGCTTGCACCATGTGTTTGTCAGTGTTGGTCCTGAAGATTTTCACTGATGATTTTGTAACTCCCCCATCAAATTGCTTGTTCTGCTGCGTGACTTCCTTTATTGCTAAAGTAGTAGCTTGAGTCTCATGCTCATGAAATGGGCTTAAATCGAGCATCTTAATGAGTGATCAGAAGCAGACGGCATGGGTTTATGAAAGACAGGTTCTGCCTGACTAACCTGATCTCCTCTTATGACAAGATGACCTGCTTAGTAGATGAGGAAAAGGCTGTAGATGTTGTCTACCTGGTTTTTAGTAAAACATTTGACTCTCTTTCCCACAGTATTCTCCTGGAGGGCTGGCTGCCCAAGGCTTGGACAGGTGTACGGTTTGCTGAGTGAAGAACTGGCTGGATGGCTGGGCCCAAAGAGTCATAGTGAATGGAGTTAAATCCAGTTGGTGGCCAGCCACCAGTGGTGTTCTCCAGGGCTCAGTACAGGGGCCAGATTTGTTTAACATTATTATCAATGATCTGGATGAGAGGATCGAGTGCACCCTCAGTAAGTTTGCAGATGATACAGAAGTTAGGCAGTAGTGTTGATCTACTTGTGGGTAGGAAGGTTTTGCAGAGGGATCTGCATAGGCTAGACTGATGGGCCACATCAAATTGCTTGATATTCAACAAGGGTAAGTGCTGGGTCCTGCACTTGGGTCATAACAACCCCATGTAGTGATACAGGCTTGGAAAGGCTGCCTGGCAGAAAAGGACCTGGGGGTGCTGGTCGCCAGACAGCCAAACATGAGCCAGCAGCGTGCCCAGGTGGCCAAGAAGGCCAATGGCATCCTGGCTTGTATCAGAAATAGTGTGGCCACTAGGGAAGTGATTCTTCCTCTGTGCTCGGTGCTGGTGAGACCGCACCTTGAGCATTGCATTCAGTTTTGGGCCCCTCACTACAAGAAGGATATTGAGTTGCTTGAGCATGTGCAAAGGAAGCAATGAAGGGTGAAAGGACTAGAAAACAGGACTTATGAGGAGCGGCTGAGGGAACTAGGGCTGTTTAGTCTGAAGAAGAGGAGGCTGAGGGGAGACCTCATCGCTCTCTAGAACTACCTGAAGGGAGATTGCAGCAAGAAGAGTGTTGGACTGTTTTCTCAGGTGACAAGTGATAGGAGAAGAGGAAATGGTCACAAGTTGTGCCAGAGGAGGTTTAGATTGGGTACTGGGAAAAAATTTCTTCATAGAGAAGGCGATCAAGCATTGGAACAGGCTGCTCACAGAAGTGGTGGAGTTGCCACCCCTGGAGGTATTTTAGAGACATGTCAACGTGGCACTAAGGGACATGGTTTAGTGATGGAACTCGGTAGGACAGGTTGATGTTTGGACTTTGGTGATCTCAAAGGTCTTTTCCAATCTAAATGATTCTGTGATTGTAAATCTGGCTTAATTAAAATTTGCAGTGACTACAATTAAAGATATTTTCATTTCTAAACATTGTGTATATTCTGCTGTAAAAATTATTAACTTGAACTTTTTCTAAAACGGAGTACCTCAGAATTGTCATTACTGTGTTCAGCAGGGCTGCTGAAAGGACAAAAGTAAAATGTGGTATGGGGCTTTCAGGATGCATGTGATATCCTGCAGTATTGCTACAGTGCAAGGAAAGGCTCAAACTTGAAAAAACTTCAGTTAATTTCAGTTGGGATGAAGTGGTGTGCTTTTGGTTGTAAGCAAAGAAACATAAGGTTAGAATCATGGCTTTTACTACTTTAATGCAAAAGAAATGGTAAAAAAAAAAGTTATGTGTCATAATATATATAACTAAATTTGGTGATAACAGCATAGCTGTCCATGTGGCATGTCCCTGGATGCTCAAACACTTTTGATTCATGTTATGTAGGAATTATACACTAATATAGGCTGGAAGGGGCCTCTGGAGGATATCAGGTCCAACTTTTGCTTAAAGCAGGGCTGTCTCTGGAGTTACATTAGGTTTCCCACTCAAGTTGTAAATATTACAAGGGACAGAGACTCCCCTGTCACTCTGGGAAGCCAGTTCCCTCATTTGACTACACTCACTGTGAAGACTTTTATTCCTTGTATCAGATCAGAATTTCCCTTGCTACAACTTGTCCATGGCATCTCGTCCTTTCATCATGTAGCTCCAGGAAGAGACCATCTGTCTCTACTATGGCCATGCATTATGTAGTGACAGATGGCCTTCAGGTCCCTCCTCAGCCTTCTCTTTTCAAGGCTGAGCAGACCCAGCTCCCTTGGGCCACCCTTGCACATCATGTTCAGCCATCATGGTGGGTCGCTGCTGGATTTGCACCAGCCAGTGTCTTTCTGGTACCAGGAAGCCCAAGACTGGACTCAGGACTGTACTAGAATTTTCTCTACTGATAAGTTACAGTAAGCGGCTTATAATTTTTAATGGAATAGCAGGCATAAAAAGTTCTCCGTAAAACTTGATCTTTTCTCTGCATCTCTCAGAGCTGTATTAATGTGTGATGTTGAAGTGTGCAGCTGTACATCATGGTTTTATTTAGCATGCAGAAGTAAAAGGTAGATGCTGTACATCCTGCCCAGCCTTTATGGGAGGATGGGAGATGAGCAGTCTCTAGGCTGACCAACACAGAGAAGAAAATTTATAAACCAGGTGCATTTTCAGGTTTGTATTTGTTTAATTGCTTGCTAAGTAGAACCATTTAACACATACAAACAAAATCAGTTTAAAAGCAAGAGGATTCACATCAAATTAGCCTAATTATCAGGCTACCACATCAGCAGCAATGGTTTAAAAAGATACAATAAGTGGGTAAGACAGCAGGTGAGTGTTTTGTTGGTTTTTTTTTTTGCCATGTTAAGTAGCTGATGTGAGCTCCTCTCCAGACATCGTTGTGAGTCGGAATGGGGTGTGCTATTTCAACTGTACTTGTACAAACCAAAGATCTTTCCATTCCAGTATCTTTGAACTCAGAAGGTTTGTTGGTACTAAAAACACTCAGTATTTGGCCAATCAATCAGTATAAATCCACCAATAATCTGAGGCTCTACAATCCATAGTCGGTTCACCAAAACTATCCTTTTATCATCTTAGTAAGCTTCAGTTCCAGGATACTTGTTTGGTGTTTAAAAAAATATTCAAATGAAGGAACAGAAATCTTGGGAATATAATTCTGATATCACTCAGCTGTGCTCAGAGAGGAGAAGAAATCTTGTTTTGCAAACAGATGCTTCTCACTTTCCCTTAATGCTTCTCACTTTCCCTTGTCAGAATTCAGCAACTTAGATTTAAACAGCAATAGATGAGAGAGTATTTAGCTCTCTACTTAGCTCAGCCAAGCTTTAAAAAGTTAGTTTCTTCATAAAAGCATAATTTGGGAAATTTTTTTTTTTTTTTAATGTAGGCCAATTGCTTCATGCTACTGAGGCAGAAAAGGCAAAGATTTAGTAATGTTGTCGTTTTGGAAGTGCACACAGTGGCTGTAAGAAGGCAGCATCATTACACACAATCAGTTGGGCAGTTTTCATTACACAGCTGAGGTGCACATTGTAGTGCCAGCCAGCCTAGCATTGTAGTGCCAGCCAACCCCCATTTTGCCACAGCAGAATACAACAAAACGCAAAGGAGTTCTGTTGTAAAATAGTACATCAGGAATTTTATTTTCGTCTGCTTTGTCCTTCCTCCCTCAGAGAGGTTCATTAGTCTCTACTGAAAGGTGCAGTGTGATACTTGCCTTTTAAAGAACTATGTCAAGGGGATAATTCTAGCCACTTTTCATGCAGACACTTGAACACCTGTTTCCCCTTCATTTATCTGCCAAGGAATATTAGTTCAGGATAACACCCACTGATTATATGTACGACTGCTATTTTCTTTTACCTCATAGTAATGAACGTGAATACCATAAGTGACTTTTCTAAAGGCCTTAAGCAAAATTGTATGTAACAAAATCAAAAGACACATGGGTTGTATGATAATCTTACTTTAGCATTAAGCTAAATTTAAGATGCCATCTCATGTAATTGTCATGTTTCTTCATAGTGCATTCATCTGAAGTGTGCACCACCCCCATTTTCTGTGAGCCTGCTCTTTACTATGGCAAATCTTGTAGTTAACTAGTTTCAAGTAACCTTGCAATATTTGCGGATTATCAATGTCATCTCTTTCTGCTTCTTATTCCTCATTTGCAATTCTAATAATCTGTGATATTTCAACCATCTCCACAGCAACTAATTATGATGGCAGAAATAGACCGACATCTATTGCTATTATGCAACAGAAATAAGTGAACTTTTACAAAAATAAATTATCCCAATCTTCCAAAAAAAAAGGAAAGAAAAAAGGAACAAAATGGGATAAAGTAGGAGTAGAAGAATATTTAGGTAGATTTAATCATGTTGTATTATTTCTTCAGTTATATCTGAATTTTGAAGCTACTTCATGAATATTTTAATTAATGTATTTATAACTACATAATGGCATTTTGATAGTCTTCCAAAAAATATTTCAAGGTAGTATCAACTTCCATCAAACTTGAAGTTGTACATGAAACAGTGATTTGCAGCCTCTCTGTATCTTCTGTGAAGCATTAGTCAAACCCTGCAGAACAGCTTGGCTTTATTCTCTTTGTTAACAAAAACCATCTACAGTCAGGTCATTACTCTACCCTGGGCAGAATTTCAGATTTCAGGTTTACATTCCATTGGCACTTCGCATACTTCACTGTCAGAAAGCAATCAATAATAAGGTTTGTCCAATGTGAAATGCAGCACATATGTCTGTTTCCTACATCTGAAAGGAAAGAAAAAAAAAAAAAGAAAACAACAACCAAAAAAATCCTGGCTCAGCTTTCTCTGGAATTAATGAATAAAAATCATGAAGCCTACAAGGCCCATGATGGAAAAGTGTCCTAAACCTGACACAATGACACAATAGTGAGGATGCTACTTTTGCAACTAACACTTATACAGGCAATGAAAGCTGGATCCGTTTTTGTAATTCTGGATGCCAGTATGTTGAACTCTGTGTTACTTAACAGGTCTGATTTAATCATGCAAGAAAAATCCCCTGACAGGCATGGTAAGGAGATAAAATTCAAGTTCCTTTCAAAGGCAAATTAGATGCCTTTGCACATTTCCCAACTGTTAGATAATTGAATACACTGTATAGTTTTGTGTGTTGGGATCAAGGGTTTTTTCTCCTGATTCATTCAACACATCCTTTAAAGAAAAATATACTTGAGGGCAGATGCAGTAGATCAAACCCGTCTGTGTAGCCCAGTATCTTTTTCTCCAGTCAACAGTTATATTCAGTAAAAAAATGCACAAGAAGCAGGGTAAGTATGTAGTTATCTGTACTCTCAAATACCAAATCATATTCCAGAACTCAGAAATTCATAAGCCAAAAGTTGCATTCAGACCACCAGATCTAAGAGCCACCGGGATTTAACCTGCATTGCTTTGTGTCATTTGAACCCAATTACACTTTTGGCCTTAATGAATATCACTTCACAGCTAATTCCACAAGGGAAAAAGACAAGGTGCATAAAAGCACTTTTTTTTTCAGATGCACCCTGATCATTTTGTTTGGTGCTATTTATCTCTTACATTTTATGAGTGAATGAATGACTATTTGTGATGTTATAAACCTCTGTTATATTCCCCATCAGCTGCCCATTTCCCAAGGTGAAGAGATTTGCAGTTGCTTAAATGCTCTAGCATGGGCCATGGTCCTAAGGACAGGGGCAGACTGACTTGCATCTCTGTGTTGTTGTGGCTCCAGATTTGGAGCAATGGGTTGTGACCACGCTGCATGAGAGCAGGAGCTTGCACTGCTGCCAAAGGTCACGCCAAAGCGAAAGCCCTTCTGCGATGAGTTTCCACTTATCACTAGATCCAGAAGAGTGCATGGCCTGCAGGGATGCTTTGGAGGGCCAAGGGAGCCATGTCTGGTGCAGCTCCCACCAGAACTGTGGTTTCACCTGGGAGGCAGCTCAGCACCACACAGCCGCTCGCTCGCTCTCCCCAGGTGGGATGGGGGCAAGATTCGGAGAGGTAAAAGTGCAAGAACTTATGGGTTGAGATAAGGACAGCTTACTAGGGAAAGCAAAAGCTGTGCAAGCAAGCAAAGCTAAGTAAGTAATTCATTCGCTACTTCCTGTTGGCAGGCAGATGTTCAGCCTGCCCAGCTCCTTGTGCACCCCCAGCCTCCTTGCTGGCAGGGCAGCGTGAGAAGCTGAAAAGGCCTTGGTGCTGTGTAAGCACTGCTCTGCAACAACTAAGAACATCGGTGCATTATCACCACCATTTTCTATCAACAATCCAAAACACAGCATTATGTGAGCCTCTGCAAAGAAAATTAACTCTATCCCAGCCAAAACCATGACAAAACCATGTAGAATATTTGTACTGATGCTGGCTTGCGCCTCAGTTTCTCCTTCAAGGGAAGTATCTTGGTTCATGAAGAGCACAGCCAAGGTGACTGTCAGCATGTGCTTTTGTGAACGTCAAGGTACCAAGGCCTTGGTATAACAGAAGACATGACCAAAAAATACAGCTCCACCATTACTCTTTACTCCTGTAGAAGATACCCCATCCCTTTAATGACTCTTCTTCCTTTTTTTCCACAACTTTTTTCGTTCTGCTATATCTTTTTGGAGATGGATAACCAGACGTGCATTAGCTGTATACTAGTACACTAGCACAGAGTGGCTGTATTTACTTCCTAATAATTCCTAGGTTCTGTTGCCTGGTTTTGGTTATTTTTTTTGTTTTGTTTGTTTTGTTTTGTTTTTTAACTGCCACAAGCATTAAGATGATGCTTTCAGATAATTCCCAACAGTTTCAGTTCCTGAGAGGCAGGAATGACTAATTTAGGTGTTATTGTGTGTGTACAATTAGGGTGGCCTTTTCCCAAATGTCTTTTTTGCTTTTATCAATATTGAATTTTGTCACCTATCACTTAGTATCATAAGATCTTCTGTAGCTCTTTCCAGTCAGACTCAATTTGACCACAGTCAGCAAATTTTGTCTTCTCGCTGTTGCTGCCCTTTCTACAATGTATCTTTGTGAAGAAGAGAGCAGGTCCTACCACATCCCTCTGTTTTATGTACAGGGCATTCCTCCTGACTTTCTAGATGTTTTTAATCCACTAGAGGATGCTCATTCTGAACTCAAGCAATTTTTAGTGTTTCAATGACCTCAACAAATGGTTTTTGGAACTCTAGAAAGCACTACATGGAACAGAGCATCTTCATTCATTGACTTCTATGAACTTCCCACCTCAAACCCAGGATGATTTTTCTCCCATCTCTATTCTGTTCTAGGTCTCCTATTTCTAGGTTTATCCTATATAGTTTTTCCAAGACTGGTGGTATGGAAACCAGGCTCACTGGTCTGTAATTCCTAGGTGACTTTTGGACTCTTAAAAATAACAGCCTTCTATTTCCCACCTCCCACTTTTCCTTCTTATCTAGGTTATATGCCACACTTACTAGTTTATATTTGATATCCTGAGGAACTCTAAAAAGAACACTGCTGGTCTTGGCAGTTTATTACTCTTCATTTTATTGATCTCTTTGAAAAGTTCTACAAGTGACACTTCACTTGGAGAGACTTCTACAGTTCCTTGTAAAGAAGTGTTTCACTCTGCAAGTCTGCTGAAGCTCTTCAGGGTTAGCACTGACACAAAAAATATTTGGCCTCTTTACCACAACTTTATCCTTCTGGACTGCTGCTTTTAATCTTAGGTCATCTATGAATCTACCAATTTTGTGTTTGATTTTCTACACTTTTAACAGATAAACTTTATTAAGCTATGGGCAGTCAGGGCACACTGGAATGAGGAGATATCAGACTGCAATTCTACCTTTATTTTATGTAGTGTTATCTACCTTTATAATGTGATTACACTGTAAGAAATGTCTAGGCTATTATCACATCTCCTTCACTTTATTGTCCTTCCTGCCTATCCTTCTCCAAATTTCCTTCCTATATTACTACTTTAGTTCAAAAATGTTATTGTCTCAACTCTTTGGTATCTTCAGCTCTGTCTCCCCATCCCAAACAAGAACCATAACTATGCTTTTACATACAAAAAAGCGCTAAAATAATACATGGTACTAAGTGTAAAAATACCATACTTTCTCAGATAACTTCAGCACCGTATTTGCTAGAGAGGAGAGTAAAACCATTTTGTCATTGATGGGTTTTAAAAATATTAACTCCTAGTGAAATAATGGAACAATTCAAACTACTAGGTAGGATGCTGCATGCAAATTCTCATGAAGCTATTCTGGATCCATGTTACTGTAGCTGAGATCCTAGTCTCCTCCTTTTTTTGGTCTGTTGTTTCCAGAGAACTGTCTTGCATCGTGGAAAGTTTCCTTTCATCTGGGAAGGTTATCTATTCAGCCAAAACAGCAAACAATCAGACCAAGACTCTAAATCCATAAAGTATACTGAAACTGCAAATGCATGGCATTACTGTAACTTGAACTACTTTCAGCTTCCAAAACAGAAAGTAGACTACACTATTACAGGTGATAAGAGACTGGTGTTAAAGACACTTTTGTTTTATTTCAGCATTAAGTCTGTTATGTACTGACCAACTAGTGTCATTGCACGAGCTGGAATTATCATCCAAAGATAATTGCTGGATGACGTGACAGTTGCAATTCAGGAATTTTTGTATTTTGGAGGAAGTGTCTGTTGCTCTGTGATTCAGTCATCCCTATAATCAAGTCTTAAATGAATGATTTCCTGTTTGGCTCCTAACAGAGCTCTGTGTCGAAGGGATGATGCCAGCTCTTTCTCGTAACAAATGTATTTTTAATTTGTGTGTGCTTAGTTGAGATTTTATGGGTGTAAAAAGGTAATAATTGTCTCCAAGAAATATTTGATAACCTAACAGCTTCTCTCTCAAGAAAGTGCTAAGCCAACTTTGGATTTAAGTAGGTATTTCTTAGTTGCAAGACGTGTTTCATAAAATTTCTTTTAAATAGGTGTACATCTGGACATAGATATACAACTATCCATATGCTTTGTGTATCTGTGTGGGAGGCTGCATTGTAGTAATCATTCCAATATAAATGGAAGAACTTTTTCCTAAACTGCAATTTACTGCAACAGTGTTGTGTGTGTAAAGAAACACTTTGGGGCATTGTTTTATCTTAACGTGCAAATATGTTTTAAGTTATCCCAAATCCCTGTCAGGTGAAATAGAAGCATCCAGCAGATCAAGCTGTCTCCACTGTAGCCAAAGTAAGATTTCACTAGGGAGTAATGCGCTGTTTTTAGACTTCTGTCTGGCTGTGGGTACCAGGCAATTTATGTTTGTGAAGTTACAGCTGTAAGGTAAACCCAAGCTGTAAAACAAGCTACACAGCAGTTTGCTGTTACTATAGGAAGAGTTGTGTTGCTTGTCTTACTGAGTCAGTCCAGGCAATCGTCCTCCCTTCCTGTCATCCTGCTGGCATTGTTTTGGTTTTATCTTGATATTTTTCCCCATTTTTTTCTGTACCAAGAAAACTGACTCCTTCACCCTCTCTAAAAGTTAAACTGTAGAATCCAGTTTCCTGACATCTGCTAGACTTGTTTCTGTAAACTGTGCTCTGTATTATGCCATCTGGATGTGTTGTCTGATGAGGAGCAAATCCAAAAGCAGCAGCTTGCCTGGTTATTTATATCCTGTGTGTAAACTATTCTGGAGAGAATTCTGTTCAGCTGCAGAGAATCGCATGAGTCGTCATATTATTCAAGCAATGCCCACTATATGAATGCTTTGCTTTTTGCCTTGAGGAAGGTGTCTTGAACTATTATGTAGCAGAACACCGCAAGTAGACATTTCTGCCATTGCAGATGACACTGCAGATCCCTACTGTCTGTCTGGGTACCATCTTCTCAGGGTAAAGGAAGCACATTGCAGAAATCTCATCCAGTTGTTCACTGATTAGCCTTTAGCATAGTTGTTGTTTCTTGTATGCACAGAAATCTGAGACTGGAAGGTGCCTAAAGCAAGTTGAGTCACTTAGAGAAAGCAGCCATTCTTTGGGCTATGTAGCTGCTGCTGATGTTCCTACAAATTTCTTTTTTTGTATAATTTCAGATGGCATCACTAGTCTTACCTGGCTGCACAGGCTTGATGAGTAAAACCCACATTCTTAGTGTTTCTTGACACTACAACTTCTGCACGTTGTAGGGCAGAAGCCTGCAGGAGAAACCATCATTTCATTCACTTGTGATCCATCTGAAAAGACAGATGGATCTTCTGTCATAGTGTCAGCTGCCTTCTGCTGGCACTTAGGACATAGCTTCATTGCAGTAAGAACTGTGGTGGTAATAGCCATATTCAATTTATCTTTAGATAATTAGGGTGAAGTATGGATTTCAATGTGGGCTCTTCAAGCCTGCCAGGTTTCTTGCTTGGATGAAAGCCTTCAAAGTCAGTACCACCCCTTCTTTACTGTTTTTGATGCCTAAATTATATATGTTCAGAATTCCCAGGGTATGGCTTTCTGTGCTGCAATCACACTGTAATTGTAGGGCAAGTGTACTCTACGATATGTTATGTTACCTTGTTGCAAGTTTCTTTAATTAGACCACAGAGGCTCATTTTCATTAAGTTGGGTGGAAAGCAAGATAATTTTGCTGGTTCAACTTTCCAGTTCTTGACCTAGTATATCTAGGAATTTATGAAAATGCTGTGCTGCAGTTCACAAGGAAGAATAGGAAGAATATCTTTTCTTCATTTTTTTCAATATTCTGGTCAATATTCTGAATTTCTTCCTAGCCTGCTGTACATTACTTCTCAAGTGTGACAAGAGAAACAATTATCTAGAAAAGAGGATGAAAATGCGTGTCTTTCCAAAATACTATTGATATACTGTGACATTTCAGTGAAGTTCAGCAAAGTTCTGTTTTGCTCTTTATCAGCTGGCGGTTGAGGGTGGTACCATTTCTATTTAGGGACTCTAGAGACTTGTTTTCTTTCCACTTCCATTCTCTGATTTTTTTTTTTTTTCTGAACATACAAGTGTTTTTTTTTTATATATTTGTCGAGATTTCTTGTTTTATCTCCTGTTTTCATGCATTTGTCTTCTGCCAGGCTTGCTCCATTTGGCCTGTGAAATCCATTACGTTGGGTTTCTTTGGATATAGCTTGAAATTTAGTACTTTTCCTAGGAAGGCAGCTTCTTTTATTGAATTTTTTCAGTCCTTCTATATGAAAAATTTACAGTCCATCTGCTCTTGGATTGGATTTCTGATTTCTTTGGTTCAGTTCCTTCTGTTAATTATGTTAGAGGGAGTCGTTCAAATTTTATTTCTCTGGCTTTCCTTGTTTTTGCTGACTTCTTGGTTGCACACTGCATTTCTGAGTGCTGTTACTGTGTCATGATCTTCTTTGCTTAACGTGTTTTGCAGTATTTTGATTAGCTCCTGTAATTCTGTATTTACAGACTGGATTTTGCAACCATTTTATCCTGGGTCTGTCGTTTGACAGTTTACTTTATGTGTAGTGATGATTGGTATAATCCAGAGTTTTCTTAAGGCTGATTTCATCTTTTCACCAGTTTTACTTTCTTTCACCAGATTCCATCAGTAAAGAAGAGAGAATTCAATTTTTATCTGTAGCCACCAGTTATGGTGGCTGTTATACCTCTTAAACCCTTCTGGTTAGTAACTAGAGATTTGAGGTCTGATCCTGCATTCTCAAAGGAATGTGGACATTTTTACTGTGTAAGTTCAAAGGCTAGCCTGCTGCAAATGAAGATTTATCATGCTCCTAGTCCAACGCTTCTTACAGGAGATGGATTGGTGTCTTGAGTTAATCTGAATGTGAGTGGAAGCAAGATGCCCTAATGTCATCTTCTCTGTGTTTTAAGTAGTCATAATCTAAAATAAATCCATTTGTTCTTCCAATACTAGAAGTAAAATAAAATGACCAGAGTTTGTTTTGGCTTTTGTCCTCCTTTTCCTGTTATTTTCTTTGTCTTAATTATAGATAAACAAATTTTATGTCTAGAAGGATCATTTCGTAGCCTAGCGCGTTGGCTACTGGCTGTAGAATGGTTGCTGTTAATTCTTTGCTAATTATCCAGTAGGTGACAAGCCAAGCTGTTTCTACTTGTCTGCACCTCCCTTTGCCACCTCTATAATAACAGTAATGAGACTGTTTTGCTTCTAGAGTGTTTTGAGTTACTCATCCAGTGGGGTATCAATGCCAGGTATTGTTCCTATTTTATTAGTCTTGTAGCACCTGCCACAGAAGTTTTCCAGATGATTTACATACTGAAAGAGATTGATTTTGTCAACTATTGTAGTGTCACCTGATTTGGAGAGGTATTTGTAGCGTGTTTTTTTTTTAATCAAGCTTAACATTTAGTACCCTCAGATCTTTTCCATACTGATGCTCACTTGTTTTGTAATCTCATGTAATGGGAACGCTAGGCTACAGTCAGAACAGGAAATGTCATAGGCAGACATCACAGACAAAAAGATGCTCCCAATCCTTTCTAAGCAGTTACCTCTCCGAGTCAGATTTTTTAGATAGTCCTGTTACAGCAAAACCCACGCTGAGACTACAGAGACCCAAGATGTTTGTAAGGAACTTTAAATCCCAGAAATTCAGAAACCTGTTGAAATACTTTTCCTTCCTTCAGGCTCTAAGAGATGTACTAATGTTTACCAAGAAAAATTTGTATTTAGGACAAAGCAAAGCAAAACAGTTATTTCAACCAAGCATTGGTCAAACCCCAAGCTCACAGCAGCAATGCTGGGTGTCATGTCACAGGTATTGAAACAATCCCAAAATTAATGGAGCTCTGTGTGAGCTGACACACCTACATTTTCCTCAAGTCTGAGACTTTGATCTATAGCTGTATTTCCTTTCTTAAAACTGCCCTCTTCAGTCAATTTTGATT
The DNA here is from genome assembly GCA_013399115.1 of Anseranas semipalmata. NCBI lineage: Eukaryota > Metazoa > Chordata > Aves > Anseriformes > Anseranatidae > Anseranas > Anseranas semipalmata. The sequence continues at coordinate 163,148 of VXAA01002127.1, forward strand.
TCAGGAGTAGATTCAGCCCTAATTTTATGCATCTTCATCTCAGCTACTCACTCTTAGCTTCTTTTGTGGTCAAGAAAGACTAACAGGCACTTCCAAGGTGCAGTTCAGCCTGTTTTAGAAGCTTACATTAGGCTGAGGTCAATCATGACCAAGAATTGCTTTTACTATGTAAGGGCACCAACTCAGAGGCAGAAGCCCACGCTGTATAAATTTGTATCAGGTGAATCCTGCTCCATTTGATTATCAAGAAGGTCTGCATAGTTGGAAGAGTTTCAAGATGATGTAACATATTATGATACATAATCATAGAATCATAGAATCACAGAATGGCCTGGGTTGAAAAGGACCTTAAAGATCATCTAGTTTCAACCCCCCTGCTCTGGGCAGGGTTGCCAACCACTAGAGCAGGCTGCCCAGCGCCACATCCAGCCTGGCCTTGAATGCCTCCAGGGATGGGGCATCCACAACCTCTCTGGGCAACCCGTTCCAGTGCCTCACCACCCTCTGAGTGAAAAACTTCCTCCTAATATCCAACCTAAATCTCCCCTGTCTTAGTTTGAAACCATTCCCCCTTGTCCTATCACTATCAACATGTGTAAACAGGTGTTCCCCCTCCTGTTTATATGCTCCCTTCAAGTACTGGATAATCTATCACTGTGATAATCTATCACATCTGCAAAGCTGTCCTTCCTTGCAAATCTAAAGGAAATCAATGATTGTTTATCTTAACACTGCAAAATTATTGGTTTACTTGTTTCTAGTTATTCAGAACTAGAATATTAGCAAAGCAAATTTCTACCTATTGAACTCAAATATAATTGACACACCAGAAAGCTTCTGCTCTACGCTTCATTCTTATAATGACCTTTGCTTCCTAAAATCATCATGAAAATCATAGTGGCCTTTGAAAGGAAGAATTCATGCAAAGCAACCCCCAGCACTCTTTAAGAGGAAGGCCAAGGACAGCCTCAGAAAAAAGCAAGTTAAGATTCAACTGGCTAGCACAGGCTGGGATTTAGTTTCGATTGTCAAATGAACAGGAAGGGCAGGACTTGTGCGTTTAGTCCACTGCTTGCTTTAAACAGCATCATGATGAGTTATGCAAAGGGGAGCAGTTTATTCTCATCTAGATGCATGTTGGAAAAGTTTGTCTGAAATGTGTTGGTCCTGGAGGAAAGGATGGGAGGGAGGGACAGAAAGGTCAAACGTCCTGACTGCATAAATGTCTCTTTGGCTGTTTAATGGAGCAGCAGAAGCGCTTGGCACAAAGGCAGCAGCATGCTTCACCTTCTCAGCTGGTGGAACGGCCCACAATCACTGTCATCACAGAGCACAATGGCTTATTAAAGGAATAAAGACAAAACTGTGCTTGATTTCCAGAACGGAGGGGCTGGAAATCCTAGTGACCCTGTCAAGGCTTTACTGATCTTAATGGGTCTGCCACAGAGAAGAGCTCTGCTTGAACAGTGGAGGGGTGCTGCTCCTGGAGGAAGAGTTCAAAAACACTAGCTCAGAAACATTAGTAAAAATATTTCCCACTGTTTCTTCATCAGAGCTTAAAAGTAACAGCATACTGCAGAGCACAGTAGCAAAGTCTGTACGTTTATATCGTAAAATACAGACATTCTCACTTCTAGAAGCTGGTACTGTTTATTGGAGAATGGATGAATTTGTTAAGATAACCAGTTTCTGGTATAAATAGTCTCCATAAAGAGGGCTTAGTGCTTATTTCTGATCTCTTGGAAGGAATATTGTACAAATGAACAAAATAAGGTTAATCAGCAAGGAAAATCACCAATGAAATAATACATCTTTTGTTAAATATTAATTATATTTTACTTTTCCCCATCACAGAATTTACAGGGTTCTCTTGAATCAAGGATTAACTCAGAGGTTTTTTATTTATGCTCTGCTGTGAATGGATCCCTTCTCAGTGGAGAGTGAATGAATTTATTCTGTATCAGCTTTCTGCTTGAAAAGAAAATCCTTCGTAAAAGAACTGGCAATCTTTGTCAGAGAAATCCAGGCAGAGTGAAACATTTCATTGTTCAAGCTGTTAGTTCCTAATGAGTTCTGCATCTAGACACTTGTGATTTTTTTCACTTGATCCAGCAGTAGCATAGCCGTTCATGCATTTAAATGTGCAAGACTTGTTTGGGAGGAAGATTTGTATTAAAGGAAAGCAGCGTGTTCCATAGTTTTAGTATAGCATCTGTTATTATCATTCAATGCTGCTCTTAGCCCAGCATGCCCTTCCTCTAAATATCTTATTAATTAAACTAGCTTAGTAGGAAAATAATTAATACTTTAAGTCCTGTACCTACTTAGAAAGGATTTGGAAACTGAAAAAATCGTTTTCGTATGAGCTTCAAACTGGAGTGGTTTGATTTGGTTTTTTGGGGGCGTTGTTTTTCTTTTTTTGCCATTCTGGAGCAGAAACAGATTGCAACTAAAAGGGAGTACCTGAAAAAACTATGTATTTTCAGTCTTCCAAAAATACAGATAGACTATTAGACTGCAAAAACTCTGTGTTTCTGAGAAGTCTTGTCCTATTTTTGAGTATGTTGCTCAGTAATTGTTTTGGGGAAGGTATTCCTCTGGTTTTGCAGAATATCCAGCTAGCCCTGGTTAGCGCTCAGCCCCCCAGAAGTATTACGATGTTTCTTACCACGACTTTCATAACGTGCCGTGTCTGCCTAGCCATGAAGTTGGTAGTAATTCTGCTGCTACCGTGTATAGCTGACTGTTGACCAGGCAGGAGGGTGGGATGGGGAACTCGGGTGGTTGCCAGTGCCTGTGTAAAATGGGCAGACACGGTCATATCCTCAGTGGTTGGCCTGTATGACTTGATCTGCACGCCCCATGGGGTCAGTACATTTTGTCGGTCATTCTCCCTTGGCTTATTTGTGCATGGTATATGAAAGGCCAACGTGTCACATGGAGATCCATCTTCTTGTGCACAACGTATGGTTGTATTCCTGCAACCCTGTGCTTGGATTTGTATGTAAAATGCAGATCTGTTACTTAGCTATTTCTGGTAAAGTTCAGAAATACCAGAATTTGCCTGTGCCTTTGTTTTGGGAAGAGTGCTGCTGCCTATGAGCAGAAACTGGTATTTTGCTGATCATTCACCCAACCTGATTTCCCACTGAACAACACAGGCTGAGTGCTGTGCTCTGTTTACACTCTTGGAAAATTACCATTTCTCAGACATATTGGAAAAGGTGTTCAGTAAGGCCAAATTACTCTTTAAAGACAGGATTTTAATGATTTCTTCAGTGGGAGAAAGCTCAGGAGTTAGCTGTAGCTTGTTTTGGCTTTTTTGGAGAGGGTGAGGATGGCTGTTCTTAAAGAGGAAGGGGAAGAAGCTTTAAATGCCATACCAGAACAAGACCACTTTGATGCAGGGAAAAGGCAGATGGGGGACCAGTCTGCAAAGTGACTGTGCCATCTGATGGTTGGGGTGTTTATTTTTCGAAAGCACATTAGAAATCTAAGTTTCATTGAAAGGCAGTGAGGTGCCTGAAGCACTTCTTAAGATGGGGCTAAGGCACTTTGGAAAATGCTGTGGCTGTTAAGCACCCAAGGCTGTTACATTAAGAGCCTCAGAAATAAAACTGTACCATGTGGCTGGCCGATGGGTATGAGGTCTTGCAGTGCCGTTAATTCTGGTTGATGCTGAAGCTCAGAGGGTATGTTCAGGGGAGAGCAGGGTTTTTCTTAGCTACTGATGGTATCTGATGGCTTTCTTAATCCTGAAGAACACATGTTCAAAACTGATTTTAGAGATGGAGAAACCTAAATTTACGCTATGGAGAAGAGTGCTTTTTAAATCAGAGCTGCCTTGTTCATGCTAAGCTATATGTATCTAACATCAAAGAAATTGCAATGAGTGCAATGTGTCAGTGTAAGCACAGCTAATTCACCAAGTCCCTCCAGGAACCATGAACAGCCAGCAGTGCCAGAAAAGGTTACATGCTCACATTTTCAGGGACAGAGTGTTTCGGAGCCCCAGATCTGCTTTGGTCGGACTGGAGATGCAAAGTCCCAGTTCATTTGTGTGTGCGTGCATCTGCGCTGTGTCTGATAGGGGAGCATATGGCAGAAGCAATTCGCCCTTGACTGTGCCTGTTTTTTGGCAAGCGTGGGCTTGTTTCTCGCAGAGCGCACACAGCCCTGCACATCACTTCTTGTACCCCTTGCTTGCTGTCTTTCAGCAATTTGCCTGAACGCATGTCCTTTGTGGTGTTTTGGTTAATTGGACATTGTTTTAATTACTGCTGAACTAAACAAACATGACATTTCTATCTGTCATTTTGCCACCCTGGTGACCACAGTCTCCACGCAGCAAATACGGGACTCACGCTGTTCAGAGCTAATGTTAAATTACACTGGCTGTCATGGAGTATCCCTCATTTGTTCCTATTTTGGGGAAAACACCCCTCCGGGGAGGAGAAGAATCCATTAAACAGCTCCTTTTTTTTTTGCACTGTCCCAAATGCCTTGCTCTGCTCTCACTGGAGTTAGTGGCAAACAAGCCTTGTCTTCAGGGCAGCAGAGGTACCAGTCCTCTTCCATGGCCTGGGGACAATCCACAGCCATGTCTTTCATTGACAATGACCTTTCACGTTGCCTTCTTTCTTGCCTTTCTCTCACCAGCTTCTACATTATTGGTAGTGTTAGGTCATAGGTTGGACTAGGTGATCTTGAAGGTCTCTTCCAACCTAAACGATTCTGTGATTCTGTGATTATTATTTTTTCTCTCTCTTTGCTGTCTCTAATTCTCCATTTCTTGCTTCGGTCATGAGTCCAAATTAAACAACAGGAACGCAGTCATGCCCTCAAATAGGTCAGTATATAGTCATTTCTATCAAAAATAGCCATGCTACAACAGCAAGCAGATTCCTGGACTGCCAGTAGCCTTTCTTTTGAGACACTGATTTGCCACTGACTTTAAGAGGAGAAAAAACATTTTTAAACACTTTAAAAGGCATAAAGCCTTTTAAAATTATCATTTCCCTTCTTTTCTATTAATATTCACCCTTCTCCTTTGCTTACAGCTTTGGAAAGAAAGATATCAATGAGGCAAAGCAGAGAGGAGCTTATAAAACGAGGAGTGCTGAAGGAAATTTTTGATAAAGGTAAGTGCTCTTCTTTTCGCGTTAAATTGACATCCCATATAGTTTTATGTCCAGATTGTACATCGTTGTAACATTGGGAACTGGAATGCAATACAGAATAGCAGGACTGTACAGAATAAGGTCTCTAAACATCTCTTTATTTCACCCTCTCTGTTGGATAAATGTGGTAGTTATCTAGCAAATAAAATTGAAAGCTAATCAAAAATGTAAAGCAGTAGAAATATAAATCACAGCAGTGTGCAGTAGTAACTTGCTGCAGAACAGCAAGGCATCCATACTGTGGGGAGATGGAATGGGTCTGTGCCTGCATTTGTTATCATTGTCTGGTTGAGTCACCGCGGGATTAATGGTTGTGGACAAAGGAAACATTTTAAAGGCTTGGGATACTGTGATGAGCACAGAACACTGAACATTCCCTTGAAACAGCTCAAATGACATAATAATAATGATTCCTTGTTCAGAATAATTAATTTGTTGTGTCGGTAATGCATTTTTTATGCAAAATGCCATTATTTTACACTGGTAATGCAACACACATTTGACATCTATTGCGTATGTGTCAGTCTTTAACTGCAGCTTTTATTTGTTTTGCTGCTTCTCTTGTCAATAACTAAGAGAGTGAATTCAGCAAATTATGTAAAGGTATGCCAAAGTTGCCTTTTAATTTCAATAGAACTTAGGTATGTGCTTTGAGACCTCATTAATTCAAAGTCTAAAAGTCTTCAACAATACCACTATAAAATCTGGTTAAAGTCTATAGGAGCTATAAATTTTCAAAAGTTTTCAAGTACGGTCTACCTCATAAAATTTGGTCCATTTAAATCTGCTGTATGCTATTTTAGTCTAGCTTATTGGGAAAGAAGAGATGATTTAAAAATTTGCTAACCAAAACCAAAGCAATGTGCTGCTTGTGATTACATTCTACAGTTTTTACCCATTACGTATTTTAGATGCTTCTTATCCTTTGGATCTAACACTGCCTGTGCTCTTACTGTGGCGTCCTGGGAGTCATCCTAGATGCAACTGCAGAGTAGAAACAACTGGCAAAAGGTTTTCCCTTCTTAGTGCCTCCGGTTTCCCACATTTTGGACTGTGATTTGGATTGAATACACAGCCATGAAGCAGGCATCGCCGTGGCCAGCAAGGCACAGTTGAGGCTGTCACTCCACATGGGTCACAGCCCAGGGGAGGCCAGGGAGTAGCTCCCAGTTCAGCACCCTGGGGAGCGTGGAGGTCAGCCTCTGGTCATCCCTACACAAACCTAAAGGTATCCCCAGGAAAAAGCTCTGCTGTGCAGGGACCCTGCCCTCCACCTTGAAACTCAGGGAAATTCTCCCTGCTTTGCTCCAAGAGGCTGCAGCTTTCTCCATTCAAGTAATACTGTAGGCTGTAATCTTCTATGTTGCCTGGTAAAGTAGATGTTAAGCTGTCTGGAGGTCCTCATCAAAAAAAAAAAAAAAAAACACCTCCTCTTTGTAGTCATTTTTCACCTTTTCATATCAGAAAGAGCTGATATGAAACTCATGCTTCTTCCTGTTTCCAGTGCAAGAAGTAGAGACACAGAACCGTTTTTATTGACAGGTGCAACTAAATGGGAAACTATCACCCAATACAGCTAGACTTGTAATCCAGTATCTCCACATTATTTCCTGCTGATTGCAAACACGGGAAGCTAAGAGTTGGAGCCCTTCCTTGAAAGAAGCAGGGCAGAGAAGAAAGTGATTATACACAAGTATAGTAGCAGTGATTGTGTATGATGTAAGCATAAAAATTTGTAAGGCAAAATTTGTAGAGGAAAAGTAATCCCAGAGTATTCATAGCAGAAGGCTTTATTTGATGGTAGCATCTTCCATGCCAAGAGGCATCTTGCACAGACAATAGTTGGAGCCATAACGTCAAATCTCTTTGTCTCCCTTTCCTAAGAGTCAGAATCAGCCCATGAGTGAGTAATTTTGCCTTTTTCTTTCTTAAAATAATCTGGACAGATCAAACAAAACTTAATATGGATAGACTGACCTAAAAACAGAAATTCTGGAGCTGCAGTGCACTTAGTATTGTTTTATCATCTGTGTTGAAGAAAAACAGAATTAGCCAGTTTGTTTGCCTGTTGTTTAAAGTGACACTCTGACCCGTTTGCCTCAGGATTTGCTGGCTTTTCAGATGATTCTGTGTCATCCAGCTGGTGACAGTTAGCCGAGCGCAGTAAGTCACAGTGTTCACACATGGGAGAGTCACTGCAGTCCAGCTGCTATATTTGGGAAACAAGAAATGCTTTTATCACTTCAGTGACCCCCATGCTTAAACTGTTAAAGTGAAACCACTCCAGGCTGAGCTGCAGGGAGCTCACTTCTTGGCAAGGGCCAGACTCATGACCGAATAAGTTTCTGCTATTTCAAGGGTTCTGTGACATGAATCTTTTAAAAATGTAGGCAAAGGTTGTATTTTTTTCAAATACTGTGTACTTTTAGAAAAACAGTACAGTGAAGAAGTATCTAGTTAGATGCCAGCTGTGCTAATAGTTGGCAGGCAGGCAGAGCCAAGAGCTTGAACGCATAGATGAACAGCTTTGACTCTCACATGCAGCTGTACCTCTGCCTAAAGCATGTCTTTAGAGTTGCCCAGCATGCTATGGTATCAGTCAAAGAATTAAACCTACTTGTAGTATTTTGATACATCTTCTTTCATGTGAACATAGACAAGGCTTCCTGTAGTAAGACATTTCTGAGTAGGAGTATACTAATTGCTTGCTAGATGATGATGCATGGTTCCTCAAGGAAGCATGGGCAGTCTTCATCTTTTGTACGTTTGTATTTTTGTACTGTCCATCCGATCAAAATGAGTGTTTTAAACCCAAATTTCAGGTTACCTAAATCCTGACAAGACTTGAAAATGTTCTGTGAGTGCTCAATTTTCCATCCCTTAGCCCATGGGGGCCACAACAGAGAAGGGCATGGGTGCGTCTTGCCCTTCCTAGCCTTCTCCATTGAGAATATTTGCCTGTACATTCTTAGTTGAGAGAAGGCCAATACTGAAGACAACTCAAAATGGAAAATAACACAAGGTTTAGAATTCTCCTTATCATTTTGAATTCCTTAGCCATTTGTCTGTGGAAGGAGCACATGAGCTTGACATTCTTCACACGGGAAGTTCCCTATTCCAAAGCATTCGGAGTCAAAAGACACAGTGAGAATGTAGGCAGAGCTCCAAAGAAAAGAGACAACAAAAGGACTGATCTGAACCAGCTATCATGATGCACTGTGGGCTGCTTCACACCAAGTAGTTTTCAAAAAGTACCCAAAAGTGGAAATGGCGGAAGAGTTCATGAGTACAAACTGTGCTTAAGGTCTGCATCTTTTGAACATATCATCTACGTATTTCTGGGCCTTCACCCCGTGCTATTATTTTCACATGCGAGGGTGAACCAAAGCATCTGGGTAGAGCCCTCCGCATCGGAGAAATTCCTCTGAGGTTCTGCTTCTTCCGTGTCATTGGGTGTACAGAGCCTCCTGATTAACAGAGCAGCAGCCTTCTTGTGCTCCTCTTGCTTTGGTCCCAACCAGAGCAAGCTGACTAGCACTCCGCCTGCAGTATCAAAGCTCATGCGTTTAGGGAAAGCTGTTCTCCACTTAGTAACAGCAGGCTCTCAGAAAATGCAGCAAAGGATTTAGCAAGTGTGAGAACAAAAGATTACATATGTTATCACTGTGCAAAATTAACTTTAAACTCATAGCCAGTTCCTGAAGACTAATCAATTCATCCGTATATATGTCATAATTGCATTACTAGGATTCTTTTCATTTGTATGCCAGCAAACCAAAATAGCTTTTAGTACTTTAAAAATAGCAATTAATTTGCCTTTTATATCAGGTTGTCAAGCATGCCTCTGATTGAGGATTAATTCACACTGAGAGATTGTTCACTCTATAAATGATGATTTTTATCCCCATCTTTGATCTGTTTACTGTGATTTAGCAGCTTCCGATGTATCTCTTCTTTAAGCAAGATCAGATTTAGGGTATATATTTCAGTCATGATTCTGTGTCACATCTGATGATTTCGGTCAAATCCGAGGATGAGTTTTAGAGTCTCAATGAAGATTAGAAATATTCAGAAGGAAGATTAAAATATGTTATGCTGTCAGTACAGAGAGCTGTCATGCTTGTTACTATGACAAAAAATAAAAGTCAAAACTTTATCTCACATTTTGCTTTTTTGCAATAGTAAACCTTCAACAGATGATTTGAAAGCTATCTTAAGCTATGTTGAATATACCTTGAGAATTGCAAAGTGCATTTAAGATAGTAAGATTTCAAGGTGCTCAGCATGTTACAATTGGCATCCCACGTCATTAAAAATGTGTAGATATCCCTCAAAAAAAATGTGCTCATTTTATCATGCGTACTCATTGTCTGGTCACAGTTACGGTCAGATTTAGGCCTGTACTGAATTAGTGAATATTGCTGGACACTGTCACTGTCTTTCATTCCAGAAGCAGTTACTCTGCCTAAGAAGTAATTATGGTCTTTCATGAAACCATGTATCTGACACAACAGCAGCCTCTATGCCAAACACATGTAAAGGGATGTGTTTATAAAAGGGAGACAGAGCAAGTAGAGGATGCATGGCATTTCCACCCAAACAGCTAAGTCAAAAAACATTCAGTTTAGATGCTGGCTGGACTGTTGTTTGATCTTTGCTGTCTAGGGAAATAAAATGGTTTGTATTGAATGACCACAGCAGTTAGAAAGAGGCTATGCTGTGAACAATTGGCTGAAACCTTCAGTTTTGATTTATGTTGCCACCTTTTGCCAGCTCAGTTGATTGCTCTGAAAAGCTGCAGGTTGGGTTTCAGTCTACTGTGATGTGACAGCATATCGTAATAGCTCTCTAGTTCTTCAAAAACCCTTCAATAAAATCAAGAAAGTCAAGACCTTGGTATTTCTAACAATACTGAAATAAGGAAGAGACCATTTTCACATGTTGTACAGAAGCTTTACAAGACAAAAAATTCTGATAACTTATCATCTAATGTACTTTCAGACTTGTTAGTTGCTGTGTCCTCACACCTAAGTGAGACTTAAATTTTTTATCTTTTCAGTATTGTTTTCCAAAGTGTTTTGCACATCTTAGCCCTGTGAGGGGAAAATGTGCACTCACTTGAGTGATATACATTTCTGCATGGTACTTTGAGCAGTAATGTGGCTAATCACAGTTGCCCAAAAATCAAGAACCAGAACCTGAAACCCTGACTTTGACCTAGAAAATAATTTGAATGCATAGTAAAAGTAGGCTCTCTTTATTTGCCTGCTGGTTTTTTTTTGCCTTACAGGTCACATTCTGGACTTATTTTCAGGCTTCCACTCACAACCATAAGAGCTGAACACTTTATAAAATTGTAATTGAGATATCTGTGCAGTCATTGCCTCCAGGTACCAGAGTGATGTGCATAACAAATTCTGAGATAAAAATCATGCGGGTTGACACCATGGAGAATGATCTGATCCCTCCCTTCTGTTCTGTATTATTTCTAATGTGAAGTGGTGCTTGATAGGAAAGAAACTAACAATTGCTGTTACAGAAATTTTTGCCCAGATGGAGAAGTTATTAATAATAACTTTAAAAACAGACTTTCTAAATGAAATCCTCTATATCCCAATATGAAGACCTTTCACCATGCAACTATAAAAATTGTTCTCTCCCTTACATATATTTTTGATCATGCTGGGAGACTATAATAGTTTTATTGTGCATAAAATAGTGACATACTTCTGTGATTTTGCTTTTGTCCCTTATAGTATTAAAAATACTGTAAGGGAAGGGAATAATGCTCATTATTATTATTATTATTATTAAAATATTATAAATTATATACTGTTTTTAAAAAAAAAAAAAAGCTTGATAGCTTCAGTTCCAGCCCACTCTTTTTTCTGGCTTCACAGCTTTAACAGAAACAGAGGGAAAATAGATGTTGTGGCCCTATCAGATGGAGGATGATCAGGAACCATGCAGCTTAGACCATGGATCATAATGACAAGCCTAGGGATAAGCAAAGGATCAACACAGTTATTTGGCAGATCTTTCCCAAGTCTTAATAACCCTGTAAGACAAATGAAATGCTGTCAGACTTCTATGAAACTGTTGTGGTCTGAACATCTCCAAAAATTGCTCAGCACAAGTTGTATTTTTGAGATACAAACCATATTGTTTTGATCATTATCCCTTTGTCTCCTATATACATACAATGACTTAGTTCAGGTTCCTTATTCTCAAGCAAGCTATTGGAGGTAGCAGATTTCATTTCAAATTATTTCTGTATCTTATTTATGTGTCTTCTGTTGTCATTGTGCTTTCCTCCAAATATGAACAGATGGGGAACTTTCCATACCAAATGAAGAAGGAGCTTTGGAGAATGGGCAGCCTCTGGGCTCTGGGCAAGTACTGAGCTCCAGCCAAGTATCACTTCCAGCCCTAGCAGAACTGGAGTCAGGTTCAGCACCTGGGGAACCCTGCTCATACGAGGTGCTCCCAACCACAGAGATCATGGATGGGACAGGTAACATCTTGTTTTCATTATGACATAGCTACTTTAAGCTGTTTGAAACAAGTTTCTGACCTCTAACCTTGGCGTGTAGCCCTGAGAAATCATTGTTGAAAACCAAGGTCTTCTGGTGGAGAAGGAGCATACAGATTACCACTGAGTGTTCCATGAGAAATTTCGACTGTCTCGGCATAGCAGTACTTCTGATATGTACTCTACTTCAACACAAGTAACCCCTTTGCATGTCAGGCAAAGTCCTTGCACTTTGTGAACATTTAAGAGTAGATTTCTAACTTTCCTGCTGCTTCTCAGCTGTGCCAATGAGCTCTGGAGGGCTGACAACATTTATAAACCTCAGGGTATGTCATTCCCTTTACCTGCTGTGTGGTGTTGGGTGACATTCACATCTCACAACTTTCAGTAGGTAACACAGCCAGCTGCACTGCCCTAGGTGAGGCTCTGTACACTTCTTCCCCAGCCCATAAAGAGAGACAGCAATCCTGTACATCTAGGTTAACTCCTCTTTCTGCGTCACTTAATGTTGAAGTTGTGGATGAAGGTCAAGTGAGGAAAAGTGACAAGTAGAAGCACTCATCCATGATCATGGACAGCTATGCAGCCTCTTTGAAATGGAATAGCCCCCGTGAGGTGCTTTTACAGTCATAGGATAAATTTGAAGACCGCCTGCTAATGTGTCTGGTCCTGAGCAAGCTGTGGTGACAGACCATCTGAGACGTGACATTTTAAGCTCTTGATTTGTGTCCAAGATGTGGGAATATGTCCCAGCCTGGCATAAGGGAGCCGACTTCTGTAAGAGGTAATGGGAAATTCAGCTGTTGTGTAGATGTGTGTCACTCTTTCTCTTTCTCTTTTTCTCTCTTTCTTTCCTTCTTTCTATGTTATATGATGTTTGAGTGAAATCTATTAGTCAGTCTTAATCTGCATTCCTGCGCTGCTTTTCTTGTCTTACAATGGCCGTATCCGCTGCTGCTTTGCTCGTAACGTTGTTGCGTCTATGATGTGGTTGTGTCCTCCAGTGTCTGAAGAGAGCCCCACATCCAATGAATCCGGCGTCCTCCTGTCCCAAGATCCTACAGCTAAGCCCGTCCTGCTACTTCCCCCCAAAAAATCTGCTGCTTTCCCTGGAGACCATGAGGACACCCCAGTGAAACAGTTGTCCCTCCTCAAACAGCCCCCTGCCCTGCCTCCTAAACCAATTGCCAGGATTGCCAGCCACTTAACTGGTAAGTAGGTGTTCCTAGACCCTCAGCACCACCATTTCCCTTATAGAAAAAACTTGCCCTTATAGCAAGGTCCTCAAAGTCCTTCTGTAAACCCGTTTGCACATGTTGTTGTGTGTACTGGCAATGTATGTGTGTTGTACCTAGGGCACAAAGTATTTTCAGACTATACCATCATCAGGGTTGCTTCAGGACTCTTCCACTCTCTAATTAATCCAGTTCCCCACCCTAATTATCTAATGCCACCATGGCATTTCCAAACTAACCTCACTCTTACTTATCAAGATGTACCATCACCACAAAAATGGATGTGCTTTGATGGGAAAGGAAATAACAGTAAAATACAAGGATATCTTTAAATGCCTTTAATGAGAAAAGGGGTGGGGGTTGAGGGGAGAGGATGAATTTTTCTTTTTTGTTGTTGCTTGAATCCTCAACTTCAATCCTTCAATCCTCAACTGCCATCTAGGCAGGTCACCCCAGACACACACCCAGTATCTTTCCATATGTTTCTCTTTTGCCAAGCTCTCTGATCCTATCACTTGCCTTCTTGTCATTTTGCCTCCCCGCTCACACTGCCTGCCCACCCGCTCCCCTTTCCACCCCGGCTCTTACAGTTCCCCTTCGACTGATGAGTCCTGCTGATGACAGCTCCAGTTCCTAGCAACTAGGATTTTGGTGTCCTACAGGTTATGCTGCAGTTTCTTTCTCACTTCATGCCAGCTAGATGTTTTTACAAGTGTCCAGGTTCTCAGGGATTCAAAGCTTTACACACCTGTGGAAGGAGGATTGGTGGATCTTACCTGACCAGTGTCCTCTCTCCAGTTTGTCATTTAGGCCACTGAACCGGAGGATGATTACACTTAACACAGACCAAAAAAGGTTCCCTAAGTCCTTGCCTGCATCCTCCGAACAGTCTGCTCATAATTGCAGCCGCTTCCCAGGAGGCAGCACTTTGAAATCCCAAGCTCAAGATGAAATGGGGTGCATCTTTGTACTGGGGCAGCTCCCAGTCTTCTCACTGGGTTGCTCTTCCGGTGTTAATGCTGCTCCAACCTTTTCAGGGCTAACGTGAGAAATGCTCAGTCCACATTAATACGTTCTAGGTACTTTTTTTCCTGACAGTTAATACTTGTTTCATTTAGGTTAAGAAATATATCAAGAAAAAGCCGATTAGGGAAGAGCATGTTCTGGTTTTCTTTCATATCTCTATGTAGTCTCTTTATGTTTCTGTTTGGATGGCTACACGTTTTTGTTCCGTATAGTTTTGTTCATTACATGTGAAATCTCTTTACTTTCTTGCCTGCCAAAATCTTCACATAATGGTTAATTTTTTGCTTTATACTACGAACCAAATGGGCAGTTCTGCAACCTGGAAAGCCAGGCAGCAGTATTGCTGGCTTCAGATGAGGACCACACCAGCTTCCTATGATATCCCATAACACTCTGTTCCAATTACGAGAAGCTGCTCAGAAATGAGGCCAACATAAAGAAAATAAAAAGAAAATTAAAAATAAAAAGAAGGAATAATGTAGGAAAAACCTCTGGTACTAAGTATCCATCATACATAAGCCTTCCTTTTGTATGAGATTGCAGAAGAATTACAGGATGAGTGCTTCTGGTAGTTGTGGGTTTGTTTCTTTTTTTTTTTCAGCTGGAAATTTTCTGTGAAGTAGAATCGGTCTCAAGCTATCAGCATAAATCAATTGTTTGATGGTGATGACTTTCCAGTGAAAGTGAAACAGAACTGTGTCTTCTCTTAGTTCATGGTAGCCTTCAGTGGTCTGTCATCCAGCATCCAGTCCTAAATGATCTCTTGTATGCACATACACACAGACTCTTATACATGCATATACGGAACCCTCAGGGGAGAGGAACAGACTCAGATTTGGTCATAGGACCCTGATTTAATTGACTGTTATCCCTGCTAGAACTGAAAGCCTCATTTATACATACTTCATAAATGAAAGCATTGAGCTTATTCTTAAGGGTCTATTTACTTTGGTGGTCTAAGGATATACATGTTGTTCAGTGCCTTGTGTTCTTCACTGGTAATTATATTAGCCATGTATAATCTTTGGAAATGAGCAATCAATCCTAATGAAGCACAATCATCAGTGAGAAGCAAAATTAATGCTATTCTTTTACTAATTACTCCAGAGACATCCTCAGCTTGTGTGTGAGAAAACATGTAAAATCTGAATTCTGGCATTCAAGTTGAAGACTTTTCTGTTCTCATTGCATACCCATTTTTCTACTAAAGATGTTGTGAGAGGGTTGAAGAACAAATTAAGACATACCAATCATGACTAGTGGGGAGTGACAGTGGTTAATGGTCTGGTAGCTCTGTTCAAGAAGATTGTGAGGGGAAATGTGATCTTATGATTGTACGCATCTGAGTTGGAAGATGCAGAAGTGCCTCAACTTCAGTCTTAAGATATTTATATAAACGTATGTGTATATGTACCTATGTGTATGTATTTAACAGAAATATGTTTTATACAAATATAAATGAGAACATAATATTATAAAATCAAATCACTATGGGCATGGTCAGCGTCAAAAAAAAAGAAATTAAAAAAAGAGAAATATTTTATAAACACATAACTTGAGGGAAGAAAAGCTTCCTTTGAGTCTGACCACCTTCTTGCTGAGAAGTTGTCACAAAGTTCTTCAGTAAAGGTATGAAGACTGATTTGCAGGGTTTGCCAAAGGTTGTAATACAGGGTTTAGAAATGGGAAAGAAACGAACTTCACCTCTAAAAGCATTTGTGAACCATCTCAAATATCTCTCTGCCTGTGCTAAGACAAAGATTGGCCTTTCCTTCAATAAGAAATGCACATAAAAGAGCAAGCCTAACATAAACAAGTAAAAGCACGTTTAATTTTGTGGAGAATGAAAAGGAAATATCAGTTTTTAAAATGATAGGAAGAGAGAATTGCCTGTAGCAAATATAAATCACACATCCTTGGCATGTCTCTTCTCAAGGCTCAGGTACTGTGGGGATGGGACAGTGGAGGAACAGGGACAGAGCCAAGAGCAGACTGCAGAGCAGACACTGGGAGTGGTGCCACCACTGCTGCAGAAGGGTGCTTGGTAGTTTGCTTCACACCATCGCCCAATGCTCTTGGTGACACTGCATCCACAGGGAACATCCCTAACACAGTACTAGGTGTGGAAATGACGACACAGCCTCTCTCTGCTTTTTTCCACTGTTGGAGTGAAGCAGCATGCCTCTTTTAATCAGTAAGTGATTCCTTCATAGCACAAGACAGGCAACCCTTGCAGAAAAATATGATTCTTAACTGTTTTGATACCATTGTTCCACTGCTCTGCATTTCCTGTTGGCCAGTTACCTCCTGGGGAGCCTTCTGTTGGCTCTCAAATATGATCATTATTAGAGAACCTTCATGGGCAGAATTTCTTTCATCGTTTTAATTCCCCGGTATCCACATGCAGTACTCAGGCATTTAGGACAACAATTGCAGCCCCCTTATTTGGTTGAAAATTAAGGAGGAACTGAAATCATCACCTGGGACCAAATTTAACTGGACTGCTGGGATTAAGTTCCCAAATTATCATAAAATCTTTAATGGCCAAAAGGGACAAGAATAGTGGTCATATATGATTTGATAGACAGCATACCCCAGTGCTATAAAGCTCATTTGGGTCCTGATTCATGAAGTGGTTACTTCTCACCAGCACAGATGATGTTTTCTGAAATTAGATATTTTCTGTTCAAACAACTGAATTGCCAGTTCCCCATAAAGTCCCCTAAAACTTCCGATAACAAAATACACCCCACCAAGCTGAGGTCTTAGCAACACCTGCATGTATCTGAGTCTAAAGTTAGCCTAATTTTACGCTAGGGTGTAGCGTGGCCACTAGGGATACACTACTAGGGTGTATCTGGCCACTCAGCTGTTGTATTTAAGCTTTGAAAAACCTCTTACAGTCTCTTACTTTCTTCAGTCAACATTTTAAGGAGAGGCATAGCACATTTTTATTTCTGAGATTGTGCCTTCTAGTTATGTCTCTGTAGAATGAGAACTAATTCATAATTAGAGACAAACATTTAACAGGGTAGGAAATACTGCAAGTCCCCAGAAGTAACTTCTGATAATGTGGACATGCCAAGGACGAGGTTTGAGAGCATGGATGATTGGTGCCCTGCTGCATTGCCGCAACACAGCTCTTTGTTAGTTACAGTGTTATAAAAGTACTTACAATTGATTCAGCAAATATTCTCTGCAGTATTTTATAACCCAACAGTCACGTGTGTCTTAGAAGGCTCGTCTGTAGATGAGCCCATGAAATTATCCTAAAGTTTCCTGTTCTGCAACGTTACCTCCTGCTGTGTGCTCTGGCAGGCTGTAGTCATGAAGACAGGTTACATTCATGAGGGGGCAATGGAGAATCCTCTTTTCACTGTGTGCTCGAGGGAGAGGCAACAGAGCAAAAGCGGGTTTCCTTTCCCAGCACACCTGGGTTCGCACAGGAAACTGGACCCTGATGCAGTTGCTTGCTCCACACTTCATCTGCCTCCTGCTACCTGAAGGGGAGAAGCTAGCACGTATAGGCAGCAGGAAATCTTCTCATCTTTGAAACCCTCTTCAAGGCTCCACAGGGAATTCATGCAGATCTATACTTTTCAACCTTAAGGATAAGCATGCTTTGTTTATTTATGTTCTCCAAATGCAACTTGAACCTTGAATGCATACGTGAACAGCAAAGTTTATAGCATTGTAAGATAATTCAGGTGTCAAGGAACCTCAGCAAGCCTCTAGTCCAACCTCATTCTCCAGCAGGGCCAGCTATGGGATCAGACCAGCTGCCTACCAAGAGTTAAACCACAACAGTTGCTAAAGGCTTCGACCAGTTGGGTCTTGAAAATATCAAATGACTGCACAAACTGTCTGGGTAAACCTGTTGCACTGTTTGGTTCTTCTCATTTGAGCATAACATTTTCTTTATAATTCAGTCTTGAACTTCTCTTTTCAGTTTTTACCCACTGTCTCTCCTCCTCCCACCATACACCACTGTGAAGAGTTGATAACCTCCCCATAGGTACTGAGGGGATGCTGTTAGGTCCCTCCCCAAGCTATCTTTTCTCCAGGCTGAATAAAACCCAGTTCCTCAGCCAATCATTAGGAACTTAGAATGGTTTGGGTTGGAAGGGACCTTAAAGATCATCTAGTTCCACCCCCCTGCCATGGGAAGGGACACCTCCCGCTAGACCAGGTTGGTCAAAGACCTGTCCAACCTGGCCTTGAACACTTCCAGGGATGGACATCCACAACTTCTCTGGGCAACCTGATGAAGTGCCTCACCACCCTCATAGCAAAGAATTTCTTCCTAATGTCTAATCTAAATCTTTGTCTTATCGCTACACTCCCTGACAAAGAGTCCCTCTGCAGCTTTCTTGTAGGTCCCCCTTAGGTACTGGAAGTCTGCTGTAAAGTCTTCCCAGAGCCTTCTCTTCTGCAGGCTGAACAACCCCAACTCTCAGCCTCAAGACTCACCACTGACATCATGGCAGCACTCTGCCAAACTCATTCCAGGTTTTTGATGTCTTACCTGTACTGGGAGGCCCAAAGCTTGATGCAGTAATCTAGACACAGTCTAAGGAGTGCTGAGTAGAAGGGGAATAATCCCGTGGTCTCATAGCAGTGTTTTTATTCATACAACCTAGGAGGCTGTTGGCCTTTCTTGCTGTCAGGGTACAATGCTGGCTACTGCTTGGCGTCACAAGGAGTCAAGAAACAACCTTCCTCACACTGGCAGGATTGCAAACATAGCCAGCTCTGCCACAAGCCCAGGATTCCCAGACGTGCCCTCTTCCTCCATGAGTAATTTTGCTGGGGCAGAATCTGAGGATTTTAATGAGCTTTTCTAGAAGCCTTGCTGGAGCAATATTTGCTGCCATACATCCATAACTTCCTAGCACCCTATCTGTAACGCGTATCTGCAATGTGTGCTGACCAACTCTATAGCTATGTTCAGTGACTGTGAAGCATCAGACTTGGTGTACCTGGTGTACAGCTCCAGTATAACACAAACGTGCCAGAAGTACCATACAGGGCAAATCTTCTGCACAGTGAATAAAAGTGCATCTATCTCCTGAAAACCCAAAAGGAAATGCAGCAACTGTATGTATTAGCAAAATGATCTATAAGGAAGAGGTAAGGGCTGACCTGCTTGTCATAGGTCTGATGTGCAGCAAATATTGTGGCATGTACAAATATCTTTTATGTAATTTATTGTCATCAGCAGTGGGAAGGTTTCTATGTCTAACATCTCCTTCATCAATTCTGGCACAGTTATTACTTAAACATGCACAGTTCTCAGTGGTCACAACCCTGCTGCGAACCAACATCTTGCAAAATTGTTCATTATTCTCTTGAGCATGAAGAGCCTAAGCCAGAAGAGATTAATCAGACTTGCACACCTGGCTTCACACAGTTTGCTTCTCTTCTGTCACATCAGTGCTTTGTGCAATGATTTAAGATTAGTAATGTTCCACTGAGAAGACACTTATCACAGATTCCTTGGTCATATTTCCCCTGTCCAGCTTCTTATTCATCTACAAATGTCCATGTGTGATAGATACTCCATGCTGGGGACAATAGGCATTTCCACCCCCTGGTTCATACATCACACATATTGTGAAATTAAAAAAAGAAAGAACTGTAAAATGCAGCCTCTTTTAGGCACAGGGGACAAGTTGTTCTCTCCTTTAATCCAGACGATGATAGTGCAGTTTCCAACAGCATGCCTGGAGCCCATGGATTTGGGCAAAGTCCCATTTCTTCGGAACACTTGCTGATCTGACTACTCAATTTAACTTGCAGTGCAAGGCCTGTTGTCTCCATTACTTATGATGGTGAAGATATACTGATATGTTTCTGAGTGAATGGATTGAACTCTCCTCCTATTGCAGTCATTCTCCTTTTAGCCATTGTTTTTAACAGACACATAGAATTCTCCTGAAGATAAAGGGCAGACCAGTAGATTTAATGCCTCTGGTTCATTTTCAGGGCTGTATTTAGACATTAGGGCCATATTCAGATAGGCTCAAGAACTTAGGTGAAGCACAGTCAGTCTGAATTAAGCCTTATGTTAAAAATAATGGACAAGATTTTTGGCAGGTGTCCAGTGGAGTCACCCAGTGCCGATACCAGTGGAAACACGTTGATGTGGAGGATTTCTTCAAATTTAAGTGGAATCTAAGGGTCTATACCTTGGTTATGAAGAGTGGAAACCAGAGTATGCACATCTGATTGATAGTGGAGTATTTGGTTACTCAGGATAATTAAGATAGATGTATTCACCCACACAACTCCAAAGCCTCAGTGCCTGTATCACAGCTCTACCAGATGACTGCTTGCCTCAGAACGGAAAAGAAATTTTCACTATGTTTTAGTAAAAAGATGGAAGGATTCCTGTTTGCTTTATACTTGAATAATTTGACATGCACAGCCACTGTCAGATGAAGACGTTAACTGAGATACAGCAGAAGAGGACAAACTTTTCAATGTGGAAGTGAACACCTTAGTGGAGTTTTTGTAATTCAGGACCAGCTCTAGAAGTGAAATTGCATGGAGCACAAGTATATGAAAACATGTTGTTGCTACAGACCCCATAGGAGCCTTATTCTCAGGGCTCTGTACAATTTACTCTACTCTTTCTGTTATTTACCTTCTACTGAAGATGGTGTGTTCTTTTATTCAGGATACAAAGAGAAAATATACACAGCTAACTTGTATGTAAGAAAAATATGGTAACTTGGAGACATGCCTGCACTTGAACAGAAAATCTTGGAAGTCTTTTTTTCTATTGTACAAAAGGCAATCTGCTTTAGAGGAGAGGGCAGTGCCCTGTGGTTTGGCAATCTCATGAGTTAGATTTCAGCCTTGGTGGAGCCAGTGGAAGAATTTTTGCCTTCAAGAGAGACAACATGTCAGGTGGATATGATATTGCACTGGAAACGGAAAAACTTGGCTTCTTCTCTTTGTAACTCTCACACTGTACAACGTGGAAAGACCACTTTCTTTCCATGCCTCTCTTTCATCTTTGCACACCCTTGGCCTCTCCCATCTCTTGAAGAAAGGGGAGACTTACTGTCTGTGTGTTTTTTCTATTGTAGCAAAACACTAGTATAGAAAGCAACACCTCCAAATCAAGTGTTCATTTAACATTTATCCTGTCTTTATATTTAAAACTGCTTTATTTATTGCAACAACAATGATTAATGTAATCATTAATATATTCCCCACACAGAGTAAGTAGTTTGCCTTTTTTTAAAATCACATAATCATAGAGTCATTTAGGTTGGAAAAGACCTTTAAGATCATCAAGTCCAACTATCTACCTGACACAAGTCCACTGCTATCAAGTGGATACTGTGGATACAATGAAGCTATTACTAGCACTAAAAAAAGTCTAATGCCAAACCTGAGCTTGGCCCTATGCATGGTCTTTTTCCACCTTACTGTGCTTAATCATTTTCAAGAAGTGTTAGTGCTTGTAAGTCCTAGTATCAACCTCATGCACCCTGACTAGTAGATATTGATCCTAGTGCAAGCAATACCCAAATAGGCCAGAAAGGAGGAAGGGATAAAGGGGGCAAGGAGAAGGACGTTAATGTTAAAACTAACCATCTGGAAAAGGATTTTAAAAATCGGATATTGCTCAGGAGGGTGATGACATTTGAAACTAGAGAGCAACATGTTACTGCCAAGCTTTCTCAGGTCATAAGAAGATTCTGACCCTTTGATTCCTTTACCATGTTACAGCAAGAAGTGTGAACTGAAGCAACAAGAGGCCAAAGAGCGTGCAGAGCATTACAGAGCCAAATGTCTGGGGTGGGATTCCAGGCTAGAAACAGTTTGGCCTTGTTCCTAAATACATTCACAGCTGTAGCTCACAGTATATATATTTCTTCTCATTCTCTTTGCTCTTAGTATGTGCTGTGACCATTCCCTACACCCATCTTGGGAACACCAAGCCCTCCCATTACCCCTTCTCCCTTCTCAAAACACTTCACAGTGCAGCTCCAAAAATCTGCATCCTCCAATTGAGTCCTGGCAGAGAGGTTTGTATACAGACTTCTCATTGATTTCTCATGGAAGTCAGGGGAGTCTTTGCCTGGCAGGTCAACTATGTGATTCAAGGAATATGCCTGGAGTTAAAAAGGTTAAGATTCAGTTCATAAGTCCATAGAAAAGTGCCCGCCAAGTCTTCTGTAAAAGAATACATTAATCCTAACTATCTTCTACCCTTTGTACCATTTTCTCCTCCTGTACCCATCATTTTTCCAGACCACTCCTGTTTAGTATTCAGACCCTATTTCATTTCTCTCTTGCCCTGTAATGTATTTTTTAATGCCAGATGTTTTGCACACTATAAAGCTGTAAGAAATGTGACTTGTAGTAATTGCACTGCAGTAGCTGAGAATGGTCAGGAATGCCTGAGCTTTTGCTCCGACAGTGGTGGTGGTGACTCATCCTGTAACTTCAGACACTGAATTGCTCTCCCCCTGTTTACATGCCTGTTGGGCGGGAGAGGTTGTGCTTACTTCACAGGGCTGTTTTGGAGGATTGGGGCTTTAAAGCGTTGAGGTATGCCACAAGCCTTGTTAAGCATTGCATAATGTGTTTATTAAGGGACATGCACAGCCCTGGAATGTTTTTGTGAGACTCAGAAGTGCTGCAAAACAGTGGTTCTTTTTCTGAACACCGTGCTGAGTGCAAGCTATGCAAAGTTGGCTGTCACATGAGGGAAGGGGTGCGCACTCCTGTGTTGACTAGCAACCTCAGTACCTGCTCACCCAGGCAGATACTCTGATCTCCATCTCACTGCCATGAAAATTAACACCAGGGCCTCTCTTTCTTCTGTTCTAGATCCTGGCGCTCCTGTGAAACTGCCTTGTATGCCAGTTAAACTGTCACCTCCACTACCTCCAAAGAAAGTCATGATTTGCATGCCTTTAGGGGGGCCAGACCTCTCTCTCTCATCCTATTCCACACAGAAGAGCTCCCAGCAGCCTTTGACTCAGCACCATCACACTGTCCTGCCATCCCAGTTAGCAGCTCACCAGCACCAGCTCCAGTACAGCAGCCACAGCCAGCACCTGCCTTCTGGGTCCAGCACATTGCCCATTCACCCTTCAGGGTGCCGGATGATAGAGGAACTGAACAAAACGCTAGCCATGACCATGCAAAGGCTAGAAAGGTAATGGATCAACTTTTAAAATTAAGTACTGATGTGCACTGTTTCCTCCTAGCCTCAGTATCAATATCACCAACTGAGTCATGTTGACAGTACTTGAATCAGGCCTCTTCTCTGGGGATCTAACACCTTCAGGGCAGTCATTTCTGGAGAAACAGAGACAGGGAAAGAGCTTTTCCAGGTTCGTTTGACAAGTTCATGGCAGAAAGGTGAAAAAGACCAAATTCCTGAACCCTGTTGTCCTGTTCATGGAACTAGATAATACTGCTAGTGGAGAAGAGGTTAACAGGACATGTCTGGTTTGCAATATATACTGCAGAGTGTATAACTGCAGAGTTCTGGTTATGTGGAGGATTGCTAAAAAAAGGAAAGGAAGTGGAAGATTCAGAAAAAGAGCAATAAAACCAAATGTGCTGCTCAACCAGGACATCTGATTAGTATTACCAATTAGCTCAAAACAACCTATGAGGACTTCCTACAAGTCACTTAGAGGGGTTTTAATATACTGTTTAATTTATTTCAATTAATTTAAATTAAATAATATGTCTCATCTTAAAATAAGTATTTAACCCATTCAACAACAGCTCCCTTATTACCTATTTGCATCTGGAGAAAGGTTGTACATTTAATCAGAAGTGCCTTACCCACCTTGGGGCTGTTTTTTATTACTGTCACATGTGAGCATCTCTAGATGCTGTTTCAAATAGTCTGAATAAGTGAAGCATGCTGTATAAATGCAAGCTGTCCTTGACTGCGAGATCAGCAAGCTTTGGAAAATTTATTTCAACTTGTAGACAAAAATTGAGCAAGTCCCAGAGTAAAGAAGGTAGTCCAAAAACTACATTCTGTTTAGTACCAAGGGCAGCTTTGTAACCAGCTTGTTCTAGGAGCATCAGATCGTCCTTCTGTTAGACAGAAAGCTAAAATATTTGTTCTAGCAGACAAAATGCCTAATGACTTGACCCAATATCTCTTTGCAATAATGTTACCTTCATTGTATTGCACAGTTAAAAAGAGTTCTGTTAGGGATGGCAGATTCTTGTTGCTGCCACTAACAATAGTCAGGGGAACAGAGGCTGTCCCCCACTGTCAGCTTATTTTAGTACCAGGATAGTGAGATCTCTGTAGTTGTATGACGGGGGCTAAGGTTTCTGCAGCCTGGGGGAATTCTCTGCTGGGGGAAAACTGTTAGGACTGCAAGGGAGATTTTTGTTCCCATCAATGAAAGGGCTGTAGCAGTAGGATTGGAAAGAGCATCCACAATCCCCGCTGCACTTCCTGTGCCATATTGTTGGCAGGGTTGGTCAGACGCATCTGCATCACCCCAAAGCTTGGTGCACTGAGCGCAGAGGATAGCCAGTGCCTCCCAAAGGCTCCTTTGGGGCAGCACCGCTCATATCATCCCCAGCACAGGTCAGATGTTAACCTTACAGTCTGGCTTACACTGTGTGCAAAAGGCACTTTGTTGTCCTGAGCCCAGTGAGATATCTCGGAGTATGACTTCACTGTGGCATCTGTTGCCCCACAGCAGCAAATGCTCCAATTCCTAGGCGTCCATCAAGTTTACCTCTACAAGTATGTTTAACTGATTTAAAGAAGGTAATGCTGTTTGAACTATTAATTTGAAGCTGAAGCTGTGCTGCTTGTTGAAAACTGAATAAGCAAAGATTCATTTCCTAATACGATGCAATTACGTCCCATTGCAGAAGAGTAAGAAAAGGTTGTGGTACTGATATCTCACATTTAAAATGAAAATGAATTCTAGTTCACGATATTGCAGACAGTTGATTTTTCCTAGCCTTTTTGGGTTGACTAAGTGTTATTTCAATCATGAAACAAAATATTGAGTACTTCAATTATTCTCCTTGTCAAAACAAATCAATAACGTTTGTATTCACAAGAGAGAAAACAGGTAATGACTGTTTCCTCTACTACAGCAATTGTTTTCATAGTATTTACAGATAAAAGAGTCTGTGGAGCTGACATTTGCTGTTAAATTCTTAAACTGCTTTTTCAAGCAATATTGTGATCTTAGTAAATTTGCTAGTTTCTCTTGAAGATCTCTGCAGATTTTTAAAATATATGTATTTAATTTTGAAGAAGATCAGTTGTACCAAATGCTGCTGTTTTCTTATGTTCTTCTTTTCCCTTATTTGCATAAAATCTGGATTAAACCCAGTGGAAATCAGACTGCAGTATCTGTCACTGGACATTTCAGCCCAGAAGTCTTGAAAGCCTTTTAAAATTGCACAGATCCTAGATCTGCTTTCCTCTGTTTAAAATTTAGTAACGTGCTCACATCTGTTGCATGCATAGGATATGCAGTGACGTCCAGAGCTTTACGGTTCCTCCCAAGATAGCATGCTATTGGGTCACTGCTGTTGGGTCAACAATCTTGAGGCGTTTATTTTTGCTGATTTCAGTCTTTATCTTGAAAAAAATCCCACAACATTGTAGAATAATAGCCTTGCTACTCCATTAATAATGCTTCCAAGTCTGGTAATTTGTGGGATTGGGGGATTATGTTTTTAATAAGGGAGGATCATGTTGACAAATGCAGATCAATTTTCTGCTCTCGATTTATTCACTTGTTTCCTTTAGGAATTTTTTTTTCTTCCCTGTGTCTGGTTTCTTTGTTCCTGATGGAGTGGAATCTCCTCAAGTCTGTTAAATTCCATTGATACACACTGAAGCCACAACCCGTTCATATCAATTCTGCATTTTGCCCACTAAACTTCTCTTAGGCCTCACAACTCTTCCTTCCACCAGGACTGTGAGTGGACCAGATCAAAGAATGAAAGAGTAAAATATCCCCTTCTTCTAGCAGTCTGGAGTTTTTGTTCTCACATATGATGTCTCTGGAATTCAGATAGCCTAACAACATCTGAAGACTGATACTTGAAATCAGCATTTTGCCAATGCACCACATTCTTGGCCAAAGAAAAATGAGCTATCTCTCTGTACCGGCAAGGAAGCCAGAAGTTATTTTGCTGTGTTTGACCCTGAGAAAGCTACTGAGCTTCTCTTCCTCTATTTTCCCCTCTGCAGGAATAGTTACATGGTGCTACCTCACCTAGGTCTAGTGAGCATTAATAAGATAATGTCTTAAGGTCCATTAAAAGCATATAATAGCTACTCAAGTCCCAGTTGTTCTTATGGCTTAAAACAACAATTAATTCCTGATTCTTTTATTCAGTTTTATTACAGACACCGTAGAACTTTAGGTTCATTTATACGCTTAACACTTTTGATTGCAAAAAATTTCTGGTACTCACAACATCTATTCATAACCTAATCTCAGAAGGGCAATCTATCCCTTGTCATAATATAACTATTATGACATGTCATTTGTACTGGCAGTGTGCCTCTGTTTTCCCTGATAAATTGCCAGTTTTATGATAGATTAGGATGAGATGGAGAGAAGTGTGATTTCCATGTAACCTTTTTTCTGCAACCTCTGTTGGCAGTTTGTGTCCTACTGCAAACAACTTTCAACTTCAATCCAAAGGATATGTGTTCAGCATAAATAAATCTATAAATTCTGGCATCATTTTTTTACAATTTTATGCAGACTTCTAACACTTAGTAAAAGTCTGGTAACTCTGGCCACCAACATCTGCAGAAGGCTTGATCCTCCTTACAGAACTGAACTTGAGAGGAAGGACCATGCCCAAAAGCAGCTCATCACAAAGTAGCAACAAAAGACGCTTTAGAACGCTGTAAAGTGTCTTTAATTTTGACTTAGAGAACAGCTTCTTGACCTGAAATAGCCTTATTTTCTGCCTTGCCCAAAGTTCCAGGTCTCGCTGGTAAGATGGCAATTAATTTCAATTACTCTGTGGACTCCTGTACAATAGCAGCTGAATCAAGGCCTCAGTTTGTTCGATGTATATACTAAAGAGCTGTTAAGTGGCCATATCTCACTCTAGGCTAGAATTGAACCTGTGACAGAGTGGTGAAAAATCATGGTGTCCAAAAGACAGTTTGTGAGACCATTTCCTCTGGGACATACAGTTCGGCTTCAGACAGTAGATTTATGAAATGAAATGCATTAAACATTCCTGCCAGTGTCTTGTAAATCTTATAAAATGTATTTTAGTCAGAAGGCATTTATCTTCCATAAAACTTGTCAAGAGAATTACTTTTTGTCTAAACTTTAGTATTGCCTAAGGATAGAAACATTTAATATTTATAGTACTGCCTTCTTTCTGTCTGTCTTTCACACATGCCTGTATGATATAAATGTATATACACCCGTTTGAAGTTATTTCTGATTTTTGTTTTAACTGATAAGTACAGAACAATGTGCTGTGGATCTGAAAACATGCAGATAAAAATGTAACTCTTTATTCTAAAATCAAAGAGACTGGGATGACAGAAGAGAAGCACATGTTTTTTCCCACTAGATTTTACAGGAGCCATTTTACTTCTTTTTGTTTGGAATTTGTCTGTAACATGAGTCACTTATACACTTAAATTCTGATTTTTCATTAAAATCTTTTCTCACTAGAAACATTGCAGGCTATAGTGGTGTAACTTTTTTGCCATTCTGATCACATAAAGATGATACAACAGTAAGTGCAAGTGCTTGTACTAGTCAGCTATGAATTATTCAAATCTATGTGTTAAGATACATTTATCTTCTCAAAGCAAGTACTTCCTTAGCTGTGGCTTTGTTCTCTAATTTCATTGCAAAATATGAAGATGATTTAAAATGGACTGTTTGAAACAATAGTGTGTTTTTTGGTGAATAATGCTAAAAAAAAATTGTGGTGTAGACCATCTGAATATGTGGGGTTTTTTTTGCTAATAACCCAGAGGAATTTATACACAATGGAAATAAGCAGTGACCTTGGTTCGTCTTTCTTAAGTATAGTGCAATACTGCATGTATTTCACAAATGCTTTGCTTAGACAGCTGACTTAGCCAAAATGATGTGGAGAAGGCTGATTTTAATCAAGAAAAAGACAAAACATGAGGAAAAATGAGGGGCTTAAAATAGAAAGTAGTATTAGCAGGAAAGTGGATGATTCAGAAAAATTACAATGAGATGAGAAACCTTCTATTTCTAGAGCAGTAGTTCAAATAAAGAGTGTGGTAATTTGTAAATCTTGTTGCCATCTGATACCTGCTTGGTAACCTAAATTGCTGAACCATGTTATCTGCTGCCCTACATGAACGCCCAAATAGATGAATGTGTAACCTGCTACATACCTCCTCCACAGAACAGTGAAGCACCAAATGCTCCTGGGTGCTGAACTATTTTTTGCTCCTTCCTTTGCATTTCCAGAAGGGACTTAGTGAACTTGTACTTATTCTGTGTGTATATATTGTTTTAAAATTAGATGAATGATCCAGTGGTTGTGTTCACCATTGAAAACTTTTTTCTGTTTAGCAATATTAACAGAATTTCACTGTGTTTTAGTTTCTCTTGGAAATTTAATTCCAGGCTTTAGAATTTCCTGCCTTTCCTCTTAAAGGAGTTTAAAAAAATAGGCTATGTAGAAAAATAAGTTAAAAAATGAAATTAATCAAATTTAAAAAAAAAATCAAAAAAATTTTTGAAGTATATCACTGCATTATAAGTTAAAGTCTTTAAAGACTGTAGTGCATTTATGTGTCATTAGGAGAATTCAGCTGATGCGTTCTAAAACTACTGCTGGGATAACAAAAAGTTTTAGGTCAAGCTCAATGAAATCTAACAAATTCATAAGACAGTTTTTCATGAGTTTCATACCTGGTGGTACAAAACAGAGAATATCATTAAGAAAATGGAGTTCCTCTCTTCAAGGCATCCAATAAAGCTGTGCATCTCATTGTTGGTTAATCTGCAATAGTAAATGTTGCAATTAACAAAATGATTTCTTGGAAGCTGAACGTGATGATAACAACATGGTATGGTTTGCTTACAGGATCTGAAACTTTTAATTCTCCTTAATCCCTAAGCTCATTATGGCCTAGCATTATATACCCAGAAGTACATTTTTAAAAGTTTTTTCTGGGATGTTATCTGGCAGTCATTGAAGAGTCCGCATTAAATTTAGGGTTGGAAGAAAGAAATGTTTCAAGTCAACTCAGTAGAAAGTTATTTAAAGAGGAAAATACAATATTTTTCCAAGATGTGGAATGACTCTGATATTCTGAGTAGGCTAAAATATTTAAGGGAATTGAGGCTACTCAGCACTTCTTAACGTCACACCCAAATTTGGGTGCCTCAAGTGCAGCTTGACCAGCATGTCTGGTTTCACACCTGTATTCCTGTGTAAAGTAAAATGAGAGTTTGACCCAAAGAGAATGTCCAACAGGCAAATGTTCCCCACCTTTCATATAGCTGTTGCCTCATCTGGGACTTAGGAGGGAGAGAAGTTTCTGCTGACTCCGGAATAAACTGCAGCAGCCATCATTTTTGCCTACCAGTCTCTCATTTTAATTTCATATTGGAAAAGCAACATGAGCTATCAGAATTATAGAATCATAGAATATCCTGAGTTGGGCGGGACCCATAAGGATCGTTGAGTCCAACTCCTGGCTCCACGCAGGACTACCTAAGAAGGAAACCCTATGTCTGAGAGCATTGTCCAAACACTTCTTGAACTCTGACAGGCTCGGTGCCGTGCCCGCTTCCCTGGGGAGCCTGTTCCAGTGCCTGACCACCCTCTCAGTGAAGAACCTTTACCTAATATCCAGCCTGAACCTTCCCTGATGCAGCTTCAGGCCATTCACTTCTCATGTTCCTGTTTCACTACTTTTATTGATGTTCCTTGGGTGAGGACTTTGAATCAGCACATAGGCAGACCTAAATGGAAGCAGTACTAATGGCAGGTCTGAACCTAGTAAGCTGTGGGAAATGATCAGATCACACTTCGTGTGACGAAAGAAAAGTGACTTTAGATACCATTTCCGATTGATCTCCAGCACCTAGTTGGAGTGAGCAGTGGGGGAAGGAGAAGGAATACTGTCACTGCAGCCCCCACGTGTAACTGTGTCATTAGAAAACAAACCTCCCGGGCTTTAGCTCCCTCCCTTGTTATTCTCACCAGCTCCTGAAATCTGTTTTCTCTGAGCCTAATTTCACATGCTCTGTAGCCTCCACTTCAGAGAGTTGTGTCCTTGTCTTCCTCTCAAATCAATCAACGACTTGCAACTGTGCAAGCCATAGCTTCCCTCTGTCTGTCTACAATCCTCCTCTAAAATCCATACCGTTCCTACCTCCCACTCTCTTACTCCACTTTTGCATTCAGGTGAGATATTTTCCCCTTACTGCCTGTGTGCCAGTGGAGAAGTCTTACAGACACCAGATTTCTTGTCACCCTGAGTACCTCTGGTGCAATTCCCACTAAGCCTTGAGACTGTATGTGCAGCAGATCTTTGGTTCTCAGTCCTGACTGCCATTATTTCTGCCTGTATGCTGTCCTACATCTCCCTAACAAGTGTTGTACCTTAAATCCAATGTGTACTCAGTTTAAACCAGTAGATGTCTTGCTGGTCATGTGAAGATATTTCTGACCTCATTTCTTCTCAAAAAGGGAGGAAAGACCGTTAGTAAATATAGTGAGAGAAGAACCCAGACATCCATTGCGCTGTTTCCTTTAGTTTATTTATTTGTTTTTCTTTCCCAATAGCTCCGGTTTACACACAGGTGACAGTGTTACAAAAACGGGACCTGGAGGCCTTCCAGACATGAGACAAGTGCCAACTGTTGTGATCGAATGCGATGACAATAAAGAAAATGTGCCTCATGAAACTGACTATGAAGATTCTTCCTGCCTCTACACAAGACAGGAAGAGGAGGAAGAGGAAGATGAAGATGAGGATAACTCGTTATTTACAAGTTAGACCCATTCCATTTTTCCTTTCTCATTTACTTGTGTTTTCCTCTGAACTGTCAGTACACAAGGGAAAAAGGAGGCCTGTGAATTTTCTTTCTTGACCATGGCTTTTGCATCTCTCAGGGCTTGACTGCATGGGAACACTTGGTAAATTAATCCAAAATAAAGTGTAATATGAATTTAAAGTGATTTCCCTAATCCACATGAATCCATGTGTAGGTAGCTCTCATACAGAATTCAAATAACCTTTTTTGTCTTATATTAATTCTCTTCCAAACTGACTTTCGGATTCACTTTTCCAAGTGTCTGTGGTGTAGAGAAGCCCTGCCTTTGGCTTTAAGTCAAGATCAGCTCAGAAGGGTTACTTAAAGAAGATGAAATAAGTGCCACCAACAGAGAATCAGACTTTTGATGCATAGTAACTACTAAATCATGTCAGAATCAGAAGTTGGCACATGCTTTGAAAGGGGTCATGATCAGAGAACAAAACTCCTAAATGTAGTCTTTTGTTTTCTCTCTCCACTTTTTTTTGTTTTCTAAAGCTAGATTTTCAAAAGCACTCAGCTTTTGAAACTGGCTTGTATTGCCACTGAGAACAGGGAGATCTTACCTGTGATTTCAGTGGGATCGAAATTAAACCGGCACTCAGCAACTCTGAAACTCCAACCTGTTTGCTGTGATCAGACTTCAAGGGCTTCCATACATAGCTTATTACTCAAACCTTCCTTAAATGCTATCCCAGTTTATAGTGATCAAGATTTACCAGAGTAAAGAATAGAGGAAAGAGCCTTAAGGAAAAAATGATTTAAAAATGGAGGAGGATCTTATTTTTCTTCTGAGTAGCACACCTACTGGGAAGACGCCATGTGTTTAAAAAGCCTGTAGTGTGCAATTTAGATTATGATGGTAGAGAGAACTGTGCAGATGAACTCAAGTAAGATCAATATACAGATGTGCTATTCTGTGCAAGAATGCATCACAGTTCTGCTTTCCACTCTGCTACATTTTACTTTCTAAACACCATGAGAGTATGGATGGGAGTAAGTTGGTTTGGATGGGAGTAAGTTGGTTTGTGTTTAGGTCCCAGGGTTTTTTTCTGTTCTGTTTTTGTTCTATATTTTTCAATACATAAGCCTGAACTCCTGACTTAGTCTTACAGAACTAAAGATATGGATTTGATTTGCCATCCAATATTTTTATGTGAGTGTAACTCCTTGTACTTTTCTGGAGTCATTTCTTATTTGCATCATTGTTACTGAAACTAGGAATCAGATTTGTATACCCCATACTAACTTTCTGAAGAACAGCTGCTGTGGGCAGTTTGAACCCAGTTCTCTACTGGCTTATGCTTTGTAGAGGTGCTTGTATCCACACAAAATGTATGTAAAATGCTATTGCAGGATTATGTGTGATTTTACTCCAGCTTGATGTGGTCCACAGAAGCAGCAAATTGGGCTCGGATATGAAGAGAAGAGGTTAACTGATAGATGTATCACAACTACAGTCTGGAGGGACTTGCAGGCCCTTCCTGATTTCTTTGGGAAAACCCATCTCCTGCCCTGGCGTGTGGTCATAGGACTCTCTCATGAAGATAGGATACCTTACTTCATGTGTGACAATGGCTTGTCATCCCACAGGTTGAGCTGAAGTTTCAGGCCATTGAATTTCTTTTCTTCTGAAAACCAGGAGCAGCATAATCACATCTTTTTTTAAAACGCACATAAAGAAATTTCTAAAACAAGCATATTTCATCATCTCAAAATCTTCCCTTTCCCTGCAAGTGAAATTAGAGTTTTGGTCTTGAACTAAGAAGCAAAGCAGAACTGCACTATCTCACATTCTCCTGCCAAAGCCTCTCACAGGCTTGTGGTCTGCTTGTTCCTCTCGACCCTGCTCAGTCTGCTTTGGATGCAAGCCAAGGAAAACAAGATTGAGCCATGAAAGGCTGCTGGTTTTCACACTGTCGTTGCCGCTGTCACTGCCTGAGAAGCAGTGTCAACTAATGTACATAAAAATCTATGCTGCTTATGATAGACTTTTGATTCCTTTTAATGCTAACTTGGATATCTTGGAGTTACAGTGCAAGAGAGAGATAACTCTCTCTTTGCATGTTGTAGCTCTGCTGCCCTCTCAGATTCTGAGGTTGAATTATTCATTCCATTATGAATTCAGAAACACCATACTAGAGAAAGCTACAGATGCTACTAGCAATTACAAAACAAACCTTTCTTCTCCACTCAGCTCCCTCTGTGGAGCAATATTTTGATTTCTTTTTCCTGTATACCTACAAAATTCATCCTTTCTGTATTATGATATGAATAATCTAAATACCAGAAGTTAATCGATGCTCCTTTTCCCACAGTCCATACCAGTGTAAGTGAGAACCTAGTATCCTCCCTTGCCTGGCACTTCTTTGCCTGCTGCATGCTGTAATGAAATGATGACACCTCCTTTGGCAGAACCTCTCCTTTCTCCCACAGGCTCTCTGGCAATGAAAGTCTGCAGGAAGGACTCTTTAGCAATCAAACTCAGCAACAGGCCTTCCAAGCGAGAGCTGGAGGAAAAGAACATCCTCCCCATGCAGACTGATGAGGAGAGACTTGAACTTAGGCAGCAGATTGGGACAAAGTTAACAAGGTAGGAGATAAATGTTTTTCTAGCTCTTGCTTTTGGAAATATGTGGTGGGACACAGCTTTTACCCTTACTCTGCAAACATCTGAGATCCATTTGTTCACAATGTTCAAGAGGAAAAGCCATGGGGAAAAAAAGGCTCTAGGCATTATATCTGCTTTCCTGTAACTTCCCGTACAGGGCCTCATTTCATTTTCCTGGCATATCTTACGGCATCTTTGGTTATGTAAGTACAAGCATGAACTATGTGGGTTTAGTTGTTTTCAGTGTACCGTTGGGATAAATTCTGCTTTGATAACGTTTCGAATTGTAGCTATAGGTGCCATTTGATAGTCTGTTAGTTTGACCAAAGGACAGAGGCGTAACTTTCTGTCTGACCGAGTCTCCATTGAGTAGCTGAGTCTTCTTCTGATCCAAAATACTTATGTCCTTCAGTACGTTTTTGATGGGTCAGGCTTGAACAGATTTACTTTCGTAGACTCTTTCCTCTTCCTAACAGCATTTATTTGCCAGCTGTGCTGTTTTTCTGTATTGCATGGAGCATAGAGGAGTGGCCATTAATGGAAAATTTCTGCCAAGGTTTAGTAAAGCAAGGCCAGGTAGGAATGTCTAAGGACTTTCTGTGCTCCAGTCATAATTTCTGCAGTCAATTTAATGCTGTTACGTTATCAGCTTGGTGGTATGGAAAGCTATTAGTTGCCCTCTGATGTGACTCTGAGAAAACCATGAAAAGACCAGCCAGATTTTTGTTGGCTTTTTTTTTTTTTTTGGGGGGGGGGGGGGGGGGGGGGGTTGCTTTTTTTGCAGGGGTTGAGGACAGTGCTACCATGTTGTGGAGACAGGAAGAATAAAAGCTTCTGGTACCTCATTCATCATTTTACCTACTTTTTTATGACCTGTCCCATTTATCTCCTCTTTGGAATAAACTAACCACATTGTTCCAGTCCATCTTTGAAAGTTTTTCTTTATGCTGAATCATGCTTAGCCTTCTCCAAAACCTGTCTAATTTTTCAGTATTCTTTTGAAGGACCTCAGCAGTGATGACCAAAGTATACAAGTGGTGCTGCACTGTTGCTGGGTATCATAACTGTTCAATCCAGTTTTTGTTCAGCCTAATACCTTGTTAATCTGCAGCTGCACATGGAGCTCAAGGTCCCAAACAGCAGTGCATGATAGCAAGGTCCCAGTCCTGGCCATATATGATTAATTTTGAATCCTTTGAGGTGTGTGAGGAGTTGAAATTTTTGTCTGTTAGTGTATCTTGATTTGCACTGCTTGACCTTGCAATGACATTAAACAGCATTTCCACTGTGCTGTCTATTTGCCTAAATTAGTTGGGTTTCTCAGAAGTTTTACATCTCTGTCTGATGAAGGTAAATAGTGTCATTTACAAACATTGACTCTGCACAGCTCACTGTGCCCCAGGTGATTTTTATTATAAGTATTTTATCTCTCACCTCTCCAAAACATGCTTTTTCCCCACTAAAGAATGTTTCTTCAGCATGTGTCTTTTTAACAAGGGAAGCTAATTTTGGCAATACTCAGAACCTTTCTTGTGTAAGCCCCATATTCTCACAATGTCATTGTTCATTTCCCAGATGCATTTGTTCCTATTTTCTCTGCTTATTCACAGTCAGAGGTACAATGCTTGGTCTTGTCTTATAGCATAGGTAGGACTTAGGGGTAATCACAAATGTTTCAAATAATTAAAACTGTGTATAGTTGAACTCAAAAAAATAGCTGAGCCACTGCTGTTTCATTCCCATTTGTTACCAGCGTAATATCAATGAAATTGGTAGAATTTCACAAGCCTTATCTAGAATAATACAGTTTCCAGTCCGACCTTTTAAATGCAAGTATTTACAGTTTACTATCTCATAATTTCCTTCTGCGGAGAAGGACCTGGGAGTCCTGGTGGACAGTAGGTTAACCATGAGCCAGCAATGTGCCCTTGTGGCCAGGAAGGCCAATGGTGTCCTGGGGTGCATTAGGACGAGTGTTGCCAGCAGGCCGAGGGAGGTGATCCTCCCCCTCTGCTCAGCCCTGGTGAGGCCACACCTGGAGCATTGTGTCCAGTCCTGGGCTCCCCAGTACAAGAGGGACATGGAGCTCCTGGAGCGGGTCCAGCGGAGGGCTGCGAAGATGATGAGGGGCCTGGAGCATCTCTCATGCGAGGAGAGGCTGAGAGAGCTGGGCCTGTTTAGCCTGGAGAAGAGAAGACTGAGAGGGGATCTCATCAATGTGTACAAATATCTGAAGGGAGGGTGTCAAGAGGATGGGGCTGGACTCCTTTCAGTGGTGCCCAGTGACAGGACAAGAGGCAACGGGCACAAACTGAAACACAGGAAGTTCCGGCTGAATATGAGAAAACATTTCTTTACTGTGAGGGTGACAGAGCACTGGCACAGGTTGCCCAGAGAGGCTCTGGAGTCTCCTTCTCTGGAGATATTCAAAACCTGCCAGGATGCCATCCTGTGCAACGTGCTCTGGGTGACCCTGTGTGGCATGGGGGTTGGACTAGATGATCTCCAGAGGTCCCTTCCAACCGCAGCCATTCTGTGATTCTGTGATTCTGTGATTTTGAATAATCAATAAATATGAGGAGAAAACCACTTTTCTCATCTCTAATATACAAAAAAAACACAGCACCATTTCAGCACCAAAAAGGAGGGTACATGTCTTACCAGTGCTTTGTATCCAAATGTGATGTATCCATGTATACAGGCTGACAAATATTAGATTGAAATAGAGGGAATATTTCAATGTGGACAATATTTCTTTACTGTCCAGACTTCATTACTGAATCCATCTTTTGCCATTGTCACACTGATGCAAATGCCAAGCAAAATTAAAGTAGTGAAGCATTTATAGTCTTTAGAGAAGATGTGAGATGCAGACTATAATTGCAGTTGGCAATTTTGGATTTCAGAGGGATTTGTACTGTTCTACCAATGGTCTTCTATGGTTTAAAATAGCCAGCCAATGAAATCACATATGCTACTTACAGTACTAAAAAATGCAGAGTAAAAACTTCAGCAAATAGTTATTGTTGTCTGTAGTGGATCAAATAATTTTCAGCAAGAGGCTGATTAGGATACTTCAGTATTTGTGCATAATCCTCACAGCGTTTAGTTTGGAAGAGCTCCATTAGCTGCAACATTTGGCAGATCAGAATTTAGTACTATAAAGAGAATGTCATTTTTAAAGAAGCTTATAGACATGCATATTGAGAGATTGACCATTGACATACTGTGTGGGAACAGAATCATCCCAGGTGTAGTTCCTCCAGCCTTATTAGAGTTGCACCAGGAATCAATTTGGCTCAGAACTGTTTGTTCATATCCTATTTAAAAGTAGATTGGAACTTCTGAATCTCCAGTTAGTCACAGAAAATTGTTATGACTTCATTATCGCATCCGCCAACTGGTAGAGAGACTCCAGAGCTGACTTAACACATAGCTGTTTCTCATGCTGGGAGAATAGTGTCCTGATTTACACCAGAGCAGTTGTAGGGGTGAGGCTACGGAGGCTGTATCTTTCAGCAGGATCTGGCCCACTACACACCTGAGTATTAGCTCGGCTATGAGACAAATTAAGACCTTTGTGGCCTACTAGAGTAACACTTCACATGGATGTAGTACTTCTCTGGTGTGTGTATCATATGTCAAGGCTCAGCAAACGCAGACCCAAGTGAAAATGGATCTTATTGCTCAAGACCACAAAATATGCCCTGCACCATAGACTGTTTCCTGGCAGTCTTTACGCAGCAATTGCAGCAACTAATTAGAAGACCTTCTCCTCTAAACAAACCAGAATGGACTACTCCAAACTGTGATACCTAATATGAAGCCAGGAGCAAAAATAATGAATTAAGATGCAGAACTTTAGCTTATAACCACATGTGACTTGGAGAGAGGAAGTGGATGCTAGAGGCCATGTTCTTGGCTGCTAAAAACCATTATAACTCCATTAACTTCCATTCTGAAATGCAGACCATCTGCACTAAGTCAATCTTTAAGTGGGTATGGTTTTCTTCTCTACCTAGTGAACTTCTCCCAGACTCCTTCTCCATTTTATCCCTTTGGGGCTTGCATAGCTTCACAGCTCCACAAGTGCATGTAGCTGGCCATAAGCTAGAAAGGGGAAAACAGAAGGTAAAACAGAACCCTGAATGTTAACAAGCAGAGGGAAAAGATCCAATTTCTGCCTTCTGCCAGTCATTCTGGCTGTCTAACCTGCTGGGAAGTACTGGTTCCCCAGTCATTCAGGTGAGAGCAGGAAGGGGGGACTTGCAGTGGTTATTAGGGAGAGGACTGGCTTGTGTCTGGGCTATGATTGTGAAGCAAGGACACAGACAGGATCTGGAACTGATCTTGGAGGTACTCCTGCAGCAATGACAAAGACATGGCCTGTCAGGAGCCTCTGGCAAGGAGGAGGTCCAGCACTGATGGGCAATGCACAGCACTGCATGTCTTCCAGGGACTGCATGACCATCCCCTGGTACTGAGATGGATGCTTCATTGCCTGTCCCTGCACTTCTGTTTCCCCAAGGAATCATAATGGTGGTCATAAGAGACCACACAGTCACTGTGTTATTTAGTAAACACAAAAGCCCTTTAGAGAAAATGTATCTATATATTTCTTTATAGCTATATACTACACGAGACTTTCCTGAGGACTTTGCACTCCCTTGAAGACCTGGTTTCTTTGCAACTCTTTCACAAAGCCTCTCCCATACCTTGAGACCACATGTGTCTTTAGACTATGTCTGATCTGCCACTTGTCCTATAAGAAAGGCTTTCTAAAGCACTCAGGGTTTTTTTTGAGTCTTTTAATCCCCAACTGTAGCATGAGGGTTCATTAGCAGTTAGATACAGGAGTCCTGAAACTGAGATTTTGTCCACTGCTTTTCAAGAATGCACGGCATTGACCTTATCTGCTCTCACTGAATTGCTTCCTTCATGGCTTTTCAAACCTCCTGGAATAGGATCATCTAATCATACAAAAAATCTGATAACCCAGAATTACATGCATCACTTTGCCTAACAGTTAGAATCAATGTTAAGGGAACTGGTTGCTTCTTGATAGTCACAGTGTCTTATCAGTGTTGTGTGTGTCTAATCAGCACACTCCTGCCCACCTCAGGGCAGAGGACAGGCTGGCTGCAAGGCACAAGGCAGGGGAGATACATAAAGGCTGCCCATAGGCAAGCAGTGTGTGTCAGGGGACTGCTGCCCATCATTGGCAGATGCCACAGGCAATTCAGTAAGATTTCACAGCCTGTGTTGTGCTGCTGCCAAGAGCTGTCAGTTGTAGGAGTCATATTTAACCATGCCCAGTGTGAAAGCAGAGAGAGATGAGGTAGGGAAACAGTCCTGTCCTCTGCAAATTAACTAACAAAAATAATTAAATTAGAAACAAATTAACAAGAAAGTATCTTCTTGAAGTTTCCACACATTACCTTTTGCCTCTCTTATGACTTTGAGTGATGGACATCCTCTTCTTCTACTGAGTCCTGCGAATATGTCACTGTATATGTTCTCCTGTCTTTAAAGCAGTGAGTCAGTAGCAAGCTCCTCTGTCAGATATATAGTAGAGCTCTGCATTGTTTATTGTATAGCCCTAGATTTATGCACTCTATAATACATGATGGTATGCCGTCCCTACAACAGCAAGTGTAAAATCTTGATCTGAAGCAATGTAAATAATATACAGCAAGTATCACAAGACAAAGGATAGGAAGTAGGAAAATGGATCAGAGACGCTGTCTATGTATGTATATGGCTGTAAACATGTACACATGAGATATGGACATACACACCTGCCAGATGTGTTTATAGCCCCATTGATGCTTTGGAAATAGTTCGGAGATATCTGTGACTTAGAAATGTAGCATGAAAAGTCATGCATCTTCGTTATGGAATGGCAAGTTTGACAGATGATGGTCACCTACTATCTTGATCAGAAAGGTAATCTACTCTCCACATTCCCCAATCAATACTACATCTTCCTCAACTGTGCTGAAAAATACTGCCTAGAAACAGAAATCCTGAGATGAAATGAACTTGGTGCTACAAATACAAAAAATTGCCATTGATTTTAATATGTCATGTGCCTACTGTAAGGTTTTTGCAGTTATTCACATCAGGTGCCAGTTATCCGTGTGTCCCTCTGTGTGAGGGTGAGTATGCAGGAGAAAACGCATAGGAGTATGTTTATAAACAGTAGAAGAAGAGACGTAAACCAGAAGGAAGAGTAGAAAAATTGGACAATATGGGAAAAGAATAGCATCTTCAGAGTCACCATGAAGTTGGCAGAGATATTACCAGTGCTAAGGAAGAGTTGGTCTGCAAGGTTTGCACAGTCGTTGCTTGGATAGATGGATCATTTTCTTGGTTTGTCTCCAGAATTTGCTTCCATCTTAAACATAATGCCTGTGGAAGACAGTCCAGTAGTTTGGGGCAGTTGTACTTTTCAGTTGGGCAAATCCAAATCAAGAGCAGTATGATGAGAGGAGATGTTATCATTGTGTTGATGGATGTTCTACATCAGGTGGGTTGTTAGAATATTGTCCAAAAGAAATTGCCTGTAAAGGTTAAATTTGACTAATGTTCCAGTTCACTAGATCAAGCGTTTGCTCACACCTGTAAAACAGTCCTTGATCTGTTGATTGTACCCATCGCTTGACAGCTTTCTGTCACCATCCTTGTCCCGTCCATACTCTGTGTCAGGTGTTGGCTGGCAGAGCAGGACTTCCCTCTGTAGCCTCTCTTCCTGGGGCTGTGATAACATGGCTGACCCTCCAGCTCCCTGGCTGCTCTGAGTTTGCTGTTTGCCTCCTGGCTCCCATTTCTCACATCAACAGATGTTTTATTTCAGGCCAAAAAAAAAGAGAATACATCTGAACTTTGAGAGTAGGTCACGTGTTGCCAACGTGAAGGAAGTGCTGAGCATGGCGGTGGCACACTGCCATGGCCGGGCACAGGCCACACGGTAGTGCCACAGTTGTGATGCCCTGGGATGCCAGGCTGTGAGTTACGCGCCCTGAAAATGCACAGCGGTTCCTTCAAAAGCTTGACGGGACTGAATAATACAAAGAGATCATTTTTTACTTACTAAAATATTCTGCTGTGAAGAGACTCAGCTTTTTGAAACAATTAATTATTTAAATTGTGTTGCAGTCCCATTGAGGGGAGGCTTTATTCAGCCAGAGGATGGCAACAAGAGGGCCCCTGTCGAGCATGCCTGAATCTCCTAATGCCTGTTCATCCAGCGCTGTGGAGAGCATTTTGTTCCCTCCCCATCTCAGAGTCATTTAGGGATAGAAAGAGTAGACAGACAGTAGGATTAGGCTTTATTCACAGGCCTTATTTTGTTGGGTAACATGAAATAATGTCTTCCTAATTACCTCTGATGTCTGCAATTCTCACGTTTATTGTTAGCTTTCACTAATGAGAGAAAAACAAGTGCCTAAAGCAAGAGCTCATCCATAACCCCTAACAGCAGTGTGTGTGTGTGTGTGTGTGTGTGTGTGTGGTGCTTGCCTCTTTGCACATCGGGTGCTGGGGATAAATCACACAGAAAATGGGATTGTGGTAAACAAGCTCATCTAAATCCTGGATTAAAAGAGAGGATCCAACAGCACTAGATGCATGAATGGGGGTGACCAAAAAAGGCCGCAAAGGGCTGAGCCTGGGTTTTAGCTGCGATGGTAGCTAGCGAAAATGGCAGGTTTGTTCTCTTCAGTTAAAATTCATGAGGAAGCTGTACTTCTGTGAGAAACCCCAAGAGAGCTATCTAAATTGCCCTTAGCACCAAGAGCAAGGCAGCAAAAGCAGGTGATTATCTATGGGTGACAAATTGAAACCGAGTTATCATTACACATCTGGGCTCAACTGCCAGGAACAAATACTCTGAGCAGAACTGATCTCGGTCCTGTGCAGGGGTACGGATGAGATGGACTCTCAAGGCCCTTGTCAGCCCTGTTTTCTGTGATTGATATGCTGGCAAGCTCTGTGGCTCTGAAAGGAAAGGTGGCCTTGTAGTTAAAATGCTCTGGGAAGGCTGCATCTTCCACCGGCTTTCTGACCAAGGGATTGAAAGATATACACATGGCAAGACATTGAAAGATATACACATGCACATGTACATAAATATGTTTAAGGTATGCTAAAGTCTCCAGATGTACATATGTACCTATGAACTTTGGAAAAATTCCATTAGTTCACAAACTGTCATTGACAGCGAAGTTTGTGTGCTTTCGAAAAAACACCCAGGTATCAGGATTTCTTTAGACATCTAATTCTGTGTTTCGGTAGAACAAGGATCCTCATTTCTGAACATGGTTTGGACTTGTCTCTTCATGGCAGGAATTTTCATAGCTAGCATCATTGTCCATCACAGAAAAACACAAGTCTAACATCACAAAAGATTCTGTTACTATTGTTTTGATATACGAGTTCAAACCACTAACAATATGAATTTGCTTCATCCGAGTAATTTATGGTTAGGATTTGCTATAGCAAAAGGTCAGTGGAGCAATCCAGTGAGGGGGAGGTGATGCTGTCACCACAAAACACATCACCCCTACATGCTCCCTTGCTTTTGGGATGAACAGTGTCCTTGACCCATGATCTGGATGGGCCCTGGCAGTGTGACCTCTCCTCTGTTGCAGCTCCAACTTGGGATGGGATGAATCCCTGCCACCACCAGTTTTGCTCAGCCAGGGTCAGCAGATGTTTTGCTATGCAAAAAGCTTTGCAGACTGGATACAGTTTGGCTGGCTGCAGTCTGTCCTTGGGCAGATGTGTCTCTTCACGTTAGAAGGTGGGGCTCCAAATGTGCAGACACAATTTATTAATGTTACTACAGAGGAGGAGACACTGTGCTGAGGAGAGGAATGCTCTTAATGGTGGACAAGAGGCAGCAGGAAGCAGCATTTGAGGGCAAGGTCTCCCCAGAGGCACCCAGGTGGCCACTGATGAAATGGAAAGTGTTTGCTCTGTGTCAAAAGTTCTAATTTCAGTCAGAAATGTTGCCAGTCCAGGAAGGCATTTGTTATTCCTGGGATCTCTCACTACTCCCATTGCCTGCTGTCATGGAAGCAGTGCAAGTCACTCTGCTTTTTCATTGCAGCAGCTGTTTCTCCCATCTTTTCTTTGCAGAAGCCAAGCCAGAATACATTATGGAGTTACAATTTCCCCTTCGTGCTTCCTGTCCTCTTCAGTCCCTTGATTCTTTATACAGTCTGTATTCGAGGTTTAACTTATTCTGTCAACACAGCCTAGACAAATATATTTAGTCTACCTTAGTTTCCTTTGCAGTTTCAATGGGGTGTGGTATCCTTCATTTCCTGTCCTGAATTGATTGTGGTGCTGCTTTTAGTTGTCAAATCACTGTCAGCTTTTACCTCAGAGGAAGCCATGTGTCTCTGCTGGGCAAAATAATTCATGGTGATATATAGTGTATATATAATACAATAAGAGCTTGTGGCAGTAACAAGGAAATAGCTTCGGTCAGTAATAGAAATAGTCTTTTATTTCTACAGTAAACAAGAGGCCATGTGGAGTCCACACAGTGCTCTCTTTTGACTAAAAGAATGACAAATATTAATAAAAACAGGTGAAACAAACACAAGCAAGGAAGTAATTTCAAGATGCTATATTCTGGTTTTAAAAGAAGAAAACAAAGGTTTTTTTTCTTTTGCTCTTCATGCTAACAAATTTTAGGGCAGCTCTATTAACAGCTAGCTCATAAATTTCCACCCTGAAAAATCGAACCATAAATCTTCACGTTTGGTGTCTGCTGATTGTGGGGAGTTAATCACAAGAACAACAGTTGTTCAGATTGAATGACCTTGTAATTTCCGTAAAGGAAACAAATCAGATGGCAGTACAAGTAGGTAAAAGAAGCAGACTGGCAAGAATAAATTTCAATTTATAGGCTGGTGATTGTAAAGTGGAGAAATTGCTTTTTGATCAAAATACTTAACCTCTCTCAGAAGTTACAGTTTGCATTTTTCTCCCTATTAGGGCCTATCTGGCAACACGTGCAGGAGATTAACAGAGGTAACCCCCATAAAGGTGTCAGACACATAAAGCCAGTTTTTTATCCTGACTCCAATCTTTTGAAAGCTCTTTAAAAAATCTTTTAAAAGCTTTTAAAAACATATGTGCTCATATATGTGTGCTGTGACTATTACTATAAGCACAAGCAGGACTGCTGAAGAAGTAACAATCTAACTTGTGTCCATGGTCATCTGTCTACCTGCAGAAACACGGGAAATTTATATGCAGGTTGTTGTATGTGAATAAATAGAGGTGAGCCCTGCAGTGAATAGCGTTTCATGTTTTGTATGTTTGTGTTATATGGGATTAGATGTCTTTTGGACAAACATACCAGTACCAAGAAAGCAAGTATATTTACCATTACACCTGATACAAGGCTTGAACTTTGCATGCTTTCCCTAATATATAGTATTAACACAAGTATCACTTGGAGATGAAAAGACTTTTTTGCATACATGTAGGAAAGTTACAACTGGTCTTGTAGAGGAAAGGCTGGATGAGAATTATGCTCATGTTTCAGTGCACTGGGGTTCATAATCACTGTGCAGACCATATGTGGGGATTAAACTAAGTCCTTTAGCCTCAGACCTGACCATG
Organism: Anseranas semipalmata; assembly: GCA_013399115.1. Taxonomy (NCBI): domain Eukaryota; kingdom Metazoa; phylum Chordata; class Aves; order Anseriformes; family Anseranatidae; genus Anseranas; species Anseranas semipalmata. Next base: position 207,424 of record VXAA01002127.1, read on the forward strand.
TAAAATTACTGTTTATGTTAATAACATTAACGAGAGGAAGTGTTCTCATGTGCAGTAGACCACATCAATGTATCTCTAAGTATGCAACCTGTAGTATGCATTGCTTGCCTTTTCTGATGAATAAATAATTTGCAATCCAGCAAACTACAGGGAAAGCATATGTTAGCACCATGGTAAATTTATTGACACAGTTCTTTATTGTCACCTCTGAATTCAGGAGGCAGCAACACTGATGGTTAATGAGTAATTAATAAAATAAGCATTCACTATATTGTATTTGCTAAATGAGCAAGCATCTGTAATGTCAGGCTGGACAATTATCCTGCAGAACATCTGAGTTTTTCAGCATGCTAGAAAAGTCTTCACAATTTCCTTTGTTGCAGTAATCAAGACAGAAACTGTCTTTCTGCCTCCCTGCAATCAACAGTCTTTGATTGAAAAGCAAGCCTTTCAAGCAGCAGACCCTGATCTCAAACAGCAGGGGCTGCAAAGATGCCAACCTGCTCCTTCAGCAGGGCTAGGGAACGCTGCCTGGACCAGGGCCCCCTCTCCTGCACATGCACAGGGCCAGGGGCTGCCACTGCCTTTGGGGCTGCAGAGATGGCACATTTGGGGACCTTGGTCATCCAGTGGGGTGGCTGAAGGCAGCTCAGTTGCACCTGGGCCCTGTCAGGGAGCATCCCAGGTGATGTTAACTGCAAGTAAATGCTGTCCTCAGGAGGTCCTTGCAGAAGCTGCAGGGAAAAGTTCCTGGCCATCTGCCATGAAGGTCTTTTCATCACCCCATCAGCTGGTCCACCTCCAGTCAGTTTGTTCAGAGTCAGGTTTACAGCTAGGCTCAAAATACCACAGCTGCACATCAGTCTCAAGGCAGGGAGCAAGTCCAGAGAAGGGCAACGAAGCTGGTGAGGGGTCTGGAGAACAAGTCTTACGAGGTACGGCTGAGGGAGCTGGGGTTGTTCAGCCTGGAGAAGAGGAGGCTCAGGGGTGACCTTATCGCTCTCTACAGGTACCTTAAAGGAGGCTGTAGTGAGGTAGGGATTGGTCTCTTCTCCCACGTGCCTGGTGACAGGACGAGGGGGAATGGGCTCAAGTTGCGTCAGGGGAGGTTTAGGTTGAATATTAGGAAAAACTTCTTTACCGAAAGGGTAGTTAGGCATTGGAATGGGCTGCCCAGGGAAGTGGTTGAGTCACCATCCCTGGAGGTCTTTAAAAGACGTTTAGATGTTGAGCTTAGAGATATGGTTTAGTGTGGGCCTTGTTAGAGTTAGGTCAGAGGTTGGACTAGGTGATCTTGGAGGTCTCTTCCAACCTGAACGATTCTGTGATTCTGTGATTCTGTGATTCCCATCAGGGCATTCTCTGGCTGCAACCAAAACCTCCTTTTGCCCTTTCAGAGGAAGGAATGGCTGATGTCCCAGGGCCAAAATGGCCGCAGAGACTCCCTCCCTTCCCAGTTCCTGATCCTTCACACTCTCCATTAACCCTTTACTCTTTTAGGTAGCCATATTTTCTGAGATAGAGTCCTGGGTAATTATAAATATCATAGAGTTATATGACACTCCACCATCCATTTCATCCTCCCCTGCAGACTAGCACATAGTCTAAAATGCTACTGCAGTTAGAACAGCTGCCAGCATTTTACACTGCATTGTTTAATTTCAGCGAGTTAGGGGCTCCATCATGTTTTCTAATGTAATATGACAGCTGAAAAAAAGTTCTGCAGCAGTGAAAAGGTCTAGTTTTTGCCTCCAAAACCCACCATATGTGCCACATTTTTGGGAGGTACTTTTGTTCCCTCTTCTCTTGACTGATTCTTCTCTTCCAAGTCTTTATTCTGTCTTATTTCTCCTCGTATTTCAGTAGTGCTAGTAAATCCACCCCCACCCCCTGGTTCAAGGTAGTGTACAGTACTAGGCCTCTGAAGGATTCTAGAGCAGATATGAAGAGAGTGATGGGGAAATGCAAGGCACCAGTGGAGGAATGCTGGATATGGCAGCTCACTTGTCACAGCTTCCTTCCTGATTGTTGTGAACTCGACTGCCTCAGGTTTGGTTGTCCCACCTGCCCTTCATTGTACCTTTCCTCTCTCTGAGCTCTGTTCCCTTGTCACAAGACATGTCACATTTTAACAGTGAGGGCCAGTGTTAAACCTTTCAAGAGCAAACAATACTGCCTCACTATTCAATGTAAAACTGTATCTGAAAGGATGAATTTGACCCAGCAGTACTAAGGATTTAGTACCATCTTTGTTTTCTTTAATGCTTCTTCTTAATGGTAATCATACAACTATAGGATCCAGAGATCCTAATGGAAATCATACAACCTCAGGATCCTGGGAGGAGGGCAAAAAGCCAGATCACAACACTGGGCTTCAGGAGAGCAGACTTTGGCCTCTTCAAAGGTCTGCTTGGTAGACCCGCATGGGAGAAGGCCCTGGAGAGAAGAGGAGCCCAAGAAAGCTGGTTAATTTTCAAGGATGACCTCCTCGAAGCTCAAGAATGATCACAGAATCACAGAATCACAGAATTGTTCAGGTTGGAAGAGACCTCCAAGATCACCTAGTCCAACCTCTGACCTAACTCTAACAAGGCCCACACTAAACCATATCTCTAAGCTCAACATCTAAACGTCTTTTAAAGACCTCCAGGGATGGTGACTCAACCACTTCCCTGGGCAGCCCATTCCAATGCCTAATGATCTGCTCCTAAAAGCATGAAGTCAGGCAAAAATGCCAGGAAGCCTGTATTAATGAACAAGGAGCTCCTGGCCAAACTCAGATGCAAAAAGGAAGCATACAGGAGGTGGAAGCAGGGACAGGTAACCTGGGAGGAATACTGAGGCATTGTCCAAGCATGCAGGGATAAAGTTAGGAAAGTTAAAGCACAAATGGAATTATATGTGGTCAGGGATGTCAAAGGCAACAAGGAGGGCTCCTATTCACACCTACATAGGTGACAAAGAGAAGACTAGGGAAAATGCAGGCCCACTGCTGAATGAGGCAGGGGACCTGGTGACACAGGACATGCAAAATGCTTAGGTACTGAATGCTTTCTCTGCCTGTCTTTATTAGCAAGGCTTCAGGAGTTCCAGGTCCCAGAGACAGGTGGAAAATCTGGAGCAAGGAAGATGTATGCTTGGTGGAAGAGGATCAGTTCAGGGAATACTTAAGCAAAGTAGACATGCATACATCTTTGAGCCCTGATGAGGTGCACTCACAAGTGCAGAGGGAGCTGGCTGATGGCATTCCAAGGCTATTCTCAATAATCTTTGAACAATCATGGTGACTGGAAGAAGTGTCCAAAGACTGGAGGAAAGTAAACATCACTTCTATCTCTAAGAAGGGCAAGAAGGAGGACCCAGGGAACTACAGGCCAGTCAACCTCACCTTTATCTCTGGGAAGGTGATGGATTAGCTAATATTGGAAACCATTTCCAGGCACATGAAGGATAAGGAAGTCGTCAGGAGTAGTCAGCATGGATTCACCAAAGGGAAGTTCTGCTTGACCAATTTGATAAACTCCTGTGATAAACTGACTGGCCTGGTAGACAAGTGGAGAGCAGTAGGTATTGTCTATCTAGACTTCAGTAAGGCTTTTGACACTGTCTCCCATAAGATCCGCATAGAGAAGCTGTTGAAATATGGGCTGGATGAGCAGACAGTAAAATGAATTGAAAAGTGGCTGAATGGCCAAGCCCCAAGGGTGGTGATCAGTGGCATGAAGTCTAGTTGGAGGCCAGTTACTAGCAGTGTATCCCAGGGCTCTGTGCTGGGTCCAGTCCTGTTTAACATCTTCATTATTGATCTGGATGTTGGGGTAGAGTGTATCCTCAGCAAGTTTGCTGATAACACAAAACTGGGAGGAGTGGCAGCTACTGCATAGGGTTGTGCTGCCTTCCAGAGGGACCTGGACAAGCTGGAGAAATGGGCTGACAGGAAGTTCAACAAGGAGAAGTACCAAGTCCTGTACCTGGGGAGGAACAGCCCTTGCACCAGTACATGCTGGGGTACACCCATCTGGAAAGCAGCTTGGCAGAAAAGGATCTGGGGGTCCTGGTGGACAAGTTGAACATGAGCCAGCAGTGTGCCCTTGTGACCAGAAGGCTAATAGTATACTGGGCTGCATTAGGAGCAGTGTTGCCAGCAGGTTGATGAGGTGATCTTTGCCCTCTACTCAGCACTGGTGAGATCACAGCTGGAGTACTGTGCCCAGTTCTGGGCTCCCCAGTGCAAGAAAGACATGGAGCTGTTGGAGAGAGTCCAACACAGGGCCACAAAGATGATTAAGAGACTGGAGCATCTCATGTATGTGGAGAGACTGAGAGAAGTGGGACTGTTTAGCTTGGAGAAGAGGGGGCCTAAGGGGAAATCTTACCAATGTATGTAAATGCCTGAAGGGAGAGTGCAAAGAGGATGGAGCCAAGGCTCTTCTCAATGGTGCCCAGTGACAGGACAAAAGGCAACAGTCACAAGCTGAAACACAGGAGGTTCTGTCTGAACATTGGGAAATTCTTTTTTACTGTGAGGGAGACTGAGCGCTGGCACGGGTTTCAAAAGGTGATTGTGGAGTCTTCCTCCTTGGGGGTATTCAAAAACCATCTGGACATGGCCCCGGGCAACCCATTCTGAGTCACCCTGCGTGAGCAGGCCCTTTCAACCTCAACCGGTCAGTGATTCTATGGTAGCACAAGGCATCAGAAAGAGCTTACCAAGTCATCTGAGTGTTAGCAACATCTTTGCCTTTTGAAATGCACAAGATTGTTGGCTGATTTTTGTGGGCCCTTGGCAGTGCAGAGCTGCCAAGTTCTGTCTCAGACCTTCCCAAATCCTGACTCCCTGCCCTCCCCCTCACTCTAAGCTTACTGTGAACGTGTCTCATAAAGCTATTCTAATACAATTCCTGACAATTTTGTTCTGCTTTGGGTTATTGCACAATGCCTGTGCTGACACAGACAATTTAGCCAGGTCACAAGCTCTGATAAATGTCTTACTATGACGTCTAGAACATAAAAGTCTCTAGCTCAATTCAGTTCCAAGAGAGTATTGGGCTAGCCCTCAAGACCAAAGTCTTCATGCTCTGCTCTATGGAAAAAATTGCTAGGACTCAGTTTCTAAACAAGAACATCTCACAGACACACTGTATTTACATGGAAATCAACTCCAGACGCCCAACTTCTCTTAACAAACATTTCTCTCAGCCCTGCATCTCCCCATGCCCTCAGTCTCTCTCTGCCATTGCAAAAAAAAAAAAAAAAAAAGACCCAGAGTTCCTGTTTCACTTCCAAGGGCTTTTCAAATCCTTTGTGTCTTTCTATAGCTCTTGTCTCCTTTTATGTCTATCCAAAGCAGAACTTTAAGACAAAAAGATAATCGGCCTTCCAAACTTTCTGTCTCTGGGTGGACCAAGAGACAACAAAGAACAATTTTTTGTTCTTTGTCAGTTTGGGAAATTGGGAGTTTGCTGCTTTCAGAAGTGTCCCAGACAGCCTGCAGTGGTGCTGTCTGGTATCTATACAACAGCAAAGATCTCCAATAGTGCAGAGTAAAGCAATGTTGTAATGTATCTAATAAGAAATAGGATGAAAGAATGTATTTGATGCACATTTTGCCGATAACACTGCTCAAACCAGTTTGAAAAGCTGACAGTGTAGTAGTTGTGAGACATTTTTCCCCCACTTTCTTAGCAGCTGGTGTTCATTAGCTGGGCTCAGCAGAGCACCACTGCTGTCAAGCAGGAGCAGAATTGTTATTAGCACTAGATAATCTCCAGTCATGAGAGTGGGTTTAACACCCAATAAACTATAAGGTACAGATGTGAATTTAGTATACTTGTAAAGCAAAAAGCGAGTCCACATGGCTGTGGCCAGCGGGGGCTGGAAGGAGGGGCTGAGAAAGTGTATCCTTCTGCTCAATGCCGATGCATGAGAGATTGCACATTTTAAACTAATGATGAAGTCGAGAGAAACTAGGAAGCAGACACTGTGTCTGTTTGCTCAGACCATCCTAGGCAGCATGTTTTGATACTAATCTGCAGCCTCTCATAGCAGTAGGTGCAGTTTCCAGTTTTACCAACACTTTGTGTATCACTGATACATGTTCAGAAGGGATTTTGTCAGGGCGACTGTGCCCATTGCCTTTGCTACGTCTCTCCAAGCGCCCTCTCCTTGCCTTCACCGCAGTTGGATAGCAGGAAACAACACAATGTCACAAAAACACGGCACATAAGCCTAGGACGGAGTTATATCAGTCCTGACATCTCTAGGCATCTGAGTGGGCCCTGCAGAGAAATCCAGGCCTGTCCTATGGCATGTTAGGTGCCACAAACAAGCATACTTTGTTTGTCTTGCATACAAAGCATTTTAAATAATAGCTCTCTTCAGCCCCTCTGCCTGAATGCCAGCTAAATAAGCTATTCAGACCAGTAAGGAGCTCAATAAAGAATCACTGATTTAAGGCAGGAACAGGTTTCTCTCCCATTTTGCATTTCATTTCCTCCCCTCTTCGTTTGACATCAGCTCTAATTAAGGAAAAAAAAATGAGACGGTTACTGATCTCCTCCCAAAAGCTAGACTGTGATGGTGAAGCAGGTTTTTACTTTGGTAAAGTGTCAGGGGGAGCTGGCAAGAGTACACGTACCTGATATTAGTTGGAAAACTAACACTGGAGAAACTTCAGTAGGCGTTGAACCAAGCCCTTGAAGCTTCAGGGAAAAAATGTAAAAAGCTTATGTCACACTATACATGAAAAGAAAAAAGACTGCAGCCTATTCAGCATATCGCATATGTCCCTCTGGAACTGTTTTGGTTCATGGGTTTGATTCTGTTTATTTTGAAGTAAAGAGTATCTGCCTGGAAATGGGATCTTTGTTACTTTGGAGATTATTGATTCCTGCTGCTAATTCCTTACTCAGTGTAATAAGCCTCTTTGTAACTTTCCATTTGTTTTGCTGTGGAAATACTTATGAAGCAACAACAAAAAAAAAGGATTATCACTTTGTGGTCCAAATTTAGCCTCTGGGTAATTATCATCTCAGTAACTGCAAGAGAAGAAAATGCAGATGGGACAAGTCTTCTCCTGAGTTAAAAAATATCTTGTCATGCTTTTAGGCCACCATATTTAAACCTAAAGGTGATGATATAACTGTGAGCAAATGTTGTCTGATATCTTGTCAAAATAACAACTATGCAGTTTTCTAAGGCATGTTTTTTAAATTGTAGCCAGGTGAACAATTTATCTTCTTGTTGTTGTTGTTGTTGTTGTTGTTGTTGTTGTTGTTGTTGTTGTTGTTGTTGTTAAACTAGCCTTTCTTGGTATTTTCTGTCTCTGGTGCAGCATGCTTTCACAGATGTTCCAGGAGATGCTACAATTTAAATATATATATATATATATATATATATTTCTGGGTTTTACTAGTGCAGAAGTAGGTCCTAGTAGTTAAGGTGTTAAATACACACCAGCCAGAAGGGGACAGGTTGTGTCCTTGAACGAGGTGGGACTTTGGACAATGGGCAAATCTCTGGGTAGGGTGGTGAAACATGAAGGTCTCTAGAAAGGTAAGAAATGAATTTGCAAGCAGTGATGCAGATACAGAAAAACATGTGCAAAGATTCAGTCTGATCAGCAGGTAGCCCAGATGTAAATGTGACCATTAAATGGACAGGATTGACCCAGACATCTGCACTGCATCTGGCAATGTTGCTACTAGGGAGAGCCAGCCGTGTAACCTGCATCAGTAAATCTGTGCTTGTAATTACTGTCACAGTTACTGCAAGAAGAGTTTTGTCTACCAAACTTGGCTGAATAAGGAATTTTTTGCATTTGGTACTCAACTGGAACAAAATAATTAACAAATGGGGGAGGGAAAACTAAATAAAACTAGCACGGTGAAGAGTTAATTTTTTATTACAAAATGAAAAATACCGTTTCAGGTCAGTACCAAATATTTTGTCCAATGCATTTTTAATGTTTTTTTTAACTTTTTTTTTTTTTTTTGAAGTAGTGTCTAGTAATTTGTTTTCTCAGCTGAAACTATTCACCAAGTTTGACCTCATCCCCTAAATAGTTTTCTGACCTGCTGGAACTCAATTTTTTGGCAGTTCTACTGTTTGTCACAATTGTGTCACCCAGCCCTAATTCTTAAACTTCAGGTGAACAATTTGCAGTAATTCACTGCTCTTTATAACCTAACCTGCCTTTTATGCAGCCTGGGAGTCTGAAATGCCTCTGGCACAAAACAGTTAATCACTGTTAAAGCTCTCAAAATTGTTCACTTCCAGGAATTTTCCACTTCAGTAGCAAGACAAAGTGTGGGCACCATGGTATTTCCTATGCATCCTTTCTCCCAGAAACTGAATTGTCGTGGTTTTGAATTGCTAACACTGCCAACTTCTGTTATAAAAGCATTTCTTTGGAATTCCTGTATTGTGGATGTTCTGAGTCACTGAGTGTTTTAACTTTTGATTCATTTCTCAGAAAGTGGATGATTTGCTTTTTTGACATTACCATACTCAAAGTGCCTGTTTGGAGATTAATTTGATTTGTGCAGTATTGTTCATTTACCTTTCTTCATGCTGGCACTGGCAAAATGGTCTATAACAAACCAACATGATTGAGGGATGTACATAAGCCCTCTGTTTCCATTCTTTGAGTGGTCTGTAATTGCTGCAATAACAGAGGAGGCTTTTTCAAGTTAGCCATAGGAGTGTTGAGCCTGCTGTCAGCAAACTGGTGAAACTCCCCACCAAAGTTTCCTTCCTTAGAACCAACATCTTTTTGTGTTTTGGATTGAAATTCATCACAACATTCACAGGTTATTTGGACTGCCACGCAAAATTTTCCAACTTTGCTTGCTTACGTGTTTTAGCTTGGTATTTTTAGGATTACAGTTGTGCTAGTGCCTATGTAAGTAAGAAGATAGAGTGCTGTTGCTTTTTTAATTAGGCAAATTGCATACTGACAGTGCTAGAAGTGTAGGATACCTACTAATGCACAGGCTATGAACATCCAGTCACTGTGCTCCGTATGTAGACACCACATAGTCACTGTGGTCCACAAAGGCCCATCAGGAGGTCTTACCTTCATACTAGCTGAATCAGCTATATAGAGAAGATGGTCCTTCTGTTACGTGCTTCAGCCCTCAACCCTTCCTTGGAGCCAGCAGTGCTTCTCAGCATAGGCAAAATTTAGGCTTGTGGCAGCTGTAGATATCTCAAAGGAGAACCCTTAGAGGAGAGGGGCACTGGTAGAAATCAATGGTTCTTAGAGGGTTTTTGGAGGTCTGGGGAGTAGGGCTGTGCTCCCATTCTCACCTTAGCTTCCCTCCGTGGTTCCTTTCCTGGTCCCACAGATCTTCCTGCCTAAACAGTTGTTTATCTCCATCCCTAGGTCACCACACATGCACAAGAATAACTGCTGTATTCCTGTATCAAGCCATGTTCACTCGTGAGCTCCCTGAACACCAGGAGCTGGGGCAGGGCGACACACAAAGGTGGAAGGGGGCCTTGTTTTTCAGGCTTTTGCTTGGAGATGGCTCTGCTTTTAAGAGTATAACTTTTATGGTAATAAGCAGCCATGTGCTGGGGACTAGAGGGAGACCCCAAATGTGTTTAATCCAAGTTGCTAAAAACACCAAGTGTCGTCACAAGTCCAGTCACATCTGGCTTGGTTGGGTGACAGATAGATGAACGGGTCTGGGCCCTGTCTCAGGCCTGTTGTTTGGCTGAATGGTCAATAGGATAGTCCAGGAAGCTTTTCAGCAGCAGAAGACTGGCAACACCTTTACAAATATATTGGTGGTGATCTGGTCTCCTACAGGTCCTCCAAATACAAGGCTACACCTCAAAACTGAGTAAGTGCAGAAGATGGCAGGAGAAGCCTCCAAACACTAGACTTTGGACAAAAATAATATTGCATTTAACCAGAAAAAAAGTAACTTACGTGAGGAGTAAGGCAAATAATGTTTCTAAGGTTTAACCTCCAAATCTTTCCTTCAAAAAATGCATCTTTAAAGACTTGTTGCTGTATGTTTGTTCCCAGACACAACACCATGTAACTATAGAGAGAATATATTCTAAAACAAACCAGCCACAATAATGCCTGTAGATAGCAAGCATATCTATTCAGTTCAGACTGATTTTCATGGTGCCATTTTATTCCTTATGTCATTAATGGATTGACCTGGAATTGTGAATTATGCTTTGTAAAATCAGCTTTTGGTTGAATATTATTATTTTTAGAGAAGCAAGCGTCTTTTCACAATGCTGTACAGAAGGACAATCACTAGCATTTTAGAACATTTTTTCTTTATTACAATGGGTCCTAACATTCATCCATTTTTTCTGTTGTGCTTTAGATTTCCAGCCAACTTTTAGTATATTTATCCCTCTGGATTTCTAGTTCTCAAAAATATCCTATTTTTATTGTTCCAGAAAATACATTCTTGAATTAGATACATAGTCAGGTAAGTTCCCTCCTCTAAAAAAAGATTGTTCTTTGTTTCCTGTCTCAGTAGTTGGATGTTTTGCTGTTGAGATTAGGGATAAGAGATTTGAGAAATAATGCTACAGAGTTCATATGGTGCATTTAATTCCGCCGTGCTCTTTTTTTTTTAATTAAACTTTTATGATGGTATTTTATGTGAACAGCTATCATTTGGCTAAAAGGTTTGATGTTAATGAAACAATTAAGTAATGAAACAGAGGAAGCTCCATTTTAGAGTTTGAGGTGTGAGATGAGCTTGTGTGATCATGCAGTGTTCAACATATTAGTAGGCATTTTGCAGTTAGTATTACTGAAAAAGGAGCTGAAATCTGAATTTGTGTGGCTAGTACTTGAAGTACGTGGCTTTATCTTTAGAAAACAATAAGAAATTAAGCAATACCCTGGGAAAATGCAGGAGTTTGCATTGTGATACTGCTCTCTCATCTGTACAGGGAGATTCTCTGGAATCTCCTCCCATGATCTTGTGAAAGATTGTCGACTTGGGTGTGTCATTATTCAGACAGGTATAAAACTGTGTTTCTGCTCAGAGTTGTAGGACTATCTAGTCATTCCTTTATTTTTTTAACAAAATGCTGAATTCATGGACCATGATGATTCTGCTTTATTCAAGTATTTTAAGGAAATGTGTTCTGTACATGATAGGCAAGATTTTAACTTTATGGAGTCATAATAAATTGTGGGAATCTACAGTTTGAATATGATTCTCTTTCCCCAGGAGATCTGATCTGATCTAATCTGTGCAGCCTGTTTTTTCTTGGGGAGCTTGTAACTTCGCAAGAGTAAATCAAAATCAAAATAAATCAATCCCTCGGTCAGCTGAAACAGAAAAGAGTGCCTTGTTTGAGCTATGAGTCAAAAATGGATTCACATGGGGTAAAGAACGCGAGCGCAAATTGGTCAAGCTTAGAGTTTTAAATAGAGGGCCACCTTGGTTGTATTTTTCACTCTCCAGATGCTTGATCAAGCAGAAAAATTTCTGATTAGTTTTCCTGAAAATCTTCACAGCAATCTAGACTAGGTAGAGCTTTAAAGTTTGTACTGAAGCTGTTTCTCAACACAAAACAAAGTCTGGGATAAGCATAATTTGGGGGGGTGGGGAGGCATTAAAGGACTGCTTAGAGCCTAAATTAAAATCCGAACAATTTTAGTGGAAAATCTGATCTTCTTGCAGAGCCCATCTGGATACATGACTGCAAACGTTATAGGAGCTGCCGTTCGGTTGGTTCGTATGCCAGACTGCTTGGTATTTCTTGTGGTGCACTAGGAGGAAGCCCTGAGACGAAGTGCCGCCTCTCTCCTCCAGGGCATGGGACTGTTGTGGGTTTCCTGGACCAGGAGGTGCAGCCCAGGGGGCAAACTGGGATGATGAGGTAGAAATAAGTACCTTGCCAGTAAGGCACCATCAGGAAGTACTTAGATCTTAAATTGATACATACCAGTTGTTAATTTTTTGCCAGAAGCAAGCACTTTCTACCAAATTGGCTGAATAGTTCTCATCTAAACTCTCTCTTGGTGCTTCATCCATTTCATCAGGGTTGAGCAGGGGTCTCTGCCCACTGTGGTCTGCTCTATTCATTACCACAGGCTTCAGTTTCCCAGGGGCTGAATGCTCAGAATCAACAGGGAAGTGGAGAGTAGTCATTACATGGGAACTGAATCGTGGCAAAGACTCCTCATGGTTTTATTGCCTTAATTTCTCAGGAAAAGGAGTTATAAGGAGTATTATCATGACAGATACCAGGAGACTTGTCAAACAGGGAAGAGAGCTTAAAGGAAGAGATAATGTATCCTACAAATTAGCCATCATCTTAATGGAGTCTAGTACAAGAATTTTAATGGTGTAAAAGTCTTACATTTTCCTCTTTGGGTAGGGATTTTCTATTTAATATGACTTCAGTTTATTCACTCATTGATAAAGCTGTATTAATCCCATTTTATAAATCCTGTTAGGAGAAAGATAGTTCTCTGAAGACTCTCAAGTCTGGCTGGCAATATCTGGGCTGATAATTCAGGGAAGGTGAACTGCTGAGCTTACAGATATTTTTTGTTCATTGTGCAGTGGCATAAGGAAAGGGGGTAGTTTTTTCCTGCCCTCTGCTAACAGTTAACTGGCAGAAGCAAATATAAGCTTTTCTTCTCCATTTTTATCTTCCAATTTTTTGTACTTGTCATAGGAGTACAAAGAGCCCCTGGTAACCTATAGTTCATCAATATTGCTTTGTTATCAGCATTGTTATGGGAAAGGCAAGCTAAATTAACAGTAAGACACTTTACTGCCATTGAATTTTCCTCATGTCAAATTATATAGCTGATGTAAATCAGCTCAGTTCTACTGGCTTCAGTCGTGCTCATTTATGCCAACTAAAGAGCTGTGCGACAAGTAGGTCTTTGTAGCAGCTGCCTTCTCCTGTGCTCAGCTCGCTTTTACTCCTCTCTTAGAGCAATCTCTAGGGTGGTATGAACCCAGCTGCAACTGAGTAAAAAGATTTGCATCTAGAAAATTAATTCAAGAGTTGTGCCCCACTGCGCTCAGAAGTTACTTTACGTCAGGGTAACTTATGCCATAGGAACCGTCTGTGAGCATGGCTGGGCTCCAAAATATTTTAGGCTGGGCACCTTGCCATACTGCTGCATGCCCAGTTGTGACCACCCATGACCTCTTTGCCTATCAGTACTGCTCCTGGGTCATGCACACCAGATGTCACCATTCAAGCACTGGAGATCTGCTGGGTTCTGCCTCTTGTATCTGCAAACTCTTGGAGTTAACAAGCCTGGCAAGTAAACAGGGCATCATTTTCCAGCAAGCCCTGTTCTGTTTCCAGCCATTATACTTACAGCTGACCCCATAATAAGCTCTTACAAGTTCTTGCCCTCTGCACAGAGGCAAAGGGGAATCCTTGATATCCAGAAACCACAAATCCAGCACAATTCCTGGTGCTGGATGGCATTAACCAACTCATTCTCAGAACTTATCCACAACTCCACAAGAGACTAAGGAGATAAAGCCCATGACTCCTAGTAGGGGGACATCCTAGGCAGCCGGGAGTGCCTTGCTTCAGAGGTGTTACCAGACAAAAGGGCTGGAAGAATCTGGCTGTCATCTCCACGGCTAGTTGGCCACTGTCCTGAGAGCCCTCTGGGTATAATCATACTGCAGAACAGGCTAAACATCACTGTGTGGGCTCTTAATTCAAGTGTTTTGTGTTGCCTGGGGAGATTTACAGCCAGTTTTTCCTTTTATTGTGCGGCCTGGATGCTGCCACATCAAGCAGGAACTTCCCATTGTGAGTTACGAGTTTGCTGTGCAGGCTACAGACAGTAGCTTCCCTCAGTGAAAATGCTGCTTTTCATTCCTCTGACTCTCTGAAGAGATTGTATCCCCACCAGCCAACACTTTAAATCAGTGGCAGTTGACTTTGCATGTGATCGTCCCTCCTGCCCCCAAACTCCTACTCATGCACCATGACATGCTCAGCCCAGACCAGAACAAGCTTAAAAAAGAAAAAAAAAAAAGAAAAAATGAAAAAAACATGCAAAGCCCTTACTAAGAGATGAGCATTGTATAGTTCTAGCACAAGTAGTGTGGTGTGTTTTGGTCATGCAGGGAATTAATTCAGAAAATCACTTTTCTGTCAAGTTTATTTTTATAAATCTGAGCAATCTGTTTTATTTTTCACTGACAATCTCATTCAGATATTATTTTTTCAGTGAAATCCTAGCAAGGCTTTCTTTATGTCAGCATAAATCTTAGGAAGGCTTGTTTTTTTGTAGGAAAACCTTTGTCAGTGTATTTACAAAACCACTATTGACAATATTGCAAAAACATGTGAAGTATAGAACAGACACATTACAAAGCACTAATTACATGAAGCAAACTTCCCTGTCCTCTTGAATGCCTGATGCTTATTGCAAAACTACGTGTGGCACAATTAAGCGTGTTCACACATGGTGAAGCATGTTTACATGGGGGACTAAATACAGAACGAGCTGTTGAAAGGCTGTTGCTTTCTAAGGCCTGCCTTTTCCTTGGTTAGATGCCTGGACTCCTACCGCTCCAAGAAACAGCCAGAGTTGCTATTCTGATCAATAACAGCACCATGCATCTCACTTGATTCTTACAGTTTTCATGAGCACATCTTTTCTTTGCTGTTGCATCAGGCTCTGCCAACACATTTTTCCTTACCTCCTTTTTCTCCTGATTATTCTGATCGTGCTGCTAATTAGACACTTGTTTCCTGACCTCTGGCCTCTTGACAGCCTCGTGCAGCCCCTGTGATGTTAAATGAAAGGAGGCACAGCAGCAATCCAGCAATCAAACCACTGAAATCAACCTCTGCAAGCTAGGTGGGCTTCATTAATATTTTTATTCTAGGCAACAGGAGGGAAGGACAAAGAGTGGAGGTATCACACCTGGTGTTTGCCAAGATCACAACAGTGCACTGGAGATGGTATACCAAAATTTGGTGTGAAAAAAATGTATCTTTGCAGCCATGGTAATAAAGGAAGAGCTGTTTACGTTTCTTGATTTGCAGCATCAGTACCTGGTTCTGATATTTTCAGAGATGGTAATGTTAACAGCTGCCCAACATCTGGCAAATCCAAAAGTTAAGAGGCAAAAAATAAGAACTAAAAGGAAGCAGTTCTGAGGAGTTAGTGGAGTAGTTTGTAAAGCCCAAAGATAATTTGGGGGTGGAAGCCACTTTGGAAGCAGGAGAAGAAATGAAATGAAAAGAGCTGGAGACCAAGAAAGGAAATAATTGTGAGAGCTTGTAAAGGAAGGGCTGGAGAAGGGGTTGGGTTTGCCTGATTTGCTCATCAGGGAGGGACTCACAACGAAGGAGCGGAAGCAGGCTCGGTCAATCCAAAAGGAGGTGGAAATGGGGATGGAGCAGCAGTTCACGGAAATGAAAAGCAGACACTGGTACTGGCAGCCAGGAACCTCCAGAGCTTTTGTTTACTACCTTCTTCACCCTTCAGCTGTGCTTGCACTGTAAAAACCGGTCATGATTTTGTACCCTTGTACCTTATCTCTTCGTACTGCTTAAATCTTGCTATTGAAAGTTCTTGCATATCTAAGAGTCTAGAAATAAGCTACAACCCATGAATGTGGATAACTTCAGATCTCCAGACTGTATCTATCAAAAATATCGTGGCTTTTTCTGCCATGTCACTACCTCCCTTGAAAATGATGGTCATCATTGAGGCAGGAGCACAGTGCAGCCTGAAAAAGGTGGATTATAAAACAAATTATAAATCTCAGTGGGGATCACAGGTATTTCTGGCTGGCTTCCATTAGAGGCCCTACCAGGCATCCTTGGGGAAGAATCACACAGTCTATAGGTCTCTGAGCAGCACAGGAGTAGGGAATACATATAATATGGAGGAGGAAATCCCTATCCTCGTATATGGAAGGAATGGCACAGTGAAGTAAAAGCTTTGTTTAAATACATCTGCTTCATAGCAGGTACTTGGAATTAAATATGTGGAAGACTTGTTCTTTTATGTAGATCATTCATGTAGATAGATAAAACCTCTGCCTTTTGTTTGAAATGCTCCAGTGTGAACTATTCTCAACAGAACTGTAAGCTGAGTCTTTTAATCGTCATTTTCTTGGGAAAGGGTAGGACTTTTCTGGAAGCCTTCTTTTCAGACTAATGTCTCCTTTTGCTTGTTGCGTGATTTTTATTTTCTATAGAAGCAGCTGCACACTGGATGGCTGGAATCTGTCCTTAACATTCCTCTGATGCATCCTCTTGAAAAGCATCACAGTGTGGTGGATTAAAAACTTTATAGAACTCAGTAACTGCAGACATACATATTGGGGCTAAACTTAGAAAGCTTTTCTCTTTGATTCTCACGTGCTGATAGATAGAAATAAGGTAGTTTTAATTTCTTCTTAGTACTGAGGTGAAGCATCCCATTAGCAACAGCTACTGTATCTTAAAGATGGTAATAGCAAGCACTCAATTAGCCCTTTTGTCTTCAATGTTACTTTGCAGGCATTCTTTACTTCTGAATTAAGGTTGAGTTTCTGTCACTATCAGCACTTTTCCAATGAGGTAAATGTTCAATCTGCCATGGCAAAGAGGCAAAGCTAGTGACTGTGAGTTCTCTGCTGGAATAGAGCCATATTCTGCTGTTTTGGCCCCAAAGGCAGTATGGCTACTATCATCTCTGCTGGTGGAAATCTTCAGGCTGTGTAAAATCAGGTGCCCAAACTTCTGCCTTCATACAGGAGATGAGGCTCCTACACATCCCATGTGCTTCAGCCCTGTGCACCATGCACCGCGTGAGGGCAGTCAGAAGGTTGCTCTGACCGGCGCAGGGGTATTGAACTGGTGTACACATGAGCTCCTGGCTCTGGAGAGGGCTGGGGATGTGTGCACATCTCTGAGCAGTGACGGAGCCTCGTCAGACATCCCTTGTCAAGCCCCACGTCAGTGAGCTTCTGGGCTTTAGTGGGGAGGAAGCACTGGTCAGAGAAGCATAAGCCATGCAGCCGGTGTTCGTATCACGTTTCCTATCAGTACCTGGTACCTCGCAGGGCAACTGATGAGCCAACTGGCCGAGCAGTTGGTAAACAGAGAGCAGAGACTGGGGACCCCAGGTTAGGAACGTCTCTGAACAACCACGTCTGAACGGAGAGAAAGCTCTGTCCTGTCACTGGCACCATTGACAAAACTCCCATTGACTCGGAGGAGAGTAGGAGCGGGCCCAACAGTGTTGACTTCTGATGTCATTGCAGTGGTTCTCTTTGTTTTCCTAATACCCCTTTGTGCTTCTCTCCCTTGTTTTGTATTCTGAATATTCATTGTTTCTGTGCTCAGGGCCTCCATCTGTAATTGGATTGTGTTTGTTGTGACTCTCTGTTGTACAGGTTGACTACCAAGTCACGCTGATCCGTCATTGTAAGCTTTAATACAAGTCACGAGAGGAGGATGGAAGCGAGGGTGTGGAGGAGGAGGGCTGCTATTGTTCAGCCCTCGGCGCTGCCAAACCGTCCCTTGTTTTTTCTGTGGACCGCCTGTGTGTTCAAACGCTGTTTGAACAAACTGGACGCAGTCAGGAGGCTCGCGAGAGGGCAGGCAGAGGGTTAGCTGGGTCTTAGCTAGAAATACTTGTGCGAGTCAGGAAGCAGGCATGGGAGGAAGGAAATTAAGTGAAGACATCTGTGTAGCTTAGCTCCCAGCAGCTCTGCCTGGGTTAGGGGTGGGAGTGCCGTGCCTAAGATGACATAACGTAGTTTGTCTTTCATGGGTTGAAAACAGAGGAAACTGTGAAAGCAAAGCATGGTCTGTGTCACGCATGGTCCAGGCATAACAAGTACATAATGGAGCAGTGTCAGTGCTTTCTGCTCTGCCTTTCACATCCCCAAAAAACTCTTAAAGACAGTGAGCCGAGGAGGATGTGATATGGTCCAAAAACTGATCTTGGGCTTTTTCCGCAGACGACTGAGCCAGAGGCCGACTGCTGAAGAATTGGAGCAGAGGAACATTCTGAAACGTAAGTCCTGATACTACTGACGTTTAATTTGAAGCCAGCTAGTTTGCATTAGTTTAGATATATATTGTGTGTGTTTTTTTATAAAACATCAGCTATTCTGTATGTGCATCATGAATAACAATAAAGTGCATCACAAATGCAAGTAAGCATGCAAGTCCGTAGCAACATTTAGAGTTGTAGAAACAATTCATTAAAATCATAGTCAGTAAATTCACATGAATGAACAGCCCACGGGAAAAAAACAAACACTGGATCTTTTTTGCAAGTCCTAATCTAAACAGAGGGTCATTCTGAAAAGCCTTTTTATGCTGCTGTCACACAGATATGAGCATCGCATTATAAGTTAGTAAAGCCATTAGAGCATGGCTTGATTAGTTTTCCTAAAAACATTCAAAGCAATCTAGACTTAGGCGGAACTTTTATTTAATTCAAAAAAGAAACTGATGTTACTCGGGATAATTCCCCTGAAATGTTCCCCTGAAACTCTCCCTTTAAATCAGCCAAAAACTTACTGGTAGATTTTCAAAACTTTAAATGATATTTTAAAGAGACAGACTACCATTTAGAGAGCCTGAGCTGAGTTAAGTTACTAGATAACGTTGCCACCAGTTTCAAGGAAAGCAGGACTGACTGTTGCACAAATCTTTTAATCTCATGAATGAATAGGAAAGGAAATGAGTGTTTGAATGTAAAAAAAACAACTACAATCTGTTTATCTCGTTGTTCTTACTTTCGAAATAAAGAACAGAAGAAACAAGTTCTTTTTTAACTTATATATCCATCATTCCAGGGAAATTTAAAAAAAATAAATACAGAAAAAAGTATTCCTAAATGGTACCTTAAAATACTGTAGTGTCTCCTTAAGTAGGTCTATAATGTACTTTCTGTTGCTGTTCAAACAATTGCATTGTAGAGAATCATAAGAGTATGGTAGCAAAAGACAAATTCTCTGGAAATTAGCACAAATGGTTGATTAAATAGTTCAGAATCAAACTCCTAACATGTTACTGATAGTGTTAACACTCATCTGTTCATGTTATTACGCATGGCAAACAAAGAGAAAGACAGAGACACCACTATCAATACAAAGAGGAGCAAAGACTGGACAGCAGAGGCAATGGGGTGAGCCTGAGGCTGCCAGGAAAGCCATTTCTTTGGGGTCAGTCCCCCTTTGATAACTGTGCTCTACTGTCTGTTCCTAGCTCCCATGCCAGCAAGGAGGTCAGTCTTCAAGGGGGCAGAGACTGGGGAACTGGTGGCACATCCAGATGTGATGGCCTTGAGGGGGGGTAGCAGAACAGCTGGAGGAGGGGGAACCTGCAACGTGACTGACACCAAGCTCAGGCGAGGGGGACAGAGGCTGGTTCTCTGGGCAGCTCGTGTTGTCATCCTGGCTCTGGCCACCAGCATGAAACAGCGCGTGTCATGCAGCACCTGGCACTGGTACGTGACCAGTAAACACCGCCCTGGCACTGGTGAGGGTGGCTGCCAGGGGCTGGGGGAAGGTGTGGGGGGGTCTCAGGCAGCTGCTCTGGCTGCAGTGTTTGAACCAGCGTCAGCAGAGAAGCAGCATCGCCAAAGCTGGGTATGTTACAGAGATTCCCAAAGGTCACACTGCCAAGCATTGCAGTCACGTAGGTGATCCGAGTTATCTTGTATTTCAGGGGAATTACCCCCTGAGTCACATCAGTTTCCTTCTGAATTGAATAAAGGCTCCTAAATGACATGGATGTGTTTGAAAATATTACCCTGAGTCCAGAACTGTGTTTTACTTCCCAAATGGAATTTTTGTAACTTGGTTCCTAAGCACAGGTCTGCCCCAAAACATGTCTGTCTTGGTAGACAAACAACTTCATAATTACAGCAAAAAGTAATGTAGTATTTCCAAGGCATCGCAACTTTTGGTGAAGCACAGCAGGACAAGGAACAAACAATTAAAATAGTCACATGATTTTAAAAAAACAAAACACACAGACAAAAATGCTCCACTTATAAACAAGTAAATATAAATAAAGTCTGTTCCATACAGCATTGCTTTGTGTCCTTTCCCTAGACTTCTGAGAAAGAAAATTATGATAAATATAATGGAACTTAGGGAAAAAAGAGACATAGGATGCAATAATGAAGAGTATAAATTCTCTGCATAAGCAGATCAAGCTGTTTGCAAAAGCCTAGTTCACAGCACACACCAAAAAAGAAGTCCCAGTATGCTCCCAAGCAGAGTAAATAGGATTTCCTCTGCAGTTAAAGCTGAAATTTCCTTGATGCAGTTGTCTTGTTCTGCACCATGATGTTCCTGTGGCATGTGTAACCACATTATTGCCAGTTCTGATGGGAGGAAATGAGGCAAAATGCAGTTGTGCATCCAGTCTTTATATGTGAAGGGATCACTTCCTAGCTCCATGCTGCTGGGATACTCATGAAATGGTTGTCTTTATTGAATTACGAGGGCAAAAAGTCCACTATACAAGTCCTGCTACTTGCTGGTGGCATCAGTAAGATTGCAGCAGCCACAGCAAAGAAGCCAAGAGCAGGGGGACTAGTATTTGAAGGGTCCATCACTGAAGTGTACCCAATGCACTGACTCTTATTTAAGTCAAAGGCACACAGTGCAGAGGGGTATAGAGCTGCAGGGTTAGTGTGAAGACTGAACAACTCTTTTTGCTGTTAATACTTACAGGCCATATTAGTTTATGAGGAAGGATGCCTGGATCCTCCAGTAGCACTTCTGTAATGGATATGAGTGCTTCACTTGTCAGCCTGGTACATTCAGGCTTGCATAAATTCCTCACAAAAATAATGGTTAGGTGGGCTCTAATGGTCTCGGACTTTACTGGGGGACATTTCACACTGGCACAGAAATTAGGCCTGAAAATTGTGTCCCCACACACCCATAGAGAAACAGAGCATCTCCTGAACACATAAAATAAAGCAACAGTTCTGTAGCTTCACAAGATCAGCACAACTTAATTAATATTAAAGCAATAGCTCTTTCTGGTTACAGAGGAAAATGTATTCCTAATTCCCAGCTTTTACCTGGCTGAGGTGTTCAGCCTGCCCGGCTGTCTCTGAAGGTGGGTGGCTGGGCTGAGTGAGGAGAAAGGAAAGGCGTATGCTGAGTACAAAAATGAACCACCTTGTCTGAATTTTATATGTAACTCCTCGGCTGCTTTCAGTTTGGCTCACATACCATGTGGACTCCATTTAGCATGCTCTCTGGCTTAATCTTACCAGGATTTATTAGTGGCCCTGTTTCTGTGAGTGGGTATTTGCAATGCCAGCTCCTCCAAATCTGAGACACAAAAGGAAGAACAAAATTGCTGGAAGAGAAATTGCTAGAAGAGAATCCAGCCCAGCAGGGACAGGAACCATTGAAAGAGAAAAACATATTTAACAGTGTAGGTATTTCAGTTATCATTTAAAAACCCATTTGTAAGTCCCTGCTGCCTTCTGATCTTTTTACTCCAGTATCAGTTTCCTTCCTTCAGAAAATCCAAGGAGTATTTTGGGGACAATGACATTTAAAGGCATATTGTAAACCATCATACCATTGACAGGCCCTTTGTCCACTTTGATGAAGAATTCCCAGTCCTGCTGAAGTCAGTGGGCAGTCACGATGGACCTTGGAGGAAGTGGCAACTCTGTTGTCCTGAGCAGCAACAAACCTGGCTTCCAGACCAGCCCTCCTTCTTGCCCACTCTGTGACTTTGCCCACGTGGCCTATGAACTTTAGGTCTTATCTTGTTACTGCCACTCTGCCAGAGGTGCTTGTTCCCCTTGGATTTAATTTAGTCCAAAGTTGAGCTATTTAACTCAAGCACCCTACGACAAAGTGGCCTTGGAGGTCCGTATCTTCCCTGCAGAGAGTTAGTCCTGCCTGAGTGAGAACCGAATCACACAAGGGGCACAGGGTTCTTGTAGCCGAGTTGTGTTTGCTCTTCTCTGTTATACATGGGCTTGATTTGAGTAAGGAGCAATTCAGACAGCAACGAAGCAGTGAAAACAGATCCTAACTAACTGAGGACCTGAGGACCTAGAAACCTGTGATTTTATTGACTTTCAGTAAAGTTCAGTGCAAAGACATGCCTGTCCCTAAATTGAAGAAGAGGTAATGTAGTCAGATGTTACTGCCCTCTTGTGTGGTAATGGCTGAGGCTTGCCCTGGTAAAAATTTGTAGCACGTGATCTTTTGGCTTAGTGTTGAAAGTGGATTCCCCTAGGATGTGTTTTTACGCTCCAGTAGGGTGCTGTGAAGGCTCATGAAGGAAGGAAGGACACTCTCTTCTCACTCTCCTCAGGACATGGGAAGCTGCAGATTTTGTCTGGCATCCCTACTCCAAGTTTTCTTTCTATTCTCATTCCGCAGAGCGAAAAAAAATGCATGTGTTCCTCTTCCAGCTGTTGACCTCTCAGAATCCAACCGTATTATAGCTAAACCCCGTAAGGCCACCAGGCCTGTGGGCAACAAGATAATGGTTTCTGAAGGGCTGGCTCATTGCCTGGCCCTTTGACAAAGTGACACATGAAGAGGTGCCAGCACAGGGAAGGGAAGGTTGTGTAGATGTTTTATGATATGCGTGAAGAAGCACAGTAGCTACGGGTCAAGGAGGTTCACCAGTCCCAGAGGGGCATGCTGTATCAGAGCATTCCTGAAACATTAATATATGGATGGAGAGGCTTATTTGTTGCATACTGTGCATGTCTGATAAGTCTGCAGCCTGAGACTCTTGTAAATCTCTTACAGCCCGGAATGAGCAAGAGGAGCAGGAGGAAAAACGAGAGATAAAGAGAAGACTAACACGTAAGGTGAGGAGCATCATTGTTCCTGTTATGTCACTACCATCACTTTCTCCCTACTGCACAATTGTTTGCCTTTTTTCTTTTCCACAGCACCATTGTCAAAAGTAGAGCGTGAAACCAGTCCTGAAAGAAATCTTCAAAAGAAATCACCTCTTTTACAGGGTGTAAGGCCATGGACAGTGAAGGGAAATGTTTTGCAGATTGTTAACAGTAACATTTTGAAAAAGGGCAAAAGAAGATCTAACCTTTATAACAGAAGGAGCTTTGAACGGTGAAGGATGCACAGCCTAGCATTGGCCTAACCTTGCTCCCTGTAAATGTAATGGCTTCCAAAGCCACTACAGGGAGAGAGCAAAGTTAAAACAATGTTGATTGTATTTGAAAATTCCACCTTAAAAAGCATTAAACTGGGAAATAGACTTTTTCTGGAAGGAGAGATTGTCACTCGAGGCATTTCAACTAAATGGAGACAAGCACTTGGAAAATGGTGTATAGTGCAGAAAACAATCTTGTATCGGCAGGGAAGGATGAAGTAAACAGCATAGTTTGGTTTTGGTTTTCATCCCATTTGAAAGTCATTTGCTCTTAAAACTGAAGAACAGTAATTTCAGATACACGTTTAGTTAGCTGGTGTAAATGTCTACAGATGCCCCAATATACGTAGCCAACAATCTATCCTGTTATTGCAGATAAACTTTATTTCACCACTCGCTTATATTTCACACCTACAGAGCTGGAGAACGTCTCCTAAAAACTCACAAGCTTGCGAAGCAGCACCAGTCCCTTGCTGTATGCTTTTAGGCAGCTTAGTCTTTTTGTCCTATGTGATCACAAGTTTTTATGGTGTAAATAATGACAAGGAAAGGGCTGTGAATATATATGCAAAGGTTACATTCAGAGAGCTGGATTGTTTTCTTTCATGATTAAAAATCTCAGATTTTATTCTCAGTTCATGAATGAGTAGAGTTCTCTGGCACCAACTGGGTGATACTGCTTTTGTCTGCAGGAACCAAGAATGTGGCTCAGAGAGCTATAATATTATTTTTAAAACACTTAAATTCCTGACAACAATGGCAGGGATGTTCTCACATCCCCTCATAGCACTGTCTGAAAGAAAAGAACCTAACTGCATTGCAGAGGTTTCATGGGACTTAAACTCTGCACAAAGGCTAGAAATGCTGTTTTACCAGTTTCTCAATTTCCCTGTACATTGAAGGGTAAACATGTACAGGAATCCAATCCAAAGCTTTGTGCCATCTGATGAACAACTGTAACAGATAAAAAGCAAAGCTACCCATACCTAATCTGCAACCTTAGAAGTGGGGGCTTTGCTAAAGCATCCTGCACTATCACCATACAGTTCCCATCTTCTGCTCTTTTGTAGGAAAGGTACAAAGCAAATGAATTGTCTGTTGCAGATGGAGGCCACAGCTACATGCTAAATGAAAATGCCCAGGCTGCTATAGCATTGCAGCAGTGTATGCTTCCTGAAATCTCAGCAGACTTCTATGAGGTTTTTTTTTCCTTTGTCTTGTTTGCACTTTTAAGTAGGAACAAGTCAGTCCAAGTCCCTGGCAGCCTGCTCTTCAATGTTCATGCCCTCATTCTAGGTCACATTCCTTTTAGCCTTATTTTGGCTTTGTACCAGATAAAGATATTTTCTTTACCCCCCAGCATGTTTGCGAACATGCAACATGACTTAGCATTGTTCGATTTTGCTTACTTTTTAAACTGTTGTAAATTGTTCTAGTGACACATTGTAGTTTTAATGGAAGAACCACAGGCCTGGTCTAACAACAAATTTTGTTCTCACCTGCCAAATGCACTGTCAGAGAAGCTCAGTAATCTCAAGAGGAAAGAAGTGAATAAAGTGTGTAAGTGGATAGATAACAACTAGAAATGCCAAGTACCTAGTGAATCCTGCAAAATTGTTGTTATTCCCCAGTTCTGTCTTTCATGAATACGTCCCAGATGTGTCGTTGTGTCTACAACAGAGTGGCAGGCTCCTTCTGTCGATTTGTACTGAAGTCTTATTACCAAAGGATTTTAAACCTCAGATCAAGCAGACATTTAATTGAGCACGTCAAGTGTTTTGCCCAGCAGACCCCTCTGTTTGCACTGAGTTCTCATACACACACATGCCCACAGGGTGAATTCAACATAAGGAAAGTATGCCACATTGTCTTCTTGTAACCATTTGTGGTTGGTAATGAGAAGGAAAGGGGTTCTGCGGAAGCCACTGAAAAGACTTTTGACCTTGCACTATAGAAATTGCTACTGTCCCCAGTTTTCGATGGCGTCATTCCAACTTCAAGGGTACAACCCACTTCCTTATCCATTAAAAAGCTGTTCTTAAAATTCCTTCAGCAATCACATGTTGTTACAGTATGATGATGATAAGTTGTAACATGACATGCTGTAATAACTAAGATTACCTTGCTAGGTCTAGATGTCATATTAAAGTCAGCAATAAATACCCAGTTGAATTCATCATCTGGACAGGCAATTTCTAAAAAAAAGTATAAGAAGTCAGGTGACCTATAGCAAACTGCCCCTTTAAGCACTTTTCATCCTCTCAGACTCATCTAACTCCAAATTAACTGGGGAAAGGGAATAGCTGCCATTCAAAGAGCAAAAATGAGGCCAATGCTGCTTGGTACAGTTTCTCAGTAACTTGTTCCCCTCCTACCAGAGGAGGGAGAGATGAAGCATATTTGCCTGCCATCTGAGTGCCTATGGATGGGTTCTGCACATCCACCCAGCCCCGTGCTCCCTCCCTTGGGGCCCCTTTGGGCACGTGGACTTGTATCATTTGAGAGAAGGGATGTGAATAGGAGGGGATTTCTCTGAGCACTGGTCTTGGCCACCCCACAAGCCCATTCCAGGACTGTGAATGTGAAGAGGCCCTCTCGGAGAAGTGTTGTATCCAAGTCCCTTCCACGAGGATATCTGGGTCCCCAGAAAATACGAGTAAGAATTTATCCTCTCTTAACCATGGTGAATTTGGCCCAGCACCAAGGCAATTAACATGAGCCTGAACTCCCCCGAGGACTTCCATTACAGAGACAGAGTTTTAGCCTGGATTAACAGAACATGTTGCAAATCATTTGCAAAGAGGAGTGAAACTCTTCTTTTCCAACCTTCTCTTCTCTCAAACAGCATCATGTTCCCTGTTCCCCAGAGCTGTTTACTACTTCCTATCCCCCACTATTAATAGCTGAGCTTTCACTGAGGTCTAGCTCCAAAACTAAAAATCTCGTAGCAGTAGTAACAATGGAAGCGATGAGGCGTGGCAGTTTCTTAAAATCCGTGCAATAATATGAAATCTTTGCTCCCATTAAATTCCTGTGCTAGTACAACTTAAACTCTCTATTCACTGGAGAGCAAGCTGGAGCCTCCCTGGGAAATGTCTTGCTGTTGAATCTTTTCTTTAATTGACCTCCACTGGCTTGCATCAGCACAGGGTGTTTGAAATAATGAACTCTTGAGAGATGTTTGACTAGTCAGAGGGAGGTGAGAGGAAGGGGGAAAAAGGCCAGAAAACAGTAAAGGTTAGCTGCTAATTTGCATAAACAGCATTTATAGTCAAAGAGGGAAAAGAGCTTCAGGGCATTTTCATCATATCCTGCTCTTATGTCTTAGCACAAAAGGTGGGGAGCAAAGGGGAGAGGGGCTTGTGTGCACTGCTAGTTAGGTTCTGTAATTTTTCACTTTGGTTTCTTTAATAAATAACAACCATAACATTTTAATGAGGTAGCAAAGCAGGCAACAATGAAGTAACAAGGCAACAAGCTTTACAGTGGCTGAAGTAGAGCAAACGTAGCATTTCACATCTGACTAAATCCCAAGAGCAGGCTAGCAAGACTACATCTCCCTCCACTTTACCTGCTGACAGTGCTTTAGTTTGCTTCATTTCCCAGGCTGAGAATAAAGGGTTTTGTGTTAAAACTTCCCTTGCAAATTAGCTTACTATCAAAGCTTGTGATGTGCCCATTTTCATCTCCAGTGATACAAAATATACAGAGGAAGACTTGACCTCCCATGACAAGACAACAGTTTCTGTCCCCATTCAGACTAAAATAATGTGGTGACTCGCCATAACATTGTCCTTCTCCCTCAACACACCCTTCTGACACAACCCGAAAAAGTCAAGACACACACATTCCTCTGATGTTAACAGAAGTCAATTTAAAAAAAAAAATTGTCATACTTCAAAAAAATGCCAGTCCTTCTGCCGTATTTTTATAGTGAAATTCTTATCATGGCTACCAGTCCTTTAAGAAAACTTCTGCCTTAAAATACCTCCCTGAAGTACCGCTAAAAAATTTCCAAATTCCCTAGGGTTCCTAAAGCCTGGTAGAGTTTGTAGGGAGCCAAGGGGTCGGCTCTGTGACCAGTATCCCTTTCTCCCTGCTTGGAACACCACCTCCTTGTGTATCATGTCCTTGAACACGTCCTTTTCCTGTAACCTTCAAATGTTCCTTATTCTTTGTCTGTTAGGAGAAGCAGAGCTCATTTTCAGGTGTGGTCCTTGAAGGATTGTGTAGCATTAAGTAATTTTGACTCAAGTGACCATAACTCACAGGTCTTAAAAATAACCTTCAAGGTGAGATCTCAGGTGAGCTGTGCCCTTAGCATGAACTGACGCTTACACTTACAGAGTCTGTTCTGCAAAGCTGTCTGCCCAGCTATTACTGCCCTTAAGATTTAAGGGTGCTCTGTGTAGTCCAGACGTACCGACAGAACACAGTGCTTACCAGCTCCTGAGAAGTCTGCGCAACGGCATGAAAAAGAGTCAGGGCAGTTTGTTAACAATACAATAATGTAGCTTTTATTATTAGCTTAAAAAAAAAAAAACTCAGTGTGGTTGTCCTTTTCTTTCCATTTATTATGGTCAGGTCTGCACTTTGGCTTAATGTATTGAGTATTATGTGCGTGTGTGTGCGCATGTGTGTTATGTATGTATATATATGTAGATTTATGCCTATACTTTAGGTATGTGGTATAAGCTGTGGATTTAAGGAGTGTTTTTCACAGCCAGAGCATAGGCACAGGATTCAGTGCATCATGTTTCTGCTCATAGCTCAGCCTCCTAGGTCACCTTGAGCTGGTTGCTCTGTCTCTGAGCTTCACTTGCCCCAGCTGCTCGGTGGGAATGGAAATGTGAACTACCACTGTAATGGGGTGTATAAGTACTTGAAATTACATTGGTTGTATGTTTCTGAAGCAAAGTCAGGGTATCTAAAAATAATATACAGTAGTAAGTCATATGACTTCAGAGGAAGAGAATAACCAGCTTTTAGTCTGTGTTACATTCAGGTATCATCTAAGAATGAAAAATGCACATTAACACTGAAGTTTCATAACATGCTTATGCCCTTGACATTTTTTCATGTGTAACTTGTTCTTCACACCCAATGAAGGGGTGGAGTGAGCTTCGGTGCTGTAAAATGTGCAGGTGATGCACCTAACTTGGTTTTGTGCATTTGTGAACATGAGAACTTACCTCAGGTTTGTGTCATTTCATCGTGTGGTGCTTAACATTTATTGTCATTTTTGTGATTTTAACCCAGACCCAGAGCACCATGGAAGCCATATCAGCTGTTACAGACCCTGGTGCTGCATTGAAGTAAACACCAGTAGTGAATTCACCTTGCCAGCAAAAGTAGCACTGCCTCAGCAGCACTTGGTGCTCTTGCATTCTTGACGCCACCTAGACATCAGCTTGGCACTGCGCGTTGTAGTGTATCGGCAGTCATCTGCCTTCTCCTTTGTAAAAATTTGCTCATCACTAAGATGAGCACAAACACGAGAGTCAGCTAATGTCCAGAGTTGACAGAAGCTGTGAAATAGAGCCAGTCATCTTTTGAAAGGCCTCTTAGAGATTGAAAAGCTTATAGGAGTTCTTGTTTCCCTTGTAGCCATTTAGAAACAGAGTTAAATTGACAGGATTTCATATTTTGTTGATGTCATCATACTCTGTGTAATAAGACATTTTATTAAAAAGAAAATCCCATACTGATTTGAAGTAGCATCTAGGCTATGTCCTGAAATGATAAAAGCTGAGAATTGTACAGATAATAGTGGTGATTCATCAAGCTGTTGTGAGAAAAAAAGCAGATGATGGAAGTAAAAATGGAGTCTCACCCTTATCTTTGAAATTTTTGGCTGTAGTCATAATATTATTTCAGTATAAAGATTTTCTCTATTCCCATAATCTGGGCATAGATTTAAAAGAAAAATTTGAAGAAAAATTCTGCTGTGCTATCTGAATAATAATGCATCAGTGCTAACAAACCTGACAGCTCCTAGTACTAGGGCTGACAGAAAAACCTAGCAATTTGAAATCACATTCGAGAGGAGTTGCAGGACAGAGAGAAGCCTCAGTCATAGCATAATTGTGGTTATACGCCAAGCATGATACAAATTTGTATTTCTTGCTTGTGTTAAAAGCCCATCTGTTAATTGTACTGTGTATTTGGCCTGCAGGTAACTTAGGTATAGGTGTCAGGGCTGCAGGATGAAGAAGCAATTCTGTTCTGTCTGAAGAGCGAAAAATTACATTTTTAAATCTATACATGTTTCAATCTATTTTATTGTGCCCTCTGGCTTTTCTGACATAGTACTCTAGCTCAGAGATAGGTTTGTCACGTTGTTTTAAAAAAAAAAAAAAAAAAAAAGCAGTTATGTCAGCTGTGTATGCATTTTGCTTGTAAAACAAAGGTCACCAAAATGTGGAGTCTAAGTTCAGAAAGGCATGCTTCTTGCTGACCTCAATATAAACATACTCTTTGGCTGACTCAAGTATGTCTGGCCTGAACACAGGTATATAAAGTGAGGCTTTCCTTGGGAGGCTTTTGGAAGAAATAAGAGGAAGTTTGTAAACGTTGGGTGACAAACACATGCAGAGCAGCTCTTCCCATGAAACTTCATGTCTCCCGTAGAAGAAGGTGGCTAAGAGAAAACTGTCTGGTTTTAAGATCTTTGCAATATTCAGAGGTTTCTAAGTTGTTCTTTTTCAAAACAGCAACGAGTTTTTTTCCCCTATTAAATGTTGTAATTCACCTTAAAATGGCTTTGGAGACAATACATGAACCACTGAGCTGCAACTTGACTGATGCCTGCTGTCCTAGGCAAGGGCATTACATGGCAGAGTGTAGAGTAGTGCTCCTGGTTACGCTTTCTTTCCATGATTTCTCTCTCTTCTGTGTGTGCAAAATGGCTCAGCTACAGCCCGAAGGGGTAGAACATGGTTCCTGTCCTCCTGAGCAGCTCATAGATGGGGCATTAGCACAGCTTTGCAGACTCTCCACATGAGATGTTTGAACCCACTTTGTGAGTGAGTGCTCAGAACTATCTATCTGTGTAAGGAAAGCAGCCCCACTGTCACCTCCAGTAGCAACCCTTTCTTAAAAAAGAGAAGAGAGAGGCAACCATCCATGCCAAGGACAATCACACAGGGATTTAAATGCAGAGGCAGGTTAAGGTGGTGGAACAATCTTGCATTGGCACCCAGATGCTGGAGAGAAGTAGGCTTCTTTCTTATGATCTCACAACTTCTTCATCCTCTACTTAGCATCCTGGCTGTTTTGAATTTTAGTTCTTCCTGGGAGATGAAATGCAAGGAACTGAGATGCTTAATTTGGGAGGTAGGTGGAATTGCACGTCATTCCAAGAGCCTAAATACCTTTGCAGAAAAGAGTCTCAAGCATTTTATGAAATGCTTAGCTTTTCACTAGTCAAAAGAGTGAAGTATTGCAAAGCACACTTTTTTCTCATGAGTGGTAAGAGCATGATATACTGTCTAGCTAATTGTTAGCAGGATATGATTATTTTTCCTGATAATATTATTACAAATGTTTCGCTAATGGAGGATTAGCAGCTAATGTACATCCATGTGCACACACATCTGTAGTACCTTCTTCAGAAACAGCTGTGTAATTCCACTTGACATTAACCAGCAAGCTGTGCATCCAAGGAGAACTGATCCCTAAAAGCCAATATCTGTCCTTGGGCATGTGACTCAAGGTGGGGGAGCGTACAGGCAATTTGAAGTTGTGTTGTAGTCTTCATCTCTTTCTGAGACATCGGTGCGCTATGTTTCTTGCATTACATCTAATTTCTGCCAGGGGCGATGAACCTCAGCCAGGGATCAGGGGCTCCAGCCACATCTGCTTCCCAAACAGTGTGCTGCTCCAGCAGCAAGGTGGGGTGATAAACAAGGTGCTGTAGCAAGCAACAGGTTATCTATCTCCCAGGTAGCAAGTCAGTGAAAGGTTGATAAAAACAACAGTACCGGGAATGTCTGAACCCGCTTATTATCA
The DNA here is from genome assembly GCA_013399115.1 of Anseranas semipalmata. NCBI lineage: Eukaryota > Metazoa > Chordata > Aves > Anseriformes > Anseranatidae > Anseranas > Anseranas semipalmata. The sequence continues at coordinate 238,552 of VXAA01002127.1, forward strand.
CAATGGTGGTTGTAGTAAAACAGATCACCAAACAGCAGTCTGCAGGGAAGAAATGAAGTCCTGATGTCTTTTTCCACTCCTTCCTCAAACCTGCAGCTGAGTCAAAGGCCCACAGTAGAAGAGCTACGTGAGAGGAAGATCCTCATCCGCTTCAGCGACTATGTGGAAGTGGCAGACGCACAGGACTACGACAGGAGGGCGGACAAACCGTGGACACGACTCACAGCTGCCGACAAAGTAAGTGGAGCAACGTGGGGAAAGCCATGACCTGAATAGCTAGAACATGTCGTGGCAAGCAGCACCCCTCAGGTCCCACAGCCATCAAGGGAGAAACCTCCATCCGAGCTCCCTTCCCAGCATGCCTGTGGTTTCTTCTCAGTTCACAAGGTTTGTTGTTGGAATTATAAATCTTTGGCAAGAAGGCGCCTGTATGTGTGGAAACCTAGCAGTGTTACACCATTTGAAGAGAGGAGAGAATATCAGGCCCTTTGAGGAAAAGTCTTGATGGCAGCCCTGTGGTATTTATTCATTGATTTTTGGTCTTGCCACATAATCCTGCCAGCTGAGAGCACCTGCAAGCAATTTTCCGCAAGACAGACCTAACAGAGCAGTGTGGCAGCAGCACGTGACAGAACTGAGCAGGCCTGGGTGCAAAAATGCCAGCAGGTCAAATTGGCAAAAAGCACCTCCAGCCTCATGCACCAATGCACCCTCATGCACCCAATGCTCACCTGTCCTCTGAGCATTGGTGGCACCTCCATGAAGTAGTGTCTGGTGTTGCCACTGGTGGCAGAGGGGTTCAATTGCTGGCAAATGATAGCAGTCACATCCTGAGGGTCTTAATGGTGCCTCAGGAAGGTTTAAATGCTTTATAGCAGCTGTAAGAAAAGAGGACTATGAGCCTCGTCAGTGACTGCTGTGCTTTACAGTCACTCTGTGATGCACATGTAATTTTAAAGATATTCAGGTACGTGAATTTAAGCCCTGTTTATGTCTTTGCTGTGGGACTCATGCAGCGATGGAGACCATGATGTCCAGTGTTCAGAGCAGGAAGAGCAGGAATCCTGGCCATGCCACTCATCTATGGTGTTCTTGGTTTTGTTCACAGAGGAAAAGACAGCCATTTTTATTTGTTTAATTTAACCAATGGACTTGTGTAGTTTTGTAACCACTGTTTTTCTCCTTGATAGAGGCTCTTTTCAGTTTAGCTTTCAGATAAGTTAATGTAGCATGAACTAATCTGAAAAAAAAGGAAAAAAATCTTCCTCTGGACTGTCCACAAACTGTAATAATAGTGGGTTAAATTAGCTTTTCCCAGTTTACCTCCACATTGGACAATATTTTAGTCAACTGACTTAGCGGATCTATCAGTTATATTCTCCCAGTTGGTAGATGAGGCAGGGAATATCCAACCAGTTCTGTCATCTTAGAGAGATCTCTGTCTGGGATGAAAGGCATGGAGAGACTTCATCGGGGAAAGCAGAAGATTTGGTGTCCAGAGAGGTCCTTTGTCATCCTGTGTCTGTGAAAAGACCACATATTGAATATCACTATTAAATGTAGCCTGGTAAAGAATTCAATATAAAGTACTTTGAGGTCACTTTTTCTTCTTTATAATACATTTGCAAGGTCAATACACACATCAAAGGGCTCAAGTTCTCCAAACGAACCTTTTCTCAGCAAAGCAGAAGAAGAAAATATGTTTGTCATTCTAATACCGATGTCCTTTATGGCATAAGGAAGCAGATATATATTCTTTTTCTGTGTTTGGGTCATCTGAGTGGGTATTCTGATTTCTGCCATTCAGATCACCTGCTTTTCCCCACCACTGTGTCCTCTGTTGTAAAAAATGGTCAGACAAATTGGAAGCAACTCAGAAATACCTGACAAAGCTGCAACACCCTATAAAAGATTATTTTCTTCCAAAACTCTGATTCAATAACTGTCTTCACTGGTTGGCACAGACTAGATTTATTGCAAAAACAGATTTTAGTAATAGGCTTTGTTGTTTCTCAGTAAATCTTTCTCTGTGTGCTGGATCTGGGAACTGTGTTCAGTCTGGCTTCATCTTTACCAAGTCTGACTGTTGGAGGAATAAAAAGGGCACTTTTAAATCTCACCAGCAGTTGAGGGATGCAAAGGGTAATAGATTTCAGACCTTGTGGGAGTCAGCAGCCCGTGTGACCTCCTTCACAGTCGCTTAAGCAGCAAATTGGTCTGCTGAAGGTAGGCCCTTGAGCTGCTGCATAACCATCTCTCTGCCCTGATGGATGGAGGCAGAGCCTGACAGACATTTCTAAAGTTAATAAAAAAGCAAAGCTGTGTAGAATGAGCACAAGGGACCTTTTCTGTAGATCACACACACAAGATCTATCACTTAGGGCTTGTCCAGACAAAGGTAGTTGGTGACTGGATCAGTGGCTGTTGCAGAAGCCCTGTTTTGGGCTCATGCTCTTTATACTGGTTTAGATTTCCTTAATCAAGAAAAAATCCCTACAGAAACGAACACTGCTTTCAGCCGCTGATGCTGATGTTCTCAGCAGTGGTGCACACCTTGGAGTCGTGGGAGCATTCAGCCACAGCAGCACCTTGCACATCCTCTCCATATGCTTACAGCAAGGCCTGCTTCTGAGCTACAGATATCACAGGGCCATCAGAAGCCTGAAATTTGGGACTTGGGACTTGAGCCAGTACTGCTGAGTGCCCTCTCCACCAAGAAGCTGAGTCCCTCCAAGTCACCCCCTTCTTCTTCAATATTTCCCTTCCTGTCACTCATCCCTAGTTTTCTTCTTCCCCACGGACAAACCGCAGAGGCTGTAGGTAACCATTTCTCCTGCTGATGCTGAATGCAACCACCTGAGGCTAGTTTTCTGCTGGATTAGAGCATTGGATCCGTTCAGCATGTGGCACAGCTGGGTCAGAATGGAGGAGGAGGGCAGAGAGCACAGCCCAAGGCAGAGAGAGGGGCCAGGGAAGCCAGGTCAACCCCTTTTCCTTTCAAGTAAGCTCAGCCACTTTAGGTGGCTTCACCAGAGGAAATTCAGGGCCACATAAAGGAGGTAGACGTCTCAAATACGAAGCGGGCGAGATCCAGCAACACTGAGTTTACTCACAGTTCAGCTCTGAAACAGAACACAGTGTTTGAGAAACTCTGGTGCACCTTTTTTTTTTTCTCATGCTTATGCTAATTTGGATTTTGTACATGAAAGTGTTTACATAATAAGTCCAAATTGGGTTTTGTATCTGCATTGTCTACAATACATTTTCAAATTGATCCATCCCACTGCAGCATTTATCTCTTTCCCTTATGCAATTTAGAACATGTTTATCTTCTTTTCTTTCTACATTTTAAAGTCTTTTTTATGTTTTCTTCTTTCTCTCTGATAATGTTATCTATCTGCTTCACTTTTAATATATTGTTTTGAAAACAAAGTGAACTTATTTTGATCTCTCTCATTTATACATTTATGAGCTTATTTGTCTCTTGCAGGCAGCCATTCGAAAAGAACTTAATGAATTTAAAAGCACTGAAATGGAAGTTCATGAATTAAGTAGGCATCTAACAAGGTAAGTTGAGATTTTTTTTTTAAGAGTAGCAATGAATACTGTTTTCCAAAAAAAAAAAAAAAAAAAAAAAAAAAAAAAAAAAAAAAAAAAAAAAAAAAACTGCAGCCATTTCTTGAGCACCCTATAAGCTCTAGACACCATTTAGAATTACAGGCTGTCAAAGAAACACAGATGAACTCACGCTGCCCTATTACATGGCTGTATGCAGGCACATGCCATCATCTGTGTAATAAAGTGTAACCTCCTTCTATTTTAAATCATCATGCTCTAGTGCATGTCAGTTCTTCTGATACCAAGGGTAAATAGTGTTGATGTCTGAAGAGCAGATGGACAGGGAACTGTTGTAGAGCAAGTACATAGAAAGGGATGAATGAGTGAGCACAAATCAAATCCTGTTGAGTGTATGGGCTGTTCCCTGCTATGTGCTCCCATGCACAGATCTTTTAGTCCTGTCCTCCACGTCTCACCATAGGCAGTGCAGTGGGGAAGTAGCCAGGACAGCATTATAAGAAAGGCACTATTTTTTTTTTTACACTATTAGGCACTTGGGGTTGAAAAGGTACAGAGTGAATTAATTATCCATGACCCCAAACTAACAACTCTCCTCTCCAACGGGCTAGGGCCAAGGCACACTGGCAGGTTAGGACACTGCCTGGCAGAGAAGGACCTGGGTGTGCTGGTTGACAGTCGGCTGAATATGAGCCAGCAGTGTGCTCAGGTGGCCAAGAAGGCCAACGGCATCCTGGCTTGTATCAGGAACAGTGTGGCCAGCAGGACTAGGGAGGTGATTGTCCCCCTGTACTCGGCTCTGGTGAGGCCGCACCTCGAGTCCTGTGTTCAGTTTTGGGCCCCTCACTACAGGAAGGACATCGAGGTGCTCGAGAGAGTCCAGAGAAGGGCAACGAAGCTGGTGAGGGGTCTGGAGAACAAGTCTTACGAGGTACGGCTGAGGGAGCTGGGGTTGTTCAGCCTGGAGAAGAGGAGGCTCAGGGGTGACCTTATCGCTCTCTACAGGTACCTTAAAGGAGGCTGTAGTGAGGTAGGGATTGGTCTCTTCTCCCACGTGCCTGGTGACAGGACGAGGGGGAATGGGCTCAAGTTGCGTCAGGGGAGGTTTAGGTTGAATATTAGGAAAAACTTCTTTACCGAAAGGGTAGTTAGGCATTGGAATGGGCTGCCCAGGGAAGTGGTTGAGTCACCATCCCTGGAGGTCTTTAAAAGACGTTTAGATGTTGAGCTTAGAGATATGGTTTAGTGTGGGCCTTGTTAGAGTTAGGTCAGAGGTTGGACTAGGTGATCTTGGAGGTCTCTTCCAACCTGAACGATTCTGTGATTCTGTGATTCTGTGAATGACTTCTTCCTTCTCAATAGCTAGGCAGACTATGCTTATGTATTTTTTCTGACCTAAGATTTACTTTTGCTTGCTGCAGGAGAATCCTGTTTTCACCCCTCCAAAGACCTGGGGTCCCTGGTCTTCACTGTTAGTCATTATCTGTTAGTCATTCCTGGTCTGTCCTCCTTCCTTCCTCTAGTCTTTCACCTTGTTCCCATGAAACAGAGATTCCCAAGCAAGTTCTTTCCTCGAATGGGCTAAAGTTGCGTCAGGGGAGGTTTAGGTTGAATATTAGGAAAAACTTCTTTACCGAAAGGGTAGTTAGGCATTGGAATGGGCTGCCCAGGGAAGTGGTTGAGTCACCATCCCTGGAGGTCTTTAAAAGACGTTTAGATGTTGAGCTTAGAGATATGGTTTAGTGTGGGCCTTGTTAGAGTTAGGTCAGAGGTTGGACTAGGTGATCTTGGAGGTCTCTTCCAACCTGAACGATTCTGTGATTCTGTGATTCTGTGACACTTTACCTAACAGTCTCTGTTGAGTCGCTCTGGCTTTGATTCTGAGATGAACCGAACTCCTGGAAGTTCAGCTGAAGTCAGGCCCGTGCAAATCAACATTAACTCATGCTTACAGATGTGCATTAAAGACCAGTGTTAGGTATTCAAGACAATTGAGAGTGAGATCTTGTGCAAAACTGGAGCTGCCCTTGTATTAATACGTTCAGCAGATAGGTGCTCATAAAAAAAATACAGTTAACACTTTTAAGAAAAATACAGTAAAGCTTAAGGCAAAATTAATTTTGTATTAGAGGATTTTTCTGTGTATAAATTAATAATTATATTAAAATTCACCACATGTATTATACATATATCCCCTTGCAGAAACAATATATCTTCTACTTCCAGTCATGTGAGGATGATTGCATGGGGGTGTGTAATAACGAAGGGCTGCTAGAGACAAGCAAGCTGCCTTTGAGAGCCATGAGGTCTGGAAGAAGCTTTGGGGCATGCAGTGGGCCTAGATCCATTGAACCTGGTGACTGAGGCATTGAAGGACATTTGGCTCACTATGTCCATCCGCCAGGAGAGAAGTATCAGTGACTAACTTACAAAGGATGAGGCCATTTAAAAGGAGTGGGGAGCTACAAGGAGTTAAGCTCCATTGACTTCCATGAGGCATTTTAGCATCCCACAAAATTAGAGACTGGTTTAGTTTTCCAGGAGGTCTCTCCACCTGCTTGGCTTTTGCAGGTTTCTGGGCAGTATTTTGCTTCTCGTCCACTGCTGGGGTGAGCAGTCACCCTTTGAGGTATGCTCAGTTTGTGTTTGAAAGCTACCAAGTGGCTTTGACCCCATTCGAGTCTGAGTCACGCATACTCAGAGCTACAGCTAATACAATAGAAATTGGAATAAGGGTTTGTCTGAAGTTCAACAGGACTTATTGGTTAGACAAGTGGCCTCAGGGAACATGCACTTGAAGGAAGCACACTTAAACAAAAGAGAGTAATTCCCTTAAACAAACTTAGATAAATCACCATTATAAACTCATTAGCAAGGTAATGAGCTATTCATGTCATTAAGCAGTGGCATGAGCTGGGCAAAGAATGTGAGTGTTGCTTTCGTAGTGGGACAGATTAATTCAAAAAACTTTTTCAAAAAATTGAAAAATCAAACCTTAAAAAATACATTTGCCCAGCTGACGACCATGAGCCTCCTAACTGTGCACTTGCAGAAGGGGTGGCCATTTGAGCCCTGCTTGTCTCTTTATCCACAGGCATTAAGGAATAATACTTGAACTGTATATAAATCATCTTTCTGCATGAAGAACATAAGGTTTGTCTAAACCAAGCAATTGTTTTGGAGTCAGGCATGGTGTGGCTTGAAGGAGGACTAGCTCATCTGAAATGACTCACACCAGGACCTAGCAGGGTGGACCAAAGCTTCTCAGTGTTTTTGGTAGATTTGAGTGCAAACTGCTAATGCCTGTGAACTGTGAGTCTGGTGAGGACCAAGGAAGTTTCAATGTGTGTTCTGGGTCCACAATGCCAGTGTGGCTGATGTCAGTACTGCATTAATCCAGCTGCCTAATTTTGTAACTAATTTGTAGAAATTAGTTCTCCATTTTTGTGCGTACAACACACACATGAGGATATTATCTTACTGCTTCTCTTTTTTTTCTGCTTGCATTTTAGGTTTCATAGACCGTAGCAGTTCAATTCTACCTGACTACTATGCCATCTTCAAAACATAACTAAAAGGAACCATAAGTGCTGGTATTATTCACTTCCCTGTTACGTACAATGTAAATCTTCCGAACTGCCTTTTTTTAAAAAAAGAAAAAAGAAAAAAGAAAGAAAAAAAGAAAGAGTAGAAAATAAATATTTAAAAAAAAAAAGAAAAAATTGTATATACATGTGATGGGTACTGCAGCATCATCAGATCTGCTGGTTCAAGCTTCAACAACAGAAAATACCCCTGGTGGGAATCATGCCAAGACTTGGCATCTATGTATAAGACTTTCCTGGCATGTGGATTTGCCATACATATTCAAGCCCAGCTGGTGGGGCATCCATTATTTTGTCTTCAGACACCCCTCATCCTGACAAGCCTCTGTCGTCAACTCAAGAGTCCTGAGATAGTGTTCAGGGAATCACTGGCCTGGGTGATGTCTCCGACAGACCTGCACCTATCGCACTAAAGCACTTCCTTATACCAAACACCCCGTTCAGTCTGCGAGCACCTTACGAGAACGGTAAAGGAGCAGAACTGCTCTACGGGCCACCCCATCTGCGAGTATCATCTGACTACAAAGGCATTTGCTTTCCCTGGAGAACTTTATGGCAGTGGTTGGCTCCCAAGAAGAAAGGCATCATCTGTAAAGAACAAGACTCCCTGCTGAAGGCTACTTCTAGCAACCGTTTAGTTTTCATCACTTTCGAGTATAATTTTTCTAAACCCAGGTATGAACCCAGCAGCAGTAAGCTACAAGAACATTGAGGACAAACAAGCAAAACCCATCTCTTCATAGTCACTGCATGGCATTTGCTCAGCTTGTAGTTTGTTTTTAATGCCCAAGCCTCATGATTGTGTGAGAGCCAACGCACCTCCAGCAGCAAGACAGACCAGGATACCCACCTACTCTGCAGAGAGGGCTCACAGCAGGAAGAACCGGGACTTTGATTTGGGATAGCTAGCTTCCCTGTATCAGGTGTTTAAAGAACTGGTCCAAAACTTGTACTGAGAAAAGCATGACAGTGTGTTACCTGGCCTAACAGAAGGAGTCTGTTGCACTGGTATGGATGGTGGGACTTGTCACTGGTACCTGCAGATGAGGCATAAGGACAGAAATCCAGGGATGTTCTGTTTTGGTTTTAATTTATTTTTATTATAGTGGTTTAACACACAAACTGACCAAGTAGGGCTCAGAGAGCTGGACGCTCTGGGCCTGGTTTACCTACCAACTTAAGCATGTGCTTGACACTAAGCAAGCATGCAAATAGTCTCACTGAATTTAAGAATAGATCTCACAGGCTTAATTGAAGACACATTTAAGTGCTTTTCTGAACCTAGGCCAGCGCCTTCCAGATTCAAGTCCTTAACTAGTATAATGCCAGCAAGCTTGGGTAAACATTGTCTAGGATTCCTTTCCAGATCTTATAAGAAACTGTTATGCCATGTTTTGGATCAGTGATCCAAAGCACTGTAGCAACGTTACTGTAGGAAGTTCCAGATTATTACTTCAGGACACCTTTTTTGCTCTGTAATAGCTATTTTGCTTTGAAAGTATGAACAGAGAGGCCAAAGTTTTTTTGAACTACAGCATTGCTATTTCTGTTATTTTATGATTTTGTTCCTTTCTTGCTGTCTTCCATGCATCTATCCACTCTTCTGTATTCCCTCTCCACCTCCCCTGCTGCCACACTAACATTGCCCTTTACTGATTGCGGGCTGAGAGGCATCTTGCACATGAGCATTTTCTGGCCAATGCTACATAATGCCAGTAACTCCTGCCTCATCTCAGGCTTCAGTCTCATTCCTCTGGTCACAGGAGTAAAGCAAAAGAACCTGCACGTAGCCCATGGAGTCACCCTAGCACTCAGCCTGCCTAAATGACACTGGCAGGAGGCTAACAGACTCCATTTACGCTTAGCAGTGGTACTCACAAGATTACCTCACAGATCTGCACTCCATTGGAGACAAGAGGAAGCATTTCATTCTCATCTGTGGCCATCCTTGCAACACAATGGACTATTAAAGAACAATTGGCTGCTGTAGGGTGTAAGAGAGATGCTACAAAGGAAAGTAAAAAACAGCTGGTTTTCTCATTTTTGAGGCAGCTTGCCTGTGATGTGATACTCTTCCCAGACCAGGTAATGAGTTCCAAATAAATACAGAGTGATTTCTGTATCACCAGCTCACAGTGGCTTTAGATACCTGGTCATCAGTAGTGAGAGCCTGTAATGTGAAATATTACCAGCTCAGTGCAGCAGAGACAGAGCACTTATAGCCAGGAATATACTGCTTTGTGGTTATGTTCCTGAAAAGCTGGGGTTCGTGGTTTTTAAATTTATTCGCATGCACATGTAACAAGACCACATTACAGGCTTTAAATGTTTTTTTCCCCTTTAAAAAGGGAAAACAAAACTCTAGGCTTTTGGCCACACACATTGCATTAAAGAAGGGCTCTGCAACATAGCTGTTTTTGAAGAGCAACAAGCCCTTATGTTCCCGGTATAGAGCCCATACCCTCCCTGGCATCATTAGCTGAGAGGGTCAGCGTGAAAAGGAAGGAGACTATTTAAGGCACAGTGGTGACAAATCACAGGGAAGGAGGAAAGTAAGGAGGAAAAAGTGAGATTTTTTTTTTTTAATTTTACGATTAAAATGAAGAGGAAAGAGGTAGAAGAAGCAGGCTGCTGTTGTCAATGCTAGAGTCTGCAGGGGAGCGGGTAGTCTGTGGGCAACATCTCTCCAGGTACTGCTACTGTCCCTCAGGACATGGACCCCAGAAGTGCCCACAGCTGCCAGTCTGGTAGCCTAAAAAACCCTTGGGTAGTGGTTGAGGAGCATAATAGCCAAGTCCTGGGTAAATGCTAGACGTTCCCCAGCCACCTTGCCTTCAGCGGATGAGCCCAAGGCAAGTCCCTGCTGACCTCTTAGCAAGCTGTCCCCATGGCAGCTATGTGTGGCAATGCTTTTTAATTTTTTTTTATGATGTCAACTCCTACCTGCCTGAGCAGACACCAAGACACAGTGGAAGAACTGCCATATTTCTCCCAAATTGCAAGTATAGCTTATTACTGGAAAGGGACAAGGAGGAGAAAGAAGCCATACAAAGCGTTTGACACTAGTAAGCATCACAGAACTGACACTTCACCTGGCTTTAGCTTCAGTGGTTTGGGGTATTTTGCAAAGTTACCCTTTGGCAAGGCATTCTTCAACAACCTTTCAGTGCCTGAACACTGCAGCATGTCCTCAGTTTGCACACCCAGCTCTGTCATTCGTGGGAAGTTGCGACCAGACTGGGGAACAGCTAGTCTTTTTTTTAAATCTGTTCTCTTGAGCACTTGGTTTTCTCATCTGTGAAAGCCATCTCTACCAGAGCAAATAGCTGTAATTCTGTTGGGAGAGGAAAAAAAAGTCACGATTCCCCCATCCCCCATAAAGCTGGATTATGTGAAGGAAATAAAGATAACAGTGCTGCTGAAGACTCAGTTAACACCAGTCATCTTCATTAATATTAGGAAGAGATTAACAGCAGTAATAAAGAAATTACATCAGATTTAGAGAATGGAAAGTCAACACAGAACAAAAATTGCTATTCTAACCATTGGTCTCCAGGGCTGATAGTGGATGTAATACACTAGAGTCAAGGAAAAAAAACATTTTGGTTACCTACTGAATCCTGATGTGTTATTCATACTTAAAATGACCAAGTAACGTGATGTCTGTCCTACAGCCTATGGAAAGATGTGCTGGNGAATAGCAACTGCAAAACTTCTAGAGAAAAGTTTTGTTTGTTTGGAAAAGAAAAAAGTGATGGTGAGGCAACACAACGCTGGCATCACCCTCCCACCTACAACCTTGCCAGGAGGGGACTATAGGGACATGGTGATGTATTTATGACTAACAGGGAAGGTCAGCATCGTGGCCTTTCCCCACCCTACACCCCACTGGTTAGGTACTTGCAAGCTAAAACAGTCTTTGGCTCCAAGTTCCCTGGGACTGGGCTCAGGCTAGCTTTTGTGCCTAGACAATCCCTAGTGCACAGTCTAGACATTACCAGAAGAGAAAGAAGGGGGGGAGAATATAATAGACCTTTATTTTTAACTGTGTTATGTTAATTGAAACTAGGTAAGCCCGTTATACAAATATATTTCAGCCTAAGGCTTACGTGTAACCACAGCACTTTGTCATCACTGCAACTAGACACCAAACCCACCGTCCATTATTTCTACAGTGCCATCTGTACAGTGGAAACACTATAAAGCAACAGAGTGGGAGCACTTCCAACCTGCCTAGTGAATGCTTGCACTCACAAATACACAGGAAAAAAAAGGGCAAGATGGAAACCCATAGTTACATGTGAACAGGGGCTCCTTAACGTGCCTGCAAATAAAATCACTTTGTATAGCCATGGGAGATGACTAGGCTAATAAAAATCAGGAAAGAAAAAGGGGGACAAATAATTTTTCCCAGGTGTTCAGTCTGCTTGAGCTTGGAACAACTTCTGTAAACAAAGAGGAGGTGACGGGCACATTACCTGCTTTCCCATGTGTCCCAGGTACTCCTGCACCAGTTGCATTTGCCAGTTGATATCCAAGTGTATGTATATAGATTGTCTTTGTATAGGAGTGAGTGTGGTGGCTGTCAATCATGTGCTCTTCCAGTATTGTAATTTAACAGATTATGGCTGTATGAAAACAATGTAAATAACTAGAAAAAAATTAAACTGGATCTCTATGTCCTAGTTTTTGTACATACTGAAACTGCATGGTATTTAAATTATTGTTTGTCTCTGATGTATGCAGTTTCTTAAAAAAAATCGTTGGAAAAAAAAAAAAAAAAGCATTCCTGTGTCTGTGTATTTTATCACCCTCTGTCCCAGTGACTGATACAGTAGCAAATGGATGCAGGTGAAGATAGCCAGCCCTTCTGCTGCCAGCCCGGCTCAGCACTTCAGCTTCGCAGCTGCAATGACGCAGCCCATGCCCACTCCTCAGCGGGGAGCGAGGCGCAGAGCCAGACTTACCAGAGCAGATCTGTGGGACGTTGCATTGGCTGAGCCTCTCGTGCTGCCTCTGTGAGCTGGTTCAGTGAAGGTGGGCAGAGGACGATGCCTGGCACCTCAGCTGCTAAAGCTGTACCCAACACCAGGCTAATGAAGAGAGAGAACAAAGTCAGCAGTCTGCATTTCAGGCCTCCGTTTAGTGACAAGGGGCGGAGAAATTTTCTTCACAAGGCTAAGCATGTACCTTCAAACAGTTTCACTACCCTCCTGCATGAAGTACAGGAGGTAACAGATACTCTTAGGCTATTTAGTTTTCATAATTGATGGTGCAAAGGTTCTGACCCCAAAGATACTGTTGTCACCCAGCATCCTCACCATCACTGGCAGGTGGGAGCAGCTTCCCTGCTCTAATGCATATGGAGGCTTCCAATCACACAAAAATGAGAGGCCCGTATACTTTAACTGACCAAATCCTGCTAATTTGCATTGTTGGTGTGGATACACACCATGATCAAAAGGCTGGTACTTTGGCTTTGGGCTGCTTTGTTTCCATTTGGGTAAATTTTCACTGGCCTCCTTTCAGTTGTCATGAGTGTGTATTTCCATTCTAGCAGCCAACAAGTCTGTAGCTATCCAGTGAGGTTTGGATAAATAAGTAAAAAAAAAAAAAAAAAAAAACTTGTTTTTGACTAAAGATCCCCTTTCCCCCAACTAGTTGCAGCTTCCAAAGCAGGATTATATAGTGTTTTGGTTATACGTGGTAATTTCCATGCTTTAAAAAGAAAAACATGGGTGAGGCTACATTGTACAGGGAATGTGAGAACATATCCAATCTCTTGCACAAAGATCCCTACACAAGGTCTGTATTTTTACGTTTTGACAAGCATTTCATAAAACTGGCCTAAGGAAAGAGACAAGTGTGTCTTCAGTAAAGTCCATGTAATTACTAGCAATCAAATTGCAATCTAATGCCATCTGTAGGCAAGAAATGAAGAGGAGGGTTGGAAAAAAAATAAAATCAATTCTCCATTAAGCAGGCAGCCCGCAGTGACCAGCTCAGCAAAGTGTTTATGCTACCTTTATCAGCTGCTTCAAACGGCTTCAGAAACATGACCTGTGACTAAGCCCACAGAAACACCCAACAGCCAGGTACAGCCTGAAATCACTCTGTTGCAACATTCATTTTTAATGGGACATAAGATACAATAATCTCTATTTTAGCATCTATTTGATGGGTGTCTAATTTTTACATACATGGATACATTAACCCTGAGAGGTAGGAAGTAGAAATACCTCTAACAACCAGTATAGAGTGTAAAAGCTAGATAATACACACACATACACAAGAGCTAATCTTCAGTCCAAAATAATGACTACTAGGCATCTAAATGCCAGCAGAAAATCTAGCCAAAACAAACAAGTCTGGTTCTACTGCACCTTACGTAAGTGGGACACTGCAATCTGCTCCATTAGGAGAGCCAGTCTGTGACCCCTGATTTGGAAGGTGAGAGTCAGCACCCAGGAAAAAGGAACCTGAATGTCCTCAGGCTGTGAGGCGCAGGAGTTGCAACCCCAGGTGAGAAGCTCTTCCACCCCTACTAACGCTGGACCGCTGTGGGGGAACAAACCCCAGTCCCCAGGCTGCAGGCAGCACTCCCTGCAGCAGCTGTACAGGACACTCACTCAGGCCGATGCTGTTCCCAGGTCTCCAGTCAGTCATCTACCACCTGGATGAACCATCAGCATGAGAAAGAGGAGCAACTCCATTCCTCCACACTCTTGTCATCCCATCAAAGCCTGCCCAACAGAGTGCATTTCACTGCATCACCCATTCCTTGATACCAGCTTGCCCTTCCCAGCGGCAAGGCAGACAGGTCAGCACACAGCAGAAGAGAAGGGCTCTTCAGGACAGGGATTTCCAGTCAGTAAAAACATACCTAAGCACCATCAAGACTCATGGGCCTGCGTAACTCCCTTACATTGTAAAGGTATCGCCCCATGCAATTACAAGAACCGGTATTTACCCAATTGTCTCCTATCCACATAAACCTGCTCCGTACCACTGTTACTTTATCAACCCCTGAGTTATTATCTCAGCCACTTTTCTCTACACACTCTCCTGCTTTTCTTTCCATGTTTTCGTGCCCCTCACTAGAGTTCAAATCACTCATCATTTTTCAGACATCATCCTCTGACATCTGCTATTACTTGTCTTATCTGGAATTTCCATCACATGTTTGGACTTTAACTGAACAAGAACTAGTGCATGCAACATGGGAGAGCACAGACGTGGCATTCCTCTAAAACTCTCTGGAGAGAAAGTACTGCTTGAGGGGAGAACTGGACCAAATTAAGCTTATTTTTCTTGTTTGCAATGTCCACAAAGATATTTGGCAGGGGTAGACTAGAGAGGGGAGCTTTCACTCTCCAAAGTGAATGCTTCAGAGTTGTTTCTATTGTCTCAGGGAAAGAAAAGAAAAAAAAAAAAAAAAAAGAAAAAACCTTAGCAGCTAGTTCTATATGGACAAGTGTGCAGCAAGCAGTTACATACTCAGCCAGTCAAGCAGAAATAATGTAAATAAAACCAAAAAATATTCATTTTCAAGGTTCTCAGGAAAGAAAAACAATGACCATCAGATGACTCGTTACCACACTTCTGCAATGACACGGAGCTAGCAGTAAACAAATTGGAAAGCTAACCCTTTTCTAGAATTAGAATTACCCCATGTCCTATCACTACAATCCCTGACAAAGACTCCCTCCCCAGCTTTCCTGTAGTCCCCCTTTAGGTACTGGAAGACCATTATAAGGTGTCCTTGGAGCCTTCTCTTCTCCAGGCTGAGCAACCCCAATGCCCTCAGCCTGTCTTCACAGGAGAGGGGCTCCAGCCCTCTGATCACCCTCGTGGCCTCCTCTGCGACTCGCTCCAACAGGTCCATGTCCTTCTTGCGGCCCTTCTGGGGGCCCCAGAGCTGAACGCAGGACTGCAGGTGGGGTCTCACGAGAGCAGAGCAGAGGGGGATCACCTCCCTCAACCTGCTGGCCACACTTCTGACGCAGCTCAGGATACAGTTGGCTTTCTGTGCTGCAAGCACACACTGCTGGCTCACGTTGAGTTTTTCATCAACCAACACCCCCAGGTCCTTCTCCTCAGAGCTGCTCTCAATGCATTCTCTGCCCAGCCTTTGTTTGTGCTTAGGATTGGCCTGACCCAGGTGCAGGACCTTGCACATGGCCTTGTTTGTATGCCAAACTCCAGGCTGATTACAACTGCTAGAGGCACAGACCAAGGCCTCCCAAATGGTGGACTCTGCTCTAAGTTGGGACTACAAAGGCATCTCACTTGGACTTCAACCCTGCTCATCCCATGATGGGGACAGTGACAGCTCACATTTTGCTGTTCTCCTGCTCTCTTGGGAAGTAGGCCTCAGAGCTAAAGCATTATGCTCAACTTAGCAGACATCACCAAAAATTAACTGGGCATAAGCTAGCCAGATTCATACTTTCAGTCTTTTGGGAATTCAGTAAGCTTTTTTTTTTTTTTTTTTTTTTGCATGAACTGTATCCCTCATAAATCCACAGTAAAAGCTGCATATTAGATATACACAAATGTCTCTCACCAGATCATTGAAAGAAACATGGCATTAAGCCATTATCTATCCTCTAAAGAACTCCCCTTCTTCAGCATAGCCCAGAATAAATAATACGTTAAGTTAAAGAAACACTCCTGCTATTTCCTTGTACATGAAACTTAAAAAGCTGTACATGAACTTCAGCTGATACTGAAATGAAGCAGCACTTGCAGATCCATCCCACTTACACTGAAACGTTTAACTAAAAATACTGTTGTTCCTGTGGTAACATGAACATTTTTACTGTGCGTGTGATGAAGCACTGGCACAGATTGCCCATAAAGGTTACAGCATCTCCATCCTTTTAATACTCAAAAGCTGCCTGGACATGGTCCTCAGCAACTGGTTCTAGGTGGCTCTGCTTGAGCAGGGGGATTGGACCAGATGACCTCCAGAGGTCCCTTCCAACCTCAACCAGTCTGTGATTCCGTGCCAGTAGATCTTTGTCTCTCCTGTCAGAGCAGCTCCAGGGTGTTCCTATGGATAGAGAAGGCTTTTGTAAATTGAAAATGAAAGAACAAAAAAGAGTTTGGAGCCTTCAGTCAAATAGTGATTGGAGGAACACTCACTGACAAGTCTGAAAGCAGCAACACTAACTGGCACTTCTAATCTTGATTCAGGACATCTCTCTTCACAGAATATGAGTTATTGATCCCCTTTCAGGAGTGAAACTGCTAAACACGTTCTGTATCATCAGTGCTTGTTTTTTTTTTTTTCTTTGTTTTTCTTTTTAATAAGTAATCTGCAGTGTAAAGGCTTGAGTAATGCATACATAACTTATTTTTTGTAAGCTCTGCAGCCTAAGGGAAAAATGTTCAAATAAGCAATTTCTCAAACTGTACCAGTGGCGATTATTTGAAAAATGTGTGCATTGAACATTACAGAATGCAGTGCTGTTATTCACAGAATGTATATACTCTTTCCTATCCACATTACCCAGTTCTCATGCCTCCAGTAGAAAAACAAACTCCTTTCTGAAGTGTACTAAATGGATTACGCTACACTACAAGGCAGACACAGCAATGGCTTTCAAAGCAGACACAAACAAGCTTTTCCTGAATGGGGTAGGCTCAGGCATCTCAGGAGCATTAACGGCAGCATCTCAAAATCTAGCACAGATTATCTACCCAGGTTTTCAGGTGTAACCTGAGCTGAGCTCCATGCTTCCCCAGCTTACCCGTTAGAAGGTAAACCTGAACTCCTTTAAAACAAAAGTTAAGATCCTAAAGTATCTGAAGTCTGCACTGAGTGCAAGCTAAACACACTCTGAACAACAGTCAGCACACTTGGCATACTAAGCATCTCTGAGCCAAATGACTAAACAACACATTCGTATATAAAATTCCCTGGTCTATGCAAGATGAAGAAATATAAATTTTACACATTTACAGGATTAGTTCTCCAACAAACCTATATCAATGGCTAATCACTCTCCGTTTTTACGTACATCATAAATTACATTTCTGTATAAAATTTATTTTGAAACCTAAACCAAACAAGAATTATAACAGATTTAAGCAACAACAAATAAATGTAGTAAATATGAAATATCTATGCAGCCCCTGAGCCAAATATTCAGTGGTATTGTTTATTACTTGCCTGCAATTCTGAATTATATTTACTCCTTTCACAGATTTCCTCCATACTTGCCTGAAGTTACATTTCAGTATAGGAGAGATCATAGGAGAATTCAAGTCGGAAAGGACCTCAGCATGTCTCCAGTCCAACCTCCTGCTTGAAGCAAGGCCAGCTACAGGATGAGACCAGGTTGTTCAGGGCTTTGACTAGCTGGAACTTGGAAACCTCCAAGGATGGAAACTGCACAGCCTCTGTGAGCAACCTGTTTGACTGCTTGACTGTCCTCATGGGGAAAAACCTTTTCCCTATAGCCCGTCAGAAAATCTTTTATTTCAGCTTATGCCTATTGCCTTTTATTCTCCCACCTAGGTGAGCCTGGCTCCACCTTCTTGTTAACCTCCAGATGCGGTCAGAGTGCTGAGCAGGGGAGGACAACCCCTTCCCTTGATCTCCTGCTCCTACAGCCCAGGATGCTGTGGCCTCCCTTGCTGCCATGCGTGCCGCCGGCTGATGCCCAGCACACACCCAGGGCCTGCCAGTCCCCAGCTGGTCTCACTGCAGGTGCTCCTCCTGCCCGGGTGCGGGGTTTTCCTTTTGTACCTGCTGAACATCTTGAGGTTCCTGTCAGCCCAATCCTCCAGCCTCCCTCGGTCACTGCCATCGCTGTACCATCCGATCATCCCCTCCACCTAGTTTGGCAACATCTGCAAACATTACAGGGTACGAGCACTCCGTCTCCTCTTCCAGGTAACGAGGCTGAAGAGGACAGGTCCCAGGAGCGACCTCCCTTACAAACATTCCAAATTATGGATCCAAATGAGATGCGGACATGGTGGCCACACTGATCTGCCATTATAAGACAGAGGAAGGTTGCAGGTGGCTGAGGCTCCTACTTTAGAAACAGTAATAATATTTTTTTTGAAATAGTAATTCCTCAGTACATTCACTGTCTAAATATCTAGACACTCCAAAGACAATGACTCCTTTGTCAAGCTGTAAGATTTTAGTACTGACTACTAACTCAGAAAAGGGAAAGCTCTCTTCATTGTTTGCATTTATTTTGCCAAACAATAGTGGAATTTATCCACCTTTCTAGAGCATCTTCCACAAAGGAAAAAATTAAAAAGAAAAAAAAAACGACCAACGTACAGCCATAAGCCATAGAAAGCTGACTGACAGACAGGAAGTATTTTAAGATACTTCAGAAAAGCATATCTCACCTGGCTGCTGTGATGTTTTTCTCTGCCTCAAACTTGTGATGCCTCTTCCACAACATTTACCTGCAAATTTACAGTATGATAGAGCACATATACATTTCCAGCAAATGAATGATTTTTGTTCATCAAGGAGTTCCAGCAAACTAACAGACACGTAGTAAATTTACCTTAAAAACACCTCCAAGTAGTAAGTAGTTATATCAAGTATAAGCTGGCATACAAAAATACTTTTTTTTTTTTTTTACAAGTCAGTTTATTTACCTTGCTCCAAGAGTTAGATTTACTTCTCCAAAAGCCTCAGAACACACTATGCAATCAGATACTGTAGCTGGCTGGCCAAGAAACACTCTGGACATGATCACATCACCACTAGGTATCTTGACTCCATCTATATTTATTGAAAAATATTTACACATTGATCACTATGCCATAAACTGCTTTAATAGCCTCTTTAAATAGAAGAGGAAAAGAAGGACACTACACCATGATGGGGGAAGAATAGTAAAAAGAAACTTTTCAAGTGTCTTTTTTTTTTTTCCAAGCTGCCATAAACGGAGAAAGTTCTCAGACCGAGTGTGCTGGAGTCCCACAGTGCGTGCGCCACAGATCAACAGCTTTGCTGACAATAGCATCGGTGTTATCTTGAGGAATCTAGAAAAGATTGGGTTAAGATGCCTTATCAGTGTACTTTATTTGGACTGTTTTGTTTCAAATAAAGATTTTAAACCTCCAGTTCAAGATTCGTCTCTTTATACAAAGCAAAACTATAATCCCATCTACCTGCCCTACCATTCCTCAGTCCTACATGCCCCCAGGTTTTAAACATAAAACTTTTACTTACAAAAACAGGAGATGACTACCACCCAGGCATCTCTCTCTTTACACCCCTCACCTGACATCAGGCATAACTCATATTGGCCATCCATGACCACAAACGTACCTAACCCAGGTTACATTAGGATCCCACAACCCTGCTGCCATGCTCATTACTATCCACAGAAGGAATGTTCAGGGTCAGGTTTGAGATCCCATACTTGCATCAGAACATGCTTTGAGTCTACAGGTTCTCACTCAGAAAAGGAACAAGAAGGGTGCCAGACACCAACCCTGGAAGGAGGTTCTGGAAAAATGAATCCAACTTCATCTGCACTCACTTTCACAGAAAAACCCTTTACTATCATAAGGAATATTGTCAAATCTGCACAAGCATAGATAACACATTACCCAAAGCCTAAAATCATTTCATTCTATGAAAGCCTTACTTTCTGATAGAAACAACTACTCCTCTCATCCTTCCCTGCACATTCTCCCTGCACCTTGGTACTACTACTCTATTCTCAGGGAGTAATGTAATAGTTTTTTATGGTATGTTTACAATAGGCAAATGACTTTGAGGCCAGAACACACTTTTATAAGCCACAGAAGGTAATTGCAAAGCACAGAAGGGTACTTACATTTTCCAAAAACTGGGTGATCTTTTCTGCAGTAGTCAGTGCTATTAGCTTCATTTTAAAGGTTAATAGTATCTCCACAGCAACAAAAACAAGAATTTTGCAGGACCCACTAATAACTTTGTCCCAAACTCTAGAAAAAGAGATGAAAAAGGAATCACTACACATTATCGTAGTCCTTATCTGTTTATTTATCTGCTAGAACAGTCTTTTTACAACCACCTTTTTCCAAATTATTTTTCTGAATAGCAGCAAATGCATTAAATTATTCACATCAGGGTAAAACCAAGACATTTTACCAGCTCCTCAATCTGTACAGAGTAATGTCAAACAAATGTATTGATATGGCACGTTCTTGTGTAGAAATGGAACTGCTTGCAAGCTCAAGTAAATCTTGTTTTAATAGCCTGAACTGTGACAACTATTCTACATAGTATGGTAAAGATGAGAATTTTTCCTAGTGCAAAAAAGGAAACAAAAGTTTACTAGCATGCTTAAAAAAAACACTTCAAACAGTTAAGTAGATGAAAATTCAGAAGGATGAAATACTGAACAACCACATTTCAAGCCGCTAAATATTCCAGGTCATTTCTGTAGGAGATATAAATATGATATACCAGCAAGACATAATCCATAATGTTTAAATTAGACACAAGGAACAACTATGAGGTGTTTCAACCCATTCCACTGTGCACAAACTCTCTCAGAATTACCCAAGCATTCCTACCACCTCTATGAAGCTATGCCTGGACCTAACAGTTTTAAAGAAACCTGAAGAACAGGCCTCCAAAGGCTGCAAAATCTTTAGCAACAGAACTTCTACAAATACTAAAAAAAGAGATCCACATTACTAAAACAGCCTGTAACAATTTGAAACCATCCTTCAGCCAGCAGCTCTATCTCTGGCCCAACTCAACAGCCACAGGATGAAAGATTATCCAAAACCAGCGTGAAACCATCTGTCAGATGGCAGCTTTTATGGTTATGCATTATTTTTAGTTCTTGATTTTTAAGAGCTGTGTCAGAAAGTCCTTCCTAGAATTACTGTTCTTACTCCATCCAGTCACTTGTTAAAAGTGTTTCTCCTTTCAAATAAAAACATGGGGGACAAAAATCACATACTATCCCCTGTAATCTCTGAATACAGTAACTGTAACTGGTAAGCATCTTCTGCAGCCCACCTATAAACTTGGATCTACAGGTGTGTTTCTTCAAAAGACAAACACATTTCCGTATCAGCTGTTCTCTCAGAAGAACGTGCACTTCAGCCTGGAGTGCCAAGAGAACACAATGCAGGCATAACAAACTTTGACAGCTGTGTTAAAGAGTTGGTATCACACCTTGAAGCAAAGTCTTTTTTAACTCCTAAAGTGGAATGACTGCTGCTGTTACACAGTATTCATTTTTTAAACTGCAACTCAAGTCAAATCTTTGTCAGCCTGATAACCTTCCATTCACATAGCCCATTTGACACTGCTTTTACAACCTCTCCATTCCTCCAAAAAAAAAAAAAAAAAAAGCCAGAATTAAACTTATAATAAAGAAACGTGGAAAAGAACACACAAAATCCTCATGACTGTTCTTTAAAAAGAAGGCAACAAACAAAAACCCACATGTATAGATAGAAAAAAAAAGGCACAGCCAATTTCTCTCCTCTTTGCAATTTACTTTTAATTCACCGTCTCCATATGATTAAAAATGACTACAATTCCCACAAGGGCAGAAACAATTAAAATTTTGCTTCCTTTGTGGTTCAAGCATCTCAGGACAAGTGGTCACTGTAGATATTACACTGATGTTGATGTCGGGTCTAGAAGCTTTAAGCAAGGCTACGAGAAAACTGAGAACACATTCCTGTTCCATACCGTACAAGCCATTCCCATTTAGTTCTAATACATTTTCCTTCACAAGCTTATCTGTTCAGAACCCAGGAATAGCTCCCCAGGTGTTTCATGGGCATCAGAACTGCAACTACAAATGACAATACAGAGGCAAAACAGACTCAAAGACAGGAAAGAATTTTTCAAGTTTATATTAAAGCACATGTTGATTTTAGTATAAACCTACTAATTCTAACAGAATTACCCAGCCTTCTTCCATTGCTTCTTCCTTGCTTCCAAGACCCCTGACTCCAGTCCCTATATTACTGTAGGTTACATTTCATTCTCAAAATCTCAAATGCTTTCCTATATTATTTAGTTTGATTCCAGAACAAATATTTTAATGGCAAACCAGATGCAATATCTAAATTACCATCTTCTAACAAATTTTGGAAGAGGGTGCATTGCTAAGTGGATGAGACGTTAGCACTAACCGGCTGTGTCTGCTGCAGTGCTTTTTCCCCTTAACATTTCCAGCTGTTGTTACTGTCAATGCAACTCCACCAGTGACAGCAATAGGGGAATGACTGTGTGACACTGTGATAAACAAAACAGCAATCGGTACCTTGTCTATACCACGGAACCAGAAATGGCAACAAACTGTATCAGAAAAATGTTTACTTCCACTCGAAAAAAGCCATGGCAGTTTCAAGGAAACATCATTTGGTTATTCTATTCTAATATAGCAACCTTTATGTATTGTATCTTTACTGATGATAACATCTATACTCCTTTCACTTTTTAAATAACAGCAAACACTGAACATCAAGTGTACTGTCAGAGAGAACTTGTACCAGTTTTTTTGACCCTCTCAGAGATGGGAAAACTGTAACAAACGTCATGCAGCTGTGCTTGTAGCCCTACTCAGGACCACTGAAAAAGAAAGCGCACACTAAATTCATTATAGTTCTTTGTGACTATCATCCTCTGTGAAATATAGTAGTAATCAATTAGCCACAAGAGCACACGGTTACAGGTATTTCTTGAACAGTGAAATAGTAGTAAAAACAACAAGGGAAAGTATAAAGACATCAGATGCTATGGAAGTAAAGAGAATGGCAAGTACTATACAAATGAAGCCACTTACTTTTCACTGAGCTTTTTCTGTAGCCAGGACATAATGTGTGTGTGCATGTGTGTAGAGACACAGCATTCTCAAGGGCATTTCTCAAGTTCCTCAATCACTACAGTGAGGTACTACCACAAAAAGCATCCCGGTGTTGCTGCTCTCTCTTTTTCTGAGCAAGTTGTTGTGAATCTCACAGCTTTTTTCCCCCCAAAGGCTACACCCAGGCTGCAGGGTAAGCACACTCAATCTCATTCCCTAGTTCTGGTCCTCCAGTCATCCAGTCCATACATGTTTAATGAGAACCATCGCTTGCTCCTCTGCCTGAACATCTGGATGTCCTTCCAATGGGAACAGGCATGGAAGGACATGATGAGGTGCATACAAGTCTCATCCTCATGTCATATCATGATCTTGCAATAGCTGTGGAGACAGCTGCGAAGCAGCTCAATTATTTAGACACAGGCAAACAACTGACTGAAGTTTTTCTGTAGTAGCAGCCCACATCCCCTCCATAGTAAATTGAAGGCACTTTCATATTTCTGTTGTTTCTACTAACATATGACTCATATTTTTACAACTGGATGCAATTTATGCAGGACATGGAGATCACAGATGTAAAACTACACAAGCCGTATATTAATACACGAGTTAGTGCCAGTTTGAAAGGCAGTCAGCAAGATTTCAGAACTACAGAATACTTCGCCACAAAGAAGTTACCAGAGGCTAATAACCTAACAGCATCCCTCCCCACCAGCTATTGCAGTGCCAAGTCTTCAGTGCAGACTACAAACATCAGTCAGGGGTATGATATGTGATTGGCAACACTGGGCCATAAAAAATGCCTGGCTTATACACAGTCATATCTGCAATGCTCCACGATTTCTGTTGTATCTGGATCATCTGGGGTGACAGTGCTGGAACAAACTGGCAGCCAAAGTGCAATTTGGCCTGTACAGCTGAAGCTGTGAACAGGACGCCGTGCTTTAACAGCAGGGCTCTCCGGCTGAGGGCCCACAGAGCACCATTTGAAAACTCTCCATGCACGGGGCTTACTGAACAGATGACCAGATAGATACGCTGATGCAGAATCTGAGCAAACAGAGCAACGGGGAGTATAAACAAAGGTGCGACGCAGTTCTCTTCCCATTTCAGAGAGGAATAATCCTTTCTGTCCCTCTCGAGCCTGTGCTAAAGGCAGGTTCATGTTCTAGGAAGCAGCCTGTCTATATTCCAGGTGTGGTAACAGAGCCCTGAGGATACAGAGCCTTCAGAACAGCCAGTCTGCTCCTCTTTTTACCAATGTGGCACCTTAAAGACATTTGTAAAGAAGCTTTTTGCATAATACGTCAAGTGTATTCAGGGCAAGCAAAGCAAAGACAATGCATTAGCTCAAAGGAAAAGTTTCTACATGAAAGCTTTCTACATTAATTTTCCAAACCCACTTAAATGAAACTGATGCACAACTTTTACCCGTGGTAAAACTAGGAGAAGCGTACGGTAAAACAGTATATATACTGAATGACAGCACTTGTCAGGAATACAGCTGATATTATGCACACTTCATCTCACCATTATTGGATAAAATTACTGCATAGCACATACAAATCTCATACACCTTCGAAAAAAAGATGAAATTTAAATTTAGCTGCCTGACAGAGAAGGCTACAATTTAGACAAAGCAAGCAACATCTCTAAGAAATACAGTACTAAATCATAAGTTAAATTAAATCATAAAATTCTGAGCTCAAATCGTCTCTCACTTGATGAAAAAGTAAGTAAAACTCGCAGGAGAATCGGAGACCTGTTTTCAGTTCTCAGCAGTTCCAATGCTGCCATTTGGATACATTTCAGATAAGCATTCGGGCTTCTAGATTCTAATCCAAACTGAATCTCCAAGCATTAATTAAGTTCATCTGTCACACGCTGCCCACAAAGTATGTTATTTCCTTAGCAAATGAGGCCATTTTGATTACAACTGAATAATTCAGAAACCTAAGCTGGCAAGGAGAAGTGCACTTTTATCATGTTCTCACAAGAAATGTTGGTAAGTGGGATTGCTGTGCCATCAGAAGTTCCAACACTCTGAAATCTGTTTTTACTGCAAAGTGATATAAAAAAGACAATATTTTGACATTTTCCAAGAAAAAAAGTATTTAAATATTTTCAGGTCATCAAAATATTTTATTTCAGTAAGGTAAAATGGTATATTAGAATGCTAAACAGTACACTAACTAGATAAAGCATTTTATGTAAATGAACTGATTTAAAACGATAAAAGTTGAAACAGAAGATTCTGACATGATAAAATAGGAAAATCAAAGATCTTTATCTAGATTTTTTTTTTTTACACTATCAAGCTGACATAGCTTCATAAAATGTTCAATTTTCAACACAAATTTCAAAAGAACGGAATCCTCCAATAGCAAAGGTGCTCTGTATTAAGTTTCATACAGACAAAACTGGATGAAACCAGTTCAATCATTATCTGCTAAAATGAACCTATAAATACAAATATGAGATAGAAATGCAGGCAAATCATACATGTTCAATTGCTTTCAAGGATGTAACAAACATTTTATACATGCTTACATAATTTCTGCAACCTCAACAGTAGGAAAAGTTTTTAACCCCCACATCACACACAACCACTACACATAACAGACTACTTTGGAGCCTTACAGGTGCTTGGTAGAAAGAAACTGACATGTAGCAATGACCATGCAGCACAAAGGACAACACCAAAAGGCCTGCCAACAAATCCTTCAGCTCTGGTTCCAAAAATTCTCTCTCAGACATTTCTTGCCAACAGTAGAACATACACAACCTAAGACCACTGTACCACAAGACTGGAAAGCATAAATGCTAATCATATAGCTTGTTCCCTAAAAACCTCATATTTTCTTAAGGGAAAAAAAATGTTTTAAAAAACAGCTGTTCCCCACTTACCTTCATGAAATGTGAAAGCCCAGATAAGCAGGAAAGACTGCATTGACTGTTCAGATTTAAAACCAACTCTACCACAATAAAGCAAAGTATCTTTTCTACAGAGCATTCTACAAAACTCTCTTAATTTCCATGTTCCTATAGCAGCCACTGAAGTCCTGGAGGTGCTGGAGTAAAATTTCCCCCGAATCCTGTTACTTCTTAAAGTTTTAACATGTGGCAGCAAATGAAACCATCATTTTCTTTGTACCACCTCTCGCTCAGCTATTAGCAGCACCTTTGTTAATGCAGAAAGAATACACTTCTCTTCATCTAGCTCAAATTTTCTTAATTGCAAGAGTTTTCAGATGGCAGAATTAGAGAAATCACAGAAGCTTCACTTCAAAGGCCCTTCAGAGAAGAACCATGTACAACATTTTTCCCCTTTTCAAAGCTGGACAGCCTATTTCCAAATGTAGAATCCTGATATAATGCACTATTTCATGAACTTTGTAATGTTCAACCTGCCCTAATTTTTTTTTTTAAATAAACATTCCCAAAATCTTTTTCATCTGATAATACAGTATTATAATCTCTCCCTAAGGAGAGACTCCAGTCAAAAAGCCTGAAAACTGACTACTTTCAGCTATCTATCAGTAAGAAGGGATTTGGAGTTTTAAATCCTAGGAGGCAGGAAGGGTCAAACAGAATACGATGCTGTATCTAACTCCATCCCTTTTAAATTTCAATACCAGAAGTGATCACACTCAGATTATCTTGCATCAGTAACAAGTGGAATCAAATCGAATTTTGTCATTTCCAAGTCAGCAATAAAGCTAACTCCATAACTTTATTACAGATAAAGTAAGCAAAGCTCATTGCCTGCTAATGATAACAAGAAGCTAAAATTATCATGCTGTTACAAACAGAAAGGAAAAAGGAAAAAAGAGCTTGCCTCTGTAAACTGGACTCAGGTAAGCAGCCTGCAAAACACTTTTTGAACCAAAGATCATAAGGGAGTTTGCTCATTGCAGCACATGCTTTCAGATGCATCAGGAGTCTGCTATCTTCAATGTTCAAATACTGCTCCAGAATTTTTGGCTGAAAAAGGAATTGGAAAATTTTAAGATAAATCACATCAGAGTACCCTCCCCTCCATTATTACAGCACACTGTAAAACAAGAAGCATCTTTAAAGTTCTGCAAGTACAGAAACACGTTAAAATAATGAACTTGCATTATTTTAACTAAAACCTGGTATTCCAAAATAAAAGTATTGCTGATTTTTGCAATTAACTTATGGAGTTCTTTAGTAAATAAATAGCCCCAGGTTCCTTAAATTGATGACCAGTAGCAGGACTTCCAAAATATGCACTATTCCCTAATGCAAATCCCTAAGAGCTTAAGGCAATGCAGAGATTAAACCTGCACTAATTACTGCTATCTTCGCAAGTAAAATTGAGTTTCATTCACCTCAAAGGTAATCATCTTAGCACACATCATAAAAACCTACACACAATGTAGTGAAAACAAGAAAATCAATTCTTGGAGCAAATCCCTGTGCAATACAATAAAAGCTGGACATTGATTTCTTGTTTAAAAATCCAAAGTATTTAGAAAGGGCAACAGAAGAGCATACGAATAGGCTTAAAAATGTGAATAATGTTCATTTTGTTTAAATTCTAATGTAACACAATACACATTTTCATAAATTCCCAAGTGTCTTTATACTTTTTGTCATAATTGGATAAGCAGCTAATAACTTCGGCTTTCAAATTAAAAGAAAAAAAAACAACACCCCCAGTCTTGGTACAATGTCTGTACTAAAATGAAAACTTAGACAGGAGACAGCCCTATGTAATTGAGCCACATACTTACTTTAAAAATGCTCCTCTGTCCTTTTAGAGGAAATACAAAAATTGGTATAGTTGAATGTATCACCTCTGGCAATAGCAAGAAGGTATAAAAAGTATTTCTTTGTTCCAAAAGAATAACAAAGGACATGCATAATTTTCTGCAATGGATTTTCATTCAGTGATTGCCAGAGCAAATACTCAGATTTTTATTTTTATTTTTTATCTCAGTGAGTATTAACTAAAGTGCTTGTTATCTTTTAAGACTATTTGAAGAATTACAAAAGCTTTTATATAACAAAAGATTTTTTATAAGCATGCATTTGCTTTATAATAATTTTATAAAGCAGTAATACAGAAATTTGAAATTAACATTCTATGAGAGCATTTGAATGATCAGTGCCAAAATAACTCTATTACACTTTTCATTATAACTTAATTCACAACATACTGCTTTTCTGAATACACAAAGTACCCTGCTCCATTAAAAAGCAAAACAATTGTGCATTGCCGCACTATCATCCAATGAGCAGCATATGAATGCCAGGGATGCAGCCAAAAAAGCAGCAGACCTAACTCAAGATGTTCTTAAGTTGGTTACATTTTTAATTGTTTAAAATAAAGAAAATTCTTAACTGACTGAGAAATATAATTCACCTAAATACAATGTATGCTTCAGCTAACCTTAAAAAAAAAAAAGTAGTTGAAAACTACATTGTAACATTAAAAAAACGGTTTGGTTTGCTATTTTAGACAAGGTTTCCTACAGAACAGTACAATCACAATGCAAAAAGCACTCCTCATGCTTTCTAAGAGCGGTTGCCAGAACAGGACCCATGGGTGCCACCTCTGACAACCTAGCTGCTTCCATACATTGTAACTACCAAAACACCCAGCATTCATGCTTTCCATGACTTACTTCTCTCTTATTTACAGCTCTCCACACGTAAAAAAAAAAAAGTATTTTCTTTTCCTCACCAGTTGTTGTAATGAATCTTTGTGCTTGCTGTTCAGCTGATTAACAAAGCTACTAACAAGCCAATAGCATTCTATAGGATCCTCCACCATTTCCTCCATTGCTTTAGCAATAGCAAGAAATACTTCATCTTCTGGTTCCTGGAAAACAAAGCAAAAAAAAAAGACCTAACTACACAGAAGTATTAGACTGCCCAATTTAAATTATTCTCACATTCCTTTTTCCTGCTCTTTGCAAAAACAAAATGGAAGCAAAGTATACAAAGATTGATACTAGCTGTTCTGACATTCATAAAGAAAGCATTGGGCAACAGCTGCATTATGGTGACAGATACCTATTAAAGCAGAACAAATAAGACTTGTCTTGCTTTTAAAACAAAGCATACAACAGGAGTTTAGAACAACTCCTGATTCAAAGTTCTCAGATATTCTCAACTGAGATTACCTCTTGATGGCATAGCAATACTCCTATTTCTATGCCCCCCCCCCTTTTTTTTTTTTTTACTACATAGCAGCAGATACTTTCATCCTTTTCCTTGCCAAACAGGCCCCTCAAACACCTTTGTCACGGATGTTAGTTACTGAAGAAAATAATGCAGTCATGAGCTGTATCCATACCTTCATCATACAGAAAATCATTTGGTTTGAGATAAACATCTTCCTAGAGACAAATATTTTTTCCAGGTGATGAGTCTCTTATTCCCCACAACACAAGACTAGAAGCGTGTGATGGGCACACTCTCTTCCTTTCTCCAGAGGGTACACTTTCCTACCAAAAGGTATCAGCATGCCCAAAACACAATTACTAGTATGACTGCACGTAGGATAGACAGAGGTGAGCTAACTCTAAACCAACCAGGCCTTATGCCAACAACTAGCTCAGGAAAGCTCTCAACTGGGAAGAGGCATGAGGAGAGGCTCTGTATTTGTCCTGTTTCTTAAAGTTTTCTTTACGCAGGCAGTACTGACTACATTAGGATGCAGGGTAACAAGCTAGACGCGTATCCCCAGTCTGACCTAATGTAACCACCAGTAGCAGTAACCTGTAGTATCACAAGCTTAGACACGTTACAATTCATGCAGAACACGTCAATAGTCTAAATACTATTTGGATATGCCTCTGTTACATAGACTGCTGCAATGAACACATACCCCTAATTAAGGTCTCTGCTTTCAGACACAGAACACGTACAAATCATGGAAGCCCACTAGAATGACTCAAACACCTCTTCAAAGTATCACCTTCATACTCCCTCTGCCTCCACTGAAAAACATCTGCATTACTATCAAGTAACCTTTTTTAAGTTTAAGGGGTCACTGTCTTCACTGAAAAGAGGCTGGTATAAAATGGAACAAATGCTTTCTGCAGCAAAACAAGCATAACTTTCAGGACTAATAACAGCAGCTCTGCTACACCTCATCTCTATTAAACCCCATCACAGTACTGAGACTAGCTAGTACTCTGGAATGCACGGACAAAACACTTGCTCAGAAGGCAATATTGCTCTAGAAAGGATGAATTTTTAGACCACTGTCAAGGAAATTTGCCTATAGGAAACTTACAGGGCAGGATGACCACATTCCTAGGCAATGATAAGTGCACAAAACACTCCCCCTCCTCCAACAAGAGGATGCGGCATACAATCCCCTAACACAAAACATAGACAGATTTTCCATGTTCACTTTACCTGTCCAAGATACAGCCTATAGAACAGCAAAATAGCCCATACAAAAGGAAAACAAGCCTGTGAGCTAATAAAGCCACATTTGGACAAAGAAGGATGCAAATGTTCCACTCCTGGTCAAATAAAAATATTTTGCAAGCTCCTATGTCAAGTTTTGTTACTATAGACGAAAAATAAAGTAAGCTGGACTAGAGTGAACATGGAGAAATTAATATTAAACATCGGGTAAAATCTACCTCAGCAAGTCCCACATCTCCTCTTTTATAGTCTCATAAATAAGGTCCAAACGCTGTTTTTATCATCATACTATAGACTTATCATCAAAATATAGACTTGTTTACCCACATGTGAGCGTGCTGTAAATCACAGAGTACATCTGTTAACTGACAAAGCCTAGATCAGTTCAGACTAGCAGAAAAAGGAGGACAGTACATTAAAATCTAGACCTAAAAAGAAATTATTTAAAAATATGATGTACTTTGCAATAGATTGCTGCTTGCACTGGCTCTGATTTATCCGTGTTCCAGGACACTGAACAATCTATGAGATCCAGTAATCCATGCCATTTTGATTTCATCGCTATAAAGAAACTGGAGTGAAAACTAGTACAAAAGGTTAAAAGCCTCGCAGTGGAAGTATACAAAATATATTTTAAGGCATAAAACCGTATATAAATATTTAGGGGAACAAAAAAAGAAAAGTACTTCAACTAGAATACCTTATTTTATAACAGCACCTCTCCGTTTTCCATTCACCTTACTTTATTTATCTACATGTACTTTTGCTACTTGCAGCTCAGTTTCTCACAGGTTTATAGTACAAAGTTAACCATAATGGTATACTTAGAAGACTATTAAAATGACAACTCACCAAAGGAAAAGCCAAGTTTCGAGGCAATTTTCCTGATTCCAGTTGATGTATGCGGAGGAAAACATCTACCTGTGGGGTAGAATCATTGATAAAACGAATTACACGAAGAGCATGGTGTATATCCCAGTACTGCTCCTTCCGGTAGTTCATCACCAAAGCATGAGATTTATGGTGAGGAGGAATAATTCCTAAAAAGCAGAAGAAAAAAAAAAAAAAAAGAGATAAGGAATTGTAAAGAGAAAAAATAGTGCCCTCTAAACTCTCTTTCCAAGAGATTTGCCTAACTTCAGTTTCTACTACAACTGCAGCCTACAAAAACGTAGGACCTGGCAGTACAGTTTTTCTATAAACTTGGTCAAAGAATACAGGGACAAAATTCTCTAAAATTGGAAGCTAAGAAAGCACTTATGCATTAGATTTATAAAAACAAACTTTATACATTAACCAAGCATAGGCAAAATCTACCCCTGGCCTATTGTTTCTCATCAGTTGTTGAGAGTTGTTTCTGAAGCTCTTCCACAAGGTTTTCAACAAATGAATGCTAATTCTTTTGTATGTTACTTTAATGTGCTGGTAAGAAATGTCATTGTTGGGATAGATGGAAAATAATTTTATTGGTGTATTCCCCCTCTCCAACAAGCTAGCTTTATTTTTAAATTGTGAATCTTACTTGTTACCTGTTTATACCTATCTGTAATTTTTAACACAGTATTGGTTGTATATTTGTGTGTAGATTCATTTGATTTTGAAAACAAAGTGGATACAGAATGATGTTTACACATGCTAGCTGTTTGTGTTCTCAAACAATACACTTCATCTGAGATGATCAGAAAATACATACATGTAATTAACTAATGCAAAGATACTGTACATTCCAGTCTCATTATTAAATTTACTGGCAGATCTCTGCCGGAAACTTCTTTGTGCACCGTACCAGAGATTAATCCTCTCTAAAACAACGTTCAGAAGCAAAATCAATCACATAAGTTTTAATCTGCAGCTGATTCAACCAAGAATAACTCCCAAACACTTTTCAATGTAAGGCTTTTGACTTTCTCAACACAACACATTTTTCTAGTTTCCTAGGAAGAAAAAAAAAGTTACAAACATATCCAAGTATCCAAGTAGACAGGCAGAGAAAACGGAATTGTTTATGATATCCAGAAGAGATGCTCAACATTTCACTCTATCCTTCCCCTAACTCAAGGCTCAATCTTGCCATGCACCAATGTTCACAAAACTGTCACTGGCTTCAACAGAAACAAGATCTTAGAAACACCAAAGTAAAAAAATGCCACTTTCATAAAACCAGTGGAGCAGAACTCTTCCTGTTGTAGAAAGCCATAAGAACAAAATATTCTTCAAAACTGAGTCCTGAAACAGGCTACCTGCTGTTTTCATCTCTCTTTTAAACAAACAAAAAAATATATATATATTGTTGTCAAGTGTTAAACCATGAAACGGCTGAGTTTTAGTATCAAGCACAATAGACAGTAACTTATCTTTTATTTCCCAACTGCAAACCCATCTGCACTGCAAAAGCTGGGACAGAACAAGACATTTCTTCATGTTATACAAAAACAGAGTAAACATCATAACTATGTATGTACACACTGCCAACTGCCTTTCTTTAATAGAGAAGACTACCTTAAGCAGACAGGAAAGTCTCTCAACACAGGGATGTCTAGAAACCATTTTAGCCTCAACACCATCACGAGTCATACCTGAACAGGAAGTTAACAGAGACATCTCTGACATACCATGTAAACTGGGACAGCATCAAGGCTTGGTATGTGTTTGACATGATTTTGCTGACAGGATAGAATCTCTTCTGTGAAAGGATTAACATTATTTAGAGATGTAATACCTCCCATCAGAAATGGAGCGGGCTGTTGTTCCAACCATTTAGGGAGAGAGATTTTTGTATTGCCATTCAGAATGCCAGCTCTTCAACTCGGTGTTAACACCGAGATGCAGTATAAGAAAATTCCTTGTACTCTGGCCACCCTGGGAGTATACAGAAAGACAGCTTGTGTACTTGAAATTATAAATAAATAAAAGAGCTTTGAAAACCTTCCTCCCATTTTCTGTGTACTCAGATATTGATACAATTTTCCATACAGTTAACTCAGAAGGACCCAACCTAAAAATCATTGTGGTTTATACTATCACATGACCATATGGATTCACAAATCATCCTGTCTAAAACAGTCAAGATAAACAACTTGCTCTGCAGCGAGCTGCAAGTTTGCCAAGAGACTGTACTTTGCTATTACAATTTTGGCTGAAGGATCTTGTACTAAGTTACTTGTCCGAACTACCCACGCTATATTTCCTATTAGAAATATTTTAAAGGATGCTGACTGCTTCACTAAGGCCAGGGTACAAGATTTCTTTTCATCCTAAAATTAGTGCTCTAACTGCAAAGACTTATCAGGTAGGACTACTGCTAGTTCTGTGATCAATACTAAGAACTCCAACTTCTATACTTTAGATCTTGCATCTTCCACACACTGTTCATTTACAACCTCTCCCAAAAAAAGGCTTACAAATCCAAATAATTATTATTATGAAGGCACAATTTTTAAATTGTAGGAAATTAGAAGGGAAAGAAAAAAGAAAATCATTTTAAAAGACCGTTTAAAATGCAGATAAGACTTTCTAATACATTATTTCAAACTCCATGTGTAGTGGCACATAGAGACCAAGAAGAGAAAGAGAAGACATTTATTCGAACATTCAAGATAATGGCAGAGCCTAAGATAAATAAACATCCTGAAACGGAGAAAAACTCTTTTTTTCAACTAAAATCAATCTTCTCGACTATGAATCACATGCCAAAATCTTCAGATATGAGATCTTTATGGGAATTGTATCATGCATTCCAGAGAGCCAACAGACAATGGAGAAGCAAGATGGTTCACAGACAGCAGAACACAGCAGCTTCCAAGCCAACGTGCAGACCGATGCTGCTGGTGTCTCCGTGATGAAGCAACATTTCAGGTGTGAGCACAGCCACAATCATACAAGACTCGGCACGGGAGCCACACTCAAGCTTTTCAACAGTGGCATGTGATGCTCAACCACCAACAGTACAATAGATCACATTCCTCGTCCAGAGATTCAGTCTTACAACCTACCTTCACTCCCAATCTGTCAGTGTTTCTTTACACTCAGTAACCCTATGGGAACCTCTCCAGATACCTTGTATGGGTCTGAACTCCCGGATCCTCCACAACCCCTCCTGTCTCCAAGTGACAACCTCGCATCCAGTAAATCCCACGCACTTGAGCACTTACTGCAAAGTCATCAGTACTTTTCATTTGGTCATCTGACTAACGCACTTCAAGGAAAACTGAATTCATATATATTTATTTATGGTTTCTGGGGATACCATTCTTTCTCTCTTGGCCTCATAACTTCTTCAGTGGTAAATACCATTTAAAGCCAGAAACAAAAACAGTAGTAATCTTGAAACCAAGATCTTATAGAACACAAAGCTTCTCCTAAAAATAAACATACAGTTCAATAGCTAGCCCAGCTTTCTAAGTTTAATCACAACTTTACTTCAACCCAGTTGTCTTTTATTTTAGGAACAGAACTGAAAACCGTATCAGTGACTTATAATCCACCTTTTAAACCCATTTCATATAGACTTACTTGGATAGTGTTACAGACTAAAATACACTCTTCTGTGTATACTTCTGCATAAATTCTCAAAAAGTATGTGTGGAATATTAAGTTTTATAATTGCCATTGTGCATCCTCTGTGTATGCAAAAACAGGCTAAATATATGTCAGTAGACAAGAGTACAGAATAATCCATGCCAGTGGGGGGGGATGCCATTGGGGGCGGGGGGGAATACTCATTTCTACAGAGAATCACAGACTTTGTTTCATACCTAAAAGAACCTTCCACACCAGTATACGATACATGGATGGGAGAGGGAACCTTTGACTAAACGTGCAAAGCTTCTCAATATCTGTAGAGAAATAAAAATTTGAAAAAAAAAAGTTAATTTTTAATATATCAATAGTTTCTAGTCTCTGATTTACCTAAGTACGACAAATGCTTAGCTGCAGATCAAAATCTCCATTTTCATGATTTATTACCAACAAATGCTTTCACCACTTCAGTTGAGAACAGAATGTGTCACATAAGCTGCAACAGTATTTATTCTGAAAAATAACATGTATTGGCTTGATTTACAATAAAACTATAGCTACCTCAGGTTTCACCAGGAAGAAACTCTACCATTTCTAAAGGCATTTTGCAAACTGTGTTGTTATCTCAAAGCAATTAAGGACTTTGTTAGAGGGATAATTTTTATCTTTCCATTCCATTACAGGCATTCCTCAAAGACCAACAGCAATAATAAAATCATCATTGTTTTGAGGTTAGATGGAATTAACAGCATGAGACAATATATCTTCAGATGAAAATTGTTTTCATTTAAAAAAGTTTTAGTTTCTTGATCATAGAGAATGAGAGAAGAAAAAAAGAAGCAAGCTAGCAGACAGATCCTTAATAGTTTTTAAAATTCAGATCCTTAAATCCTTGAAACGCAAAGGACTGCTAGTACTTACTGAGAGATTAAAGGTAAAGGATGAAAAACTTTAGTGAGTACTAAGCACAGCAGCTGCACACCATTTATTACTCCCTCCCCTGCATGATGCCAGATCACCAAAGTAATAGAGGAAAGATTGAAATTGACTTGCCCAACCGGTCATCTTTTAACAAAATTTCCAGTGACTTCTTTTCTTCAACTCCACGAAACCCCACTTTTTCATAATACACCGAGCGAAAGTTTCTCTGAGAGTCGTCAGCCATGATTGATTCCTTCTGGAGAAACAGTAATTCCCTTTATGAGTCACAAGTATAAATTCCTATTATGTTGAAGTCAAATACCGTTGCACACTGATAAAAACCGACTGCCTATGTCTCTATAGTATCAACAAACTCTACAGAATATGAAAATCTTCCCAGATTTTCTTCATCATATGCTAACATAGACAATCATAAAAATAAATAATTTGATCTAAACAAGGTCTAACTATATTCAATTTTGAAATGAAAGAGATTTTTTAAAAATTATTATTCCTGCTGTAAATTATCTTTAAAAGTTCCAAAAAATGCTGGAGAGAGACTTGTTTTAGGTGATATCATATTTCAAAACTAATATAAAAAATACAGCTAAGAGCCTGACAAAATTTTGGCTACAGAAACCCTAATCACATACAACTGTTATCCAGGTAAGTACAAAATCATCACGTTTCATACTCACCAAACAAGGCAACCAGAGGCAAGAGAAAGCCAACGTTGGCCTCAGTAGCACAGAAGTGACAGGAAAGAACAAGGCTAGGTCTGTAGTTGTGTTCTTAAGTTGCAGATTTGAATTAAATGTTCATGTCATTATCGGACACCGCCAACAGCCACAGTCTTAAGCTTGTCATTCCAGTAGTAAAGAGACACAACTGTCTCATCCCTATATTGGAAACAATAGTAAATTGCTGTAGCGAGTACCATGTGTTTCGTAACAAACAGTTATGTTTCAGTGCAGCTCAACCTCTTAAATATCAATTCTATCATATTCGCAAGCCTACAAAGGAAAAGAGAAAATTCTATTGTGTAATTCAAAGGGTTACAAACAATCTTAACTTTTAAACCCAGTAACGGCAGCAAAATTTGAAGAAAAATAATTTGTTTTGAGGGAGGGACAATGGCTGAATTATGTACCGCAAAGCTCTTCTAGTTAAATTATTCTTTTCCTTGCTAAACTGAACAACATATGACAGGAGCAAAGCATTTGCAGATATAAACAAAAGTCACGTTTTTGCAAGGAATAACCATATTTAAATTTGTACATCCACTAGACCTATTTGTTTTTCAGATTAAGTCCATTTTCAGTGCTTTGTAGAATCCCAGCCAAGACCAGACAGAAAAATATAAAGCAGCAAAGGACTGAATTAATGCTTTCTGAGCTCAGTCAAATGCCATCTCCAAGCCAGAGAAAAAAATATTTATATTACTTGCAAGACATTCCAGTTATGCACTATCCCTATGAAAATGACTGTGATATTCATGCATTGTGCATTTAAGGGTCCAGTGGTCAGTGTTCATTACTTACATTGCAGCAACGTCTAAAAGCAGAGTTAAAATGGTACAGACATTCAGCTAGCCTTAAAATATGCATTTTTTTCTTTTTTAATCTGAATTTAATATGCACTGCTTAGAAAACATTTAGCCTCTACCATTTGTGGAAAGCTGACAGTACAGTCACAGAACAGAAACAATAAATGTCATTTCAAAAATAACAGCACTATCTATAAGAAAGAAATGCTACCTCCATAATTATAAACAATTGCTGTGTCTACACTACATTTGATTTACTTAACTGCAAAAAGGAGGAAAACTGCTTCCTGCCTCCCTCCAAATTTAGGATATGTATTCTCACATTAGGCAAATGACCAGTGTTCCAATCTTTACACGTACCTTCAACAGGACAAAGAGAAGGAAGGGGAAAAATAAACCCCTAGCCAGCTCATTAGAAGTGTTCTGTACAAAAGAGCACAATAAGCTCATTCTCTCTCTAAAGACTGAAGTGTTTCTCAGCATATTGTTAGTTACAGCCAGTCGGCCCCATACAGCAACCTCAACGCCTTTACGGGCACTGGGGTTGCAATACCCAGTTTTTGTAACGTTTCCAAAGGAAAAAGAGGGGCACACGGACACCTTTGGGCACAGCACCGTTTACCCCTGGAAATTAAACGCAAGCACAAGGCCACCCCTCTCCCTCCCCACACACCGCCCGCTCCGGTGGGCAAGGGAGGGCCGGGGCAGGGAGTGCCCCCGGCGCCCTTCCTCCCTGGCTGCCCACACACGCACGGGGGGGGAAGAGGGCCCCCGACAGCCCACCGGAGACCCCGCGGGGCGGGGCGGGACGGGACGGGGGATCACGGAGGCCCAGCGGCGGTGAGGCGCAGCTCACGGGAACCGGGTGACAGGGCCCGGCCGCCGAGCTAAGGTGACCCCGAGGCCCTGGGGAAGAGAAGGGGACGCGAGCGGTGCCGGTGACAGAGCCCCGCCGCCGCCGCCGCCCGCAGCACCTACAGCAGCCGGACGCGGCCCCACAGGGCGGGCGGGGGCCGGAGCGCGGCGCGGCGAAGGGCGCATGCGCAGGCACCGCCCCGCTGCTGCCGGCCGTTGGCGGCGCGCGTGCTCAACGGTTGGGTCGCGACGTGCGCGTGCCCAGCGGTGGCGGGCGGGACGTGAGGGGTGGAGGCGGGGGCGGGCGTTGCCTGTGCTTGTGGGGCTTGTGGCTCTGTCCCGGAGCGGTGCGTGGTTTGGAGATAGTTAAAGCACTGAGCCACACGTTACAGTGATCCGCAAGAGCAACCAGTAGTGACTGTGATAAAGGAAAAGAGCTAACACTGAGGCCAAGGAGTAGTATTGCCCACACTGCATTATTTACTGTAATTAGCGTTAAGCTTAGCAGAATGGGCCATCCACTGGGACAGCGAGGGACGTTTTACTTAGAATAACCTCTGGCAAGCTCAGTGGGCTTTCCAACAAGATTTCCTCTGTACCTGACACTAAAACTCAGACCCCTCAAATCAGAGGAAGGGCCTCACTGGGGGGAGGCCAGCACCCAAAAATCGCCCCGTGCTGCCAAAACCATGGGATGGCATGTTATAATTTCTTGTTCTTGTCATTGTTCAGAGTTTTGAGATCTTGCCAGCATTAAAGTGCCCAATTGCAAGGGATAGACAGCTTCTTTTAACGGGAGCTGAGTTTTCAGCTCACAGTCCCTGCCTGGAAGCAGGAACTTTAACCACCAAACACCCCAGGCAGCAACACGGACTTCAAAATCCTAAAACCCCTCAAGATAGCTTCTTAAATTCCTGTTAAGTGGCCTGTTCTCAAACGTGCAGAACTTCCCTTTTTCAGTCTTGACCAACGCCTCTTGAATGCCGTGAGGAAAAAGGAAAGCGCGCTGCTGCGTACCGGGCACGCTTTTGTTGAACCCACCTCAAGGGTGCGTTCAATCAAACAATCAAACCCAAGGGTTGATTGTTGCTGTCGAATCAGTACAAGGCCTCGCAGATGAGTTTATTGAAGTAACTCTGCACAGCAGCAGGTGGCAGCCTGGTGCCATTTTTTGTAGTTTTCGGCTATTCGCGTCAAACGCGTCTTTTATCGATAGATGGCACTTGCCTCTGTGTGAGACCTTTCTGTTGCTGTTGGGAGCTAACCGGTGTCACCAGATTCAGGAAACAGCTCCCGAAGTTCAGTCGAATCTCGGTCATTTTTAAGTATTTATTCTTGGCCTTGGTCAATTTGTGTCACATAGCTATAGTGGTGCTCTAAAAAGGGCTGAAGCTAGCACAACTTGTCTTAACACCGATTCATTGCATTGCAGATAAAAAAACATTTTAAGCAGCTGAGCTACCAGACAAGATGCTATGGTTTTGCATTATGTTAATGCAATAATCATGGCTTTGCTACCGGACAGTGTGCTATGGATTTGCATTATGTTAATGCAATAATTATGTCATTGCTTAATCAAAATAAATAATAAAAAATAAGTCTGAAAAATCTAGCTGCATAAAAATATAGCATAAAAGCAATATCTTCCTTAAAAATAATAATAGTAATAATAATAAATATCTGCTCCCCCTAGAAAAGTTTCTAAACACTACATACTGCAAATTTCTCAATCATGTTTCTTAAACACACCATTTTTCTTAATGGTGTCTGTAAACAGTTTCTAACATGTAGATAATAGTTTATAGTGGAATCCCAACCAAAGTCAGTTGTAAATATGACTACCGGTCACTATATTTAGATCACTAGGAAATGAATTAAAGAAATTAATTTGAGACTTTTCAAAACATAAATGAAATTAAAAGCATAGGCTTAGCATGAACTGCTATTGACAACAATGATAATTAGTCGGTGACACATATACAGAAAAAAAAAATGGCTAACCTATTTTTTTAGAAAGAAAGCCCTATAAAGAGTTTGACTTTCTTATTTATTTCTTTATTTTATTTATATTATCTATATTTTATTTATATTTATCTATATTTATTTAACAGCCTTATTTCTTTATAACTGCCCTTGTACATCCACCTGCACTGAAAATGGCTAAATGACTCTATGTGCTGTAAATCAGTGTTGCAAAGCACACAGGTGATTGCATTACTTAAATCAACATATCAAACTGCCTACATTTTCATAAACCAAATAATGACCTGATTGTCCTTTGTCTAGGGACATGAAATATCTTCATTCCTATCAATGGAATCTATTTGTTACCATTGTAAATGAAAGCAGAACTTCATCCTGAA
Source organism: Anseranas semipalmata (assembly GCA_013399115.1). Lineage (NCBI taxonomy): Eukaryota > Metazoa > Chordata > Aves > Anseriformes > Anseranatidae > Anseranas > Anseranas semipalmata. Next base: position 279,161 of record VXAA01002127.1, read on the forward strand.
TAGCTGCAGGTGTCAATCAGCTGAGTGTAAGACTGTTTATGAGAAAATTGATTGATTAATGTGTCATTAATCAATAATACCTTCCTAGGCATCTCTCCAAACAATGATAAGCTAAATGTTGAATTTTTTCAAAGTACAATAACATCAGAAAAGATAGCACACATAAAAGATAGAAAAAAAAAAAAGATAAAAAGGGAACAGGTTTGGAATTGGCTCAGAATGATCTCAGATAGCAGAGTCAAAATAATTAGTATCCTGCTAGCACACTGCATCTCTTACCTTTATCTGTTGCTTTGAGTATTATTGAGTGTATATTTGAGTGTCTGTATTTTGTAGTGATATGTCTGTATTGCACAAGTGAGTTACTCACTGACATACAAAGTCACATGAGAAGGAATCCAAACAGGCATTGCAAATGTTTTTTTCTTGCAAAATATGAATTATGTTGTGCCCATGGTTCTTGAAAAGCAATGCTTTTGCTCTTAAAGCTGGAATAATTTTGTGGGAGTGATGTGCTGCTGAATATTATAGCTCTTGGAAAGTGTTTTGGGCTTTGTTCTCTCATGTATGACTGATCTATCAGTGGAATTACAGATGGTAATGTGCGGGAAGCACACCTTGTTGTGTGAATTTACCAAAAGAAGATGAAAATGCAAAGCAATGGAACATTGATTTTACACAGCGTGGAAGCCCATATTTGCATGTCGTTAAATGCATATTGTAACATACCAACATAAGCACAGTTTTCAGGTGAGTTTCATTTGCTCTGAACCGACTGAGGATGCACATCTTTTTTTTAATAACATTTGTCAGACAATATCTTCATTGTATATCAAAACGAGTGCATACTTTTGGCCTGCTGATGCACCATCCCTTGTTCCTATTGCAGTAGGACATGATTAATGTTTTGGAAAGGAGTTGTAAGTTATAAATTTCGTATTTTCTAAGATACAATCTCCTGTTTCTTCAGAAGCATGAATAGTTCCAGATGGTGAGTAGGGCTGTGTTAATGGAAAGGACAATTTACTTATACATTCACAAAACCTTTTCATTATGAACATCAGCAGATCGAGAAAAGCTTGGCCCCATTTCCTGGCCAAACCAGCATCATTCTGCTGTTTACATTCTACCTGAGAGAAGAATGCAAATGTTGGAGCTATAAATGTTCCCAACTTAATCCCTCATTGAAGTGAGATGGAAAAAAAAAAAAAATAACACTCTAGGGTAATAAAAATACCATAAAACAATTTGGCAGCAAAAGGGAGTTTAGCCTTTCATTTCAACATGGCAGCACAATAACCAGGCCTGTCTCCAAGCAGAGCAAACACTGTCTCTGTAATCACAAATACACATCCCCAAATGGCAGCTAGGAAAAGGCCCACAGGGCTGAAAACACCTGATGAGTGGCTGAACTGGGAAAGCTGAGTGCAGATGTGTCCTACTTTTGACTGAAAAAGGGTAGTCAGTTTTTAAATAGTACCCAAAACATGCTGTCAGTGATCATGGCACATTTGGGGTACCACATAATAATAAATTAATAGTCTCAAGTAATCTTCTCCCTGTTTGGTTTCTCTTTAATTGAGATGTGACAATGAGATGACAATGAGAAAAAGGTTTATCAGTTTAGGCATGTTGGGAAAGTTAAATGGTAGGCCTTGAGAGTCCTAATGAAGAGATCATGCATATGGATCAGGTATAGTTATTAAGATTACAATACGTGGCTAGAGATGGAGCAAAAACTGTAGCAATGTGCAAATATCTGCCACAAAAAAGAGAAAGCAAGTTGGACTTAGGATCATGTTTCATCCTTACAGCATTTCTCCTTGTGTCCCTTGTGAACGTGCCCAGAGGCTAACTCAAGGTCACAGGCTGGCTATGGAGGTTGGATTCTGCATTCCTCACTCTACCAAGCATCCCCAAAACTTTAGGGCCTGAGCAAACTGCACAGTGCAGTGGACTGAAGGAGGAGTTACAAAGGATTTGACTCCTCTCAAGTCCTGATGAAGACTCAGGATGAAGATGGGGACAGTTCAGATCAGTCCCTGGGTACATTTGAAGCAGGCATTCCCTATAGTGAGCCAAGCACAGCCAGGGTTTCAAGGCAGTACTTTGACAGCCAGGGTCCCAGCAGCCGGTGTCGCTCAACCATTGCCACCCTCCTTTGCCAGCACCCGCAGTGAGAACAGCACCTGGTGAACTGCTTGAGGCTTTGGCCATGGAAATGAGTTCAATAGCCCCAGTGTAATCTAATAGCTCCAACATAACATAAAAAGAAAAAGAAAAAAAAAAATAAATAAAACAACATCAAAATAGTTCCAATGTGCTGTCTAGGCTCAATGGTAAGAACCTAACCCAGTGACTACACTGGCATCACTAAAGAGGGGTGAAAGTCTCAGATCCAACCAAAGCTGAGCAGCATACCCAGCAGTGGTACCCCCAAAGAATAATTTGTCACTTAATCACCTTTTTTCAAACAGACTGCCTACCAAGGGGGAGGGGGAGCCTTGTACACAAGCTGGCTTTTGATCTCAGTGGACCTCAGAGGGCTTTGTTAGCGCACTCATTTAAAGGATTGAGCAGCAACTAACTAATTACTCTAAATTATATCAGTCATGGTTTTGAGGCTTGTTTTAGTACATGAAGACAAGCTGTTAAACTGGAATGGCTGAGTGATGTTTGTTTTGTGATAAGACGAAGCAGTCTCCACCTCTCTCCTGATCATGGTTTTCTGTCTCAGCCTTCTAGGTCATTAAAAGTACTGCCAATGTCCTGCTCTCTGGTTGTTGCCATACAGAATAATGGAAAGCTGTAAAAAACATGGAACAATTTACTCCATAAATTCCCAGATTACACTAGGGAGATTTAGCTTAGATATTAGGAGGAAGTTTTTCGCTCAGAGAGTGGTGAGGCACTGGAACAGGTTGCCCAGAGAGGTTGTGGATGCCCCATCCCTGGAGGCATTCAAGGCCAGGCTGGATGTGGCGCTGGGCAGCCTGCTCTAGTGGTTGGCAACCCTGCCCAGAGCAGGGGGGTTGAAACTAGATGATCTTTAAGGTCCTTTTCAACCCAGGCCATTCTGTGATTTTATGATTCTATGATTCTATGAAGAATCAATGTCTTGGGTTGGAACGGACTTTAAAGACCATGTGGTTCCAACCCCCCTGTCATAGGCAGGGATGCCACCCACTAGATCAGGTTGGCCAGGGGCTCATCCAACCTGGCCTTGAACACCTCCAGGGATGGGGCATCCACAACTTCTCTGGGCAACCTGTTCCAGTGCCTCACCACCCTCACAGTGAAGAGTTTCCTCCTACCATCTAATCAAAATCTCCCCTCTTTTAGTTTAAAACCATTCCCCCTTGTCCTATCATTATCTGCCTGAGTAAAAAGTTCTGCCTCTCCAGGTGATGATTTGCTGCTACTAGCACTGAGAAGTTGCCAGTGGGAAATAAAAGGAATTTTCTGTGAAGGGTTTTTTGCCAGAAATCCTTGCCAAACTGAGCAGTGTGAAATATAGGGTGCAGGCGAGCACGCTATAGTTCAACACCCTTTCTTGAAATGTCGCACAGAACTGTAGAGTGACTTGGACTTTTCTTTGGATGCTGACTTGGACTTTTCCAGGCCAATTGATTATTTTAGTGATTTCATAGATCTGCTGCTGATCTTCCAAGCTTGGTTTTAAAATTAATGCTTGGCAGTGTGCAGTGTCTCTCACTTTCCCCTCCATAGATAGGGTTACACAAAATTTATTCACTTAGATAAAGCTGTTGCTATTGGCTTTGGTGTTGCTAACACTTTTATAAAATGATGAATTTGAACTTAGACTGTGCAGACAACATTAGCTTATTTGGTATTCACAAACCACAGCAGCTTATTAGACATTAATTATATATGACTAATTATATTAATTATAATGTATGAGAATTATATTAGGCTTAAGAACTATTTAAAGGGAACTAGAAATTAAAGCAGCAGGATTTAGTATCTGGATGTCATAGATGTGCTCTGTGTGGCCTTGGAGAGCATGGTTTGCCATTTTGTGTCTAGTTTTCAGAAAGACAGGGTGAAGATAATGAATGGTGTGTACCTCCTTTGTAAAGCCAGTGAGATCCTGTTATAAACACAAATATCAACGTCTATATTTTAAAATAGCAGCTTGCAATTTCAAAATCCTTTTTTTTTTTTTTTGAATGGTAAACAGTTCAGACCAGTCAGTCCATAAAAGGAGAAAAATCCTAACAAACAGTTGCCTTTAAAAAAAAGTTTGAAGCTGCAAGTAAATAAAAAAAGTGTTTAAAAAATATTATTATTTGCAAGACTATTTCCAAGCAAGCTAAAATTCCATAAAGACCTAAACTTGTACCTGGTCTAGAACGAGAAATTTCAATCTTGGACATTTGGAGGGCCCTCTGACAGTCACATTTCAAGTCATGAGTTCAGCCACTGGGAGAGAGCAAATCTAATTCAGAAAGACAAAACAAAACAAAATCCTGGAAATTAAGAGAAAAGAGAAATTCTTCAGACACTGATCCCACCAACGTCACCTCTGCCTCCACTTTGCCAGCTGCAAAATGGAGATAATCACAAGAGCTCGTTTTCTGGGGACTTGTTAATGTTTACAAGGCACTTCAAACATGTGAAGCAGTACAGACGAAGTTTGCCAAATGTGGGTGGATAGCTGTGAGCTTTGTCTAATCAGCAAGTGACTCAGTCCCTTTTCCGTGGAGGCCCTGTTCCTCCTGTAGTCCTAAACAGAAATTATTCATAGCTAGCAATTTCTGCAGCCAGAAGGGCAGGGTGTCCCACAGGAAGTTGATTCTGCTTTTATGGAACTGCAAGCAAAAGGCATAGAACAGAGAAAGGAAAAATAGTCCATTTTAACCAAAATATGTTCTGCTGAAGCAGCTTAGCACAGTTTATACCTGAATTTCCTAGCTCTGGGACGGAGATAGACTCATTTGTTAACGCAGTAGTTTTGTAATACCAACATCATCCAATTCTTCCAATTAGTTCTCAGCCCTAAGCTACATCCATAGTAGCAGATAAAGTGCCCAGGGCCACCTCTCTCTGGCACCAAGGCCAATTGGCAAAGAATGGCCCATGTCCCTATTATTAATTTCATAATCTCCAAAAGGGGGTGGTTACAAGCAACTTGCTTAGTGGGAATAGTCTCTGCTGTGTGCTAACTTCCAAACTGTGCCACAGGAATGATACGGAAGAATATAGGTTGATCTAAGCCAAAATCATGATTGGAATGTTTCTAAGAATTTAACAGGATAGATAATTAGTCTTCAGCACCCAGGAACATTCTTGTTTCTTGCATTTCTTGTGAATCTGCATTTTGTCCTGGTCCCGACTTCTGCTCTCTGATTACCTTCCTTCTTGATCTGGACAGCATCACAGTTAGTAGTGTAAGTCCTTTTTTGTTTTACCACAGATACTTCAGAAATTATAACAACTAGCGCCAATGAAAAGAAATGTTAAAAAATAAAATCTAGCAATTTAGGGACAGCAGGAGGAAAAGAAGCCATCAAACAAAATGCATTATGCTATAAGTCAAGCTCCATTTCCAGCTACCTTTGCATCCTTGAGGACTGAAATGTAGGTCTGAGCTTTTTCAGGTTTGGCTAAAATGCTGTGTAAAACGTATTTGCGCAGGCGACAAATCCAGTTGCCTTCAGAGGCAGTCATCATTGCCTGGATATGTTATGATAATTTCTGCAAAAGCCTTCAGTCTGCAAGATGTGATTAACTGCAAAAGGCAGAGTTATTAAAGCAGATTGGAGCAGACTGTGAAAGGCTTCTCTAAGACCCTGTATATACAGCACTTCTGCAGCACAGATTACCATGCATCGATGTCTGGAGGAGAGGGCCTCCACTTTCCTAGGAAACATTTGCTTACGTGTATATCCTTTCTTCTGGAAATGGAGAGCTTATTTTTATGTTTTCCTCCATACATTCCTTTTTTCTTTTGGACCTGTTTATTATTTCACAGTTACTATACTGAATCTTTGATCCAGTGAAAAAAAAAGCACATTCTGTCAGTCAAGTGACCTGGTTTGTATTTACATTTTGTTATTAAAGTGATCTGGCATAAATTGCTGTCGACAATGAATCAGATCAGGGAACAGATCTGCCTAAAAACTAATCCTGTAAAAAAACATGGTTTTGGTTTCCAGCTAAATCAGATCACATGAACCATATGGCTGCACACTCCCTCCGGTGCCAGTACCCGGGGAAGGCAGGAGCAAAGCTGGGGGCAGGAGCGAGGACTGGTGCTCTCCATCTGCCAGCAGCCCAGCCTTGTCCCTCGGGAGCCTGCTCATGGAGTTGTAGCTGCAAGTGGATTGCCGCAATTGTTCATTTTAAAGCAAAGATGTGGTGCCACACAGAGCTGTGTGGTGATCAATTCACTACTTGGAGCATTCCCAAGGGGAAAATACATTACAAAAGGCGATGTATGCAGGCGACGAGTATTAGCCAGTATTAGTGGGCCTCCTGAGGGCCTCCTGCTGGCGCTGTGTGGCAAAGATTTCCTCCTTCCAGCTAAGCGTGATGGCAGCAGCAGTGACCAGCACAGGCACGTGGGCCTGAGCAGGCCAAGCACGAGGTGCTGTGGGTGCTGCTGGGCTGCGGCAGCCGTTCCCTCGGCCACAGGCTGCAGGAGGCACAGCCGTGCTGTCTGGTCTCCATTTGAGCCACTCCGGAGCACTACATGGGGCAAAAAAGGCCCTGTTGTCCTGTCCATCATTTATGTCCGCACTGAAATGCCGGTATCGCACCAGGACCACAGCGTTACAGAGAGCTCCACAGCTTCCCACCACCCGACAGGAATCAGCCATGAAGGTGCTCAGTGCTGCTTCTCTTTGGCACAGCAATACTTTTTAAGAACCCCTGCTCCAGCAAATTCTTTATTCCCGAAGAGAACAATGCAATGCATTTAACATTCCTCTGATTAATATTTATGGCTACAAGCCACCCATTGTTTTTACTGCATAGCTGCTAATCAGCAGGGGCTCCAGAAAACAGCAGAATGAGACGGTGGGACTGCAGAAGCCTTGGTTCACAAAAGCTATGGAAAATGGCAAGATGTTTTCCCTCCCCACCCACATTTTTATATTTTACCTACATTTAATAGCAGAAATCTTACTTGGGTTCATAAATCTATACCTATGGGTCTTGCTATACTAACCCACATTTGAAAATGTTTACCTTAGCATTTCTGTAGCCTCATTAGTGTGGTATTTTTACACACGCTGTCCCCTTTGCACTTACCCATATAGTTATGTACTGTGTGCTGGAACTGGGTACTAATAATCCCAGTGTCTCTCTGACAATTTTTTTTTTCATAGGAATTGTTCCCCTAGGTGCTGTTTTCCAAAGATTTTTATGTTTTAGCCTTTGAAATGGAAGTAGGCCTGGTGTTACTATGAAGTTGATTGGAAAGAAGGGAATTTGGCCCTTTTTTATTTCAGTGGCTAATTGATCAGTTGGAGACGCTTGTCTGGAAGCCTGACTGAGCAAGGTTATGCTACATTTGCCTGGGCACCGATTCTTCTTCGCCTTGTACTCTTCTCTTCTTCAGTCTAAGAAAACAGTCTGTATTAAAACTGAAAAAAAAATGCATTTTATGTATATATTAACATTAATACATCTTTTAAATATTATAGGTGTTATGGTAGTAGTGAAAATTACTACCATGCTGCATTTCTGGGTTGAAGTAAATGTTACATACCCACTCCGAAGATTTTTATATATATAAGAAATATACTGCTCACAAGATCGTGTGATCTGGGTATGTGGGGGGGGTTGCATTGTAAATGGTCGTGATTTCCCCCCATTCACAGAGTGGTGCCTCAGACTCACTGTACCTTCCTGGTGCTTGGGAAATGAGTGAGCACCGACACGAGAAGAACCCAACATCTTTCTGCGTGCTCTGCTGTAAAATAGAAAAAGCAGCACAGGGAATGTTCTGGCCTTTTTACAATCAGTCATAAAGGCAATGAATCTTTCTTCAGAGCCTAGAATTTCCCACTGCTTCTTATGATCTTCTGCTTTGTACTCAGTGAGGTTTTATCCAGCATCAGAGGGGCCGGAGTTACACCTTCCTTACGACGGATAGGAGTGAGGGCTGGGTAGACATGGGGAAGTCACTGGAGGCAGCTGAGGATGAGGAAGGCAAAGGCATCCCAGGACAGCCACGCGGAGGTAAGGAGAAGGGCCCTGAAAGGATCTCCAGGCTGTGCTCTTTAGGGGTGTCCTATGCCCCCATTTTGCTCTGCCACTGGACACACTGCCTTTGATGTCATCCTTTGGTAATAAAACTGGCCGTCTCCCCAGGACATACCACTTGGCAGGCATTAGTTCACGCCTTGCCGTGGCATTAAACCCTCAAAGAGCTCGGTGCTAACTCTTTCTTCCCTCTCTCCTTCCATCACAGCCCCCACCCCCAAACACAAAGACCGTGTGTTTTCGCACATGTGCTGAACTTAACAGGCTGGCCAGAAAGCAGGCAAAAGTGATGGCTACTACCCCCCACAAAATACAAGTGTGGGGAAAAATGACAGGCAGCTGGAATCACATCCTTTTATGTCTTTATTTGCCAGTTAAGATCCTTTTACTCCATCGATGCAAATATGCAGAACAGCAGGAAACCATGTTTTAAGCAGCACATACCAGTTGGCTGAGAATAAACTAACTACATTCCCCAAGCAATGTAAAAGTAACAATGCACATCATCTTCCAGAAGAAGAAACAAACAGATATTGCAGCCGAGAGGCACAGCAGGCAGCTTCCGTACAAAGTAGTTTGGCTATTTAAAATGCTAGAACCGGTCCTCGTCCGTTTCTCCAACCCCACCCCCTACCCCCAAAAGTCCTACTATAATTTAAACACTTTTTTTTTTTTGCTATCTACATAATATATAAAATATAAACTCTGTTTACTTTTAACACTTACTTTTCTTGATAAATAGCTCTTTAAAATATCTACTGTACATATGTCCATGCGTTGACATTTTATATATATATAGCATTTATATATATGTATGTATGTCTGAAAAACAATAAATATATACTTAATATTGACACAGCAACAAACCAAACATATTCTCATTTTCAAAATCAAATAAAAGAAAACCAGTACAGAGAGAAACAGTGAGTGTCATTTGTGAAGCACGGCATAGCAGGGAGCTTTGATTCCTGCCCCAGCTGGGCATCAGGTATGCCATATACTTGAGTGGTTGTGTTGTTAACATCTTCTCTAGTGAATTTGCGTTAGAAGTTACTTCAAGTCATATGTTAGCCACCCTGTATGCCATGTGTAACACAGACTGAGAGCAAACCCAGTGGGAAACAAGAGAGACCCGCTGCGTGACTTGCAATGGAATGAAAGAAGGGGGAGGCAAGCGAGTCCGACGGATGGTGCAAAAAGAAAAGGGAGTAAAGGAAAAAGGTCATAAATAACCACAGTAAACACATTAATAGATTTAAGTGCTTTTAAAGACGATGGCTGGCACTGCTGCAAAAAGTATTTTGATCATCTACAGCCAACACCACGTAATGAACCAGTCTTCCCTCTGCCAGAAGAAGACACAAATGAAACCCAGATGGCCAAATTCAGATGCTGGAATGGGGTCACTGCATGACACCACAAGACTGCAGGTTCAGAGCCGAACCTGCCCAAGGGCAGCTGAATCCACTGAACATCTATGGGATTTTTTTGAAGTGTGAACTTAAAACAAAAAAAAAAACACAACCCCAAACAGTTAATTTCACAAATGCCAAAACATAATAAAATGGATTTTTTAAAACTTCATTTCAAAACAGTATTCTTTAAAAATGAAACTTACTCCCAAAAGCAAAAAAAAAAAAAAAAAAGACCTTCTACAAACATGTTTTGTGTTCAGTTTTGGATTGACCATAGCCATTTTGTTTATTCATTTAATGCAAAATGATGAATAAAAGCTATTTCAGTTTGAGCTAAGCTGATACCCTTCATTCCCCAACTCCAATGCTTTGATTTGGCAGCTTTGAAAAAGTCATTACTTGCCTGGGCTCTGGCTTCATACACTCAGTAAGTCATGAGGTTATGACATCGGTTCATGAATGCAGCATTATGTATAGTCCCGTCTACTGAAAATTTCTTCTTCTTTTCATGAGCAAATGGAACTGGGCAGTTATTGTTAAGGGGAAATTGTTTTTATTGGACAGACTTCATCCAGCAGCTCAAGAAAGAGGAAATTTAGAAGCAGATAAGACTGCCAATTATTATTCAGTCATACGTCATCTCTAAAATTTACAACAAGCTTTGCTCCCCACAAGTAACAACTTCAATAAGAACAACAACAAGAAACTGCTATCCTGAATAATCCTGCCATCTCACAACTAGTCCTAAATACCCCGAGAGGTCAAACAGTCCAGTGCTGAGTTTCATACGTACTTAAGGGTACATCACTGGGTCACTGGAGCATCAAGCCAACGTGTTGAGTATCTGTGCAAAGCCCAAAATCTACTAGGTGCTTTTAAACCCTTGTAAATACAGAACTCAACAGTGAAGAGACTTTGTAATTTGTGATACTTCATACTGAACATAATAGATAAAAGTCAAATCTAAAAATTCTCGAAAACAAGAAATTGTCATCAGCAATTTCTGAATCTCTGCAAAGACACCATCAAGATACTATGTTTATCTTTACCCATGAAATAAAATCTGCTTTTTTTTTTTTTTTTTGGTAGACAGTCATTTTAAATTGTCTGGGTCTTTTCCACTTTTGTATGGACATGGCAATAAACAAGGTAACACAGAATTGAATTGTCTTTGTGCTGTGACCACACACAGCAGAAAAGCCCCCTTTTTTGAATGGCTGAACTTCCAGGACAGCTGTTCACCTGCACAATCACTGTGATTCAAAAGCTATCCAAAAGAAGGAAACACTAAGTACAAAGTGGAGAGTGCCTCTGATTGCCCCGTCATGGCTGGGCAGGAATTTCTCATGCTTTCAGCCAAAGCAAAGGATGAACTCTGCAGCAGTCCATCCTGAGCCTAAACTTGTCTATGCAAGCCCTGATTCTCTGCCTTATTGGCTGCATGGGTAAGGACATATCATCTCTACTCGGTATTTTATATCTACACAGCTAAAGTACTACTAATTTAACACATGCACGATATTAGATATAGGAAACCCTAAAGCTCTTGCGAAGTTCTTAGCCTCCACGCAGAACTTCACCGAGGTCAGCACTGAGGACGTGCATGCATCTCGCGGGAGTACAGGGCAGATGTTGCTTCCCCGAGGGCAGGGCCCCTTCTCGGGCTCCCAAACACAGAGGTGGAGCAAGGCCGCTGCTGCCACCCTCAGGAGGAGCAGCTCTCACCCTCTGCATGACCAGCGTATTTTCCCCTTTGGCGCGGGCATACAGGTACCAGGCTGCAGGCACACCGTCCTTCCACTCGCCGCTGCAGCCACCATCCTCCCTGTGGGCACCTGCAAGGGCTTCAGCTGTCCCCTGCTGTCGCACACGGACACAGGGGAGGGCTGCCCTACCCCTGGTGTGCAGCCCACTCCAATTCCCATTGAAAATAAGACATCGTCTCTCCATCCCAGCACTGGAAGAGACCCCTGCAGAGCAGCAGAGCACTTCACCCAGGCTCTCCCCTTTGGCTCCTTTTGTCTTTGGCAACAGACCATAATGTTCAGTATACTATGTGCACAGGTAGATGTCAAAGGAAAGAGCCTCTCGACAGCAGCCCTGGGAAAAAGGAATGAACATTTCTCATCTAGTGTATGAACAAGCTCATCTTGGGGCTACTGTAAATTCCAGCAGTAGCCTCAGTTTGGCTATTAGGCCTGCACCAATTCTAGCAGCATTCATCTCAAACCTTGTGGCACAGCATTAAAGAAGAGCATTAAAAGTGCAATTCCAAATACATGTCCCCTGGTGTGGTACCGCTTTTGAGTTCAAACAAGCACATCTCTTCTAACTGCTGCCCAAATTCTTAAACCCAGCGTGAACTGCAGAGGCTACTTAGGGCAATTCAATGTACTTTCAAATGTACCAAAAGAGCAGAGGGCTTCAACCTGCCAAGAAAGATCCCAGACTGTAAAGTAACATTTATTTTTAGAATAGTAATACATGTTCTAAAAATAAGCCAATTCCTTGCTCCTCTAAGCCATGTGGAAGTTCGGTATCTTTACACTCGACACTACAGCATCTTCAGCTCCTAGAGAATGGAAAAACTGTCATACAATCCTGACCGTATGCAGTTACTGCTGCTGTCCCAGATAGGTAACAGGTTCACCTAAATCTAGCATAAGATCTACGCTGCTGTCAGAAGAGGAGGTCCCACCCTGCCCCTGCTCATCCTGGCTGCATCTCTGGGAGCAGCACTGTGCTCACACAAGGAGCTGTACAGGGCTCGATAAGCCAGTACTAATACCAGCATCAGATGGCTACGTAACCAAAGCATTAGATTTTATTTCTGCTAAGCAGCAGTATCTGCACCGGTAAGTCTGTACAGAGGAGGGACGATGCGTGTCACCTAAACCTTTGGATCCAGGACAGAAAGGTCAAGTTTGGTAGTACTATCCCTGTTCCCTGTGTTTCGCCTGGGGACTGTTCACCGCAGGGGGAGTTGTCTACGATTCCAGAATATCTTCTTCCAGCTGGCATCACAAAACCCAGAAAAACATGGAAAAAAGTTAACATGCAGATAGGAAAAGCTGTCCACAATCGAGAAACAAAACAAGGTGCGAAGACATGAGCAGCAATTCCAGCAGAATGGCTAAACCACTAAGAACCAAGATTCACAAACATTTTGGTCCATGTTTAGTTCCAGTTTGGGATGATATTTAACTAGACATGGTTACTTATCCACCGGGCTTACATTTATGATTTGAACTTGCCAGCGTTTTCAATTAAGGGCTTTTGCCTTACAATATGAAAACTCTCCACTGATCCCTTTGGGGCTAATTCCATTTTTCAGCGGAGAGAGGTGATTTCTTGATCAAATTTGGTCTTCTGTATTTTTCTGAGCATTTTTAAGGGCTGGAACTGTACAGCATGGTATACCATGACAATTATAATAGGAAATTCCTGTTGGCACAGACACTACTACAGGAATTCTCAGAGAAATCATTTCTAGGAAAAACATCCAAACTTGTCAAGAGCTGCTTCCAAGAAGGAACGATGAAAGCTTGCCTGAGGCCTTAGCAGAAGTGGTCTGCCCCAGAGACAATCGCTAGAACTGGCAGAACAATATGGATAGAAACAATTCTCCGTTTGGCTGTGGTTTTGTGGTATTACATTATTTCTTCATCAGTTACGCTCTTACACTTCAGGGAATACACTTAATGAAAAGTCACACATACATACCCGTTATAAGCACACACTAATAATTTTGGGGTGGGATTCAAGTTTCCTAACTTTAGCGACCTAAAAATTTAGAAGCCAAGATTCACTGTACAGACAAAAGAAGAGGACTGGAGTTTCCAGTGGGCACCTCCTTCTATATTAATCTGAGGATGAACTGAGTCACCCTTTGGAGAGCTCTCTCTGTATTGACTACTGTGTCCTTGCAGAGCTGATGGGGACAAGATACCTGACTTTCAGCTGGCTTAAGTTAGATGAGATGAATCACACTATTGATGCCCTCCTGTTCAAAATCATGCAACACTAGAACTGGGAATAGGACAGACAGGAGCATACAGCAATCAGACGAAGTCATTTGAAGGAGCTCTTCAGAAGCCCTTAGTGCTCCTAAAAATAGCAAAACTTTAAGTGCTTTTTAAAAAATCTAAATTATTCTGATTGTTCTCTTTCTAACCTAAAATGGCAACACTAATCTGATGGCCTTGAGAAAGAGAGTCATGTTTCCTCTTTTAATTTACTGCTCATCCAAATGTTCTCCTCTTTCCCCTAGTCAAAATTAACAACAACAAAAAAGAAACCTGAAAAGGTTTTTATCAAGTTTAATATAATTTAGTGCTACATGCTTGTGTTCTATTTTTTTTTCCTATTTGAAGACCTAGTGCCATAAACACATAAGCACAGGAGCAGCTTTATGCAGAAAAGCAGTATCCCCATTTACTGGGATAATACATGTGCCTTTCACTATATTCTTTTAAGAACTGAAAGAATATATTCTTTCGAGACTGCAATCTACAATATAAAAAAGGACAGGACAAAGATATCAAAAGAGTTTGTCAACCCTTCCACTGATGACAGGGAGTGATTACTACAGTACCAGTAGCTAGCCTTTTTAAGCAGGCTTAAAAAAAACTTTAAACTTAAAACTTAAAGTTTAAGCAGGTAGAGAGGTGGGGGTCTTATGTATATTTTTCCCTGGAAATGACAGGAAATGTTCTCGTCCTTTTTTTTTTTTCATTCACATGCACCACTTGGTGGAGGTGAAACCTTCTGGGTTGAGCTATGTGAAATTAATTGTTGGTGTAGATGTTTCAAGTGTGAGTTCACAAAGGTTTAAAAGAACTGTCTAAGCATCATATGGTTTTGTGCTGGATTTCTGTCTTCTATTTTCCACATAAAATCAAAATGCGAGATGAATTCACTCAAAAGTGAGGCCCTGACACACAGGAAATTGTGTGTAAACCTTCACAAGACTAGCCTGAGTTCAGCTGTATAATAAAACTCACCAGCACTACTGTTTCATGCCACCTGTCATTCATGAAGGTTTTGCACAACCATTTTAATCAGCAAATCTGTACGGTTAACACTGCAGCTTAACATGAGCTCACAGAATACCCTCCCTCCCCCAGCACCTGGGCATATGCACTGTAGTTGAGGGCTGCTTTGTTTGTAAAAGCCACACATTTTCCTACTTAATTGTGCTTTAAAAGAAAACAACAAAATGGCTAACTAAACCAACACATAGAAGCTCCTAAAAAGCTGCATGAAAAGTGAGCTGCCGAAATTTTCTGCATCACACGACACCAAGTCCCATTATTCTGTGTGTTGGTTAGAGGTGTAGTAGTACAGCATGGTGGTGTTAGCTGTCATGGTAGGAACCATTCATGTCAGACACTACAGAAAATTTGATGACATGACAGTACCTTCACAGCCCTCTGGTAGGTAAGGAAAATCTAAAAGGACTTTCCCAACCTTTCACAGTAAACACAATTGGATAATCTAAAGCACCTGCAAGCAGGAGACAAGTCCATGATATATCTTTCCAATCAGCCAGCTAATACTGTTATTAAAACAGTTATGTCAGCTCTTAACACTCCTACCTGTTTTGGGCATTTCTAAGGACCTTAACACTTTGGTATTTAGCCACCAACAGATTTAGTTGACCCAAATACCTTATTTCCTTCCCCCATATCCTCAGCTGTTTGCAAGATGCCCAAGCCCTTCGCAGGGGCTGAATTACCATTTCCTTTAAGAGCTGCCTGGTTCCTATTCTTTCCTAGGAGCTGAGTGGAGCTAGCAGTACAGAGACATCCTGCTCTTCCGCATGGCTTCACTGATCAAGTATGCCGGGCTCAGTTCTGGCTCCTCGGTCATGATCGAAATGTTCTGCCATTCCCCCAACTGGTTTGACTTTTTAATGGTGTCCACCACACACAGGGCATACAGACAGTCATCAAAGGTGGCAGCCATCGTGAGAGGCCTCCCATCCCAGGTCCTCCTGTCGTCCTGGTCCTCAAATGCCTGTCGGACAGCCTGAACCATCTTAATGGTGCCTCGGAGGTATGGGGACGGGATGTCACTGAAGGCCTTCTCTGGAAGTAAGGAGTTGCTGACCGGCGTGGAGTCCTTCAGTAGGAGCTCCCGCTGAGGAGAGCTGTTGCTCTGTCCATAGAGATCAGTGCCTATTACAATCAGCCGGCCAGCCGAACCCACCACAATAATGTCTTGTTTGAACTCCCCAGGGACGTTGAAGTTGAGCGTCACCGTGCAGCACACGCCGCCCTCAAGAACCATCTGAAACGTACAGAAGTCGTCACTGGTGATCTGCCGTATCCCCTTGATGTGGTCCGTCTGCTTCACGAAGGTCTTGAGCAAGCCGTGCACTTTCACGGCCTTCTGGCCGGTGAGGAACGTCAGGAGGTCGATGATGTAGGTGCCAACTGAGTGCAAACCTCCGCCTCCCATCAGGTCGTCACAGCTCCAGTTGTACTTCTTGCCCAGCAGGCTTCCACTGTGGACCTGCACCTCACACACCAGCAGCTCCCCCACGTAACCCTCCTGGATCAGCTGCTTCATCTTCACGAAGGCAGGCAGGAAGCGCAACACGTTCCCCATGATGCTCATGAGCTTTGGGTAATAATGAGCCGCAGTCATCATCCTAAAGGCATCCAGGGGAGTCGCTGTTCGGTCACAGATGACATTTTTTCCAATGCCTGAAAAACATTTATAAAAAAATCAACAACAAAAATATATTGATTGAGTAAACTCAGAGCCTCAAGGCTACTCTTAAAAACTAAGCCAAAGAGAAAGATCCTTGAAAGAAAATACTTCAATATTGTGTTAAAGGCACAAAAATTTCCTCTGGCATGCATGTAACAGTCTCTTGAGCAGCACAGTGAAAATGCATCCCTTTTTGTTCTTAATATGGACTCATGCCTAAAAATAGCATGAAAGTGAGGATCTGGACAGATAAGAAAGTAAGCTAAGGTAAAGTGGACTACTACCCCACATTTGCCACCGTCTGGGAAGAGGCACAAAGACAACCCCCTCAACTCTGCCATCTCATAGATGTCTCCTGTGATAACCTGCTTGCAGGGGTGGCTTCCAGGAGCTGAATCTGAGCTTCAGATTCAACTCCCTGAAGCACATGAGTCACACAACCTCATGTCCACAGTGACTTAATGTAGGTATGCTGGAAAGTCTGGGCTTGTCTCCTCAACGGTCTTGTTCTGTCATCCTTCCCATTCAGACTATTTAAGATGCTGTCACTGAAGACAGAGAGAGGTACTGGGCTTGTTGCATGATTTAAAATGTAGGACTTTCTTCTCACAAAATGCCATGCTATTCTGACAATGGCAGGCATTTTTTTGATGAAGCTCTGCTGAAATGTCAACAACGCATCCACAGTGCCACGGGAGAGCCACAATTGCTCTAAAACAGGTCAAACGTAGCTGTGACAATCTGTTCCCTCACAAAATTGCCCATATGTGCACAGTGTTTACTGAAGCTTCCACAATGATCCTGTTTTATCAGGCCATCAAGGTGTGCAGCTGAATGCAGTGCAGGCTGAGATGCCTAAATAATGGTTTTATTATTGACTTTTCCTTGTCAAATACTTTCATTCTGTACCCATACACACATAGTGAAGAGGAGCAAAGACCTATAGTAGCAACTAGCTTGCAGAGAGCAACATGGAGTGTGACTAAGGGTAAATTATTTTGCACCTCCCCAGGTTCAGCATTTAGTTGACCAGAGGCATCAGACTAGAGGCATCTGTCACCAGCACAAAGGAGTGGTGACTTTATATAAAGCCTGTACCCAAGCTTTTGACACAGCATAAAAGAAAAAGAAAAGTCTTTAAGTCTCCAGTTTCCTTTACAGTTGCATACATAGATTTTTTTTTTTTATGCTTAATGAGCAATATTAAGTGAACTATACAACACCCTATAGCACTAAATATGATCTCTGCCTTGGGCACCCAGGGCTATAGCTGGGCCTGGCATTTAGAAGGGCTGAATTTGGATCCTGTCTGCTGGAGTCCAGATGAATAAATCTGGTAAGTCACTAAATCTCTTTGTGGTTTTATTCCTTTTCCCTTACGACAGGGGAGGAATTCCTTTTTCTTTAAAGAGATGTTAAAATAAAATCTTATATGTTTTGGAGCTGTTTGGATGAAGTCATATAAATACAGACAGATGGCAAGGATCTGTCTGAGCCCACCTACATGAATATTTAACAGCCTGACTGCAAGAAGAAGGGGGTCACAGTCCAAACATTCAATAACCTGCTTATCCACACTGCTTATTCCCAGTCTTTGTCTGCTGCTATTTGGGTAGCTGAAACTGGAGGGAGGGCTGTCACCAATGAAGTGGCAGTCACATCTAGTAACAGCCAAAAAGGGAAACATCTTCCTTCAACTTGCTCCTATTTACCTTCTACATAATCAGATAAGGACAGATATACTCACTTTCCTCTCATACTAGATAGGAATCCTCTATTCAATGGCCATGACCTTCCTTTCTCACTTTTCTCTCATCTTTACAGACTACTATTGGTGACTGAATTGACATTTTCAACCTTACAGCACTCTGTTTCCTGCTCCTGAATAATATTTTTCTGCATGTGTTTGATATCAGGCTGCATTCATCCACCTGCTCTATATTCCCCTACCTGGTAGCTCCAGCTATGCCAGGATACAGATCACTAATATAATAGTTCTCCTTGAGTTACAGACTCCTTGCAGAGAGATTCTAGTCTGGCAAATTAGTTATCAAAATAAGGGAAAAATTAGTCAGTCAAAACTTGCCTACAGTCAAATCTTCCTGAAATAGCTACCTCTCCCCAGAGAACCCACGGATACTGCATCATGATCTGACCTGTTCACGGCTGATCCACACATGTAACTTTCTGCTCCCGTTCAGGTTGTATCTTCCTGCCTCTAAGATGTCTGTCTCATCTTATCTGGGGTCTGTGCAGGCAGGCACCCACCTCTCAAGATCTGCAGCTCTACACATGCATGTGTGGAAAAGGGTGCTCTTCCATGAGGCACTGGAGCCTGGGGACAACCTTTTGCTGTGTGCTCAGTGCCATGCACAGTGGGGGCTCGGTGCTTTACTGGATGGGGCAGGGAACACTTTGGGCTGTCATAATCTAAGTACCAAATGATGATTATAAACGTGAAAGAGAAGCTTATGGGTTTGCACATTCCTTATATTCAAGAAAAAATGTCATTAGGATCAGTGTAAGTCAGGCACACATGCAAAGAAAAGGGAAGAGCCCTAAATATTTGTATGGAGACAGGAAAAATGTGGAGTCTTGTATTTATTCCTTCCACTATTTCAACATTTTTGGAAAGGTTGAAACCTTTTAATTACAGCAAATCCAAAATGCAAATGTTCCTAGAGCCTGTGCATATGCTGATAATACATGCTGTGCTCTCATCCCTGTCAGGGATTTAAGCAGATTTTTGCTTGGTGCCCGGAAAGCTTTTATACTCCATTAACGCTCATGCAGGCCCTTCCAGCATGACGCTGTTCAGCACTTGAGCCTGTGCACACTACAGATCTTTGTCTTCCCTGTAGCTGCAAATCTGCAATCGGCCACATTAGCTTTCTTGAAACAGGGAGAGAACATGAAAGGATTGCTTAATTTAATTTACAGGAATACTCTGGCATGTTTATGCAACTAGAATAAGAAACAGGATGATCAAATCACCATTGTTTTCTGCTCTCCTCCCTGTGCTCCCTTTGCAAAAGCAGAAGGAAGAAAGGCACCTTCCCTTTGAGCCATTCTCTAAAGCAGTGACGTGCAGACCAGAGGGCAGTGTGAAAGGAAAATCACCCTTCTCAATGCTGACAGTCTTGTGCAAAGATGTGCTTCTGCCTGCAGGTTCTGAAGAAGCATTCCTGGGGAACTGACCTAGACACAATATCCACTCCCATTCTCCTGGCCTAGGGTTAGGGTCTAATCCTGGCCAATTCTGGACAAGACTCCCTAAGGAAGATGCAATTGATACCGCTTGTCATTCTGTAAACGTGTTTTGCCATTTCAGACATCTTTGACAATTGCACTATAGCAGACAGCAAGAACTTCATTAGTTACATAAGAGCAGAGAAGTGCAGTCAGCTTGTTTCAGCAAGAGAGTGCAATGTTTTTATCTACGGTGATAAGCAGTAGAGTCAAATACATCTCATTGTATGAAATGATACACGTCCCTTTCCTGTGCATCGAGAAATCTAGTCTGAGGTGTGACAGTCCTCAATCAGGCAACTTCTGAGTTGATTTCTTGAGTTCTTAGGTTAATTGAAGAAGAAAAATAAATTAAGTAAAAGTTATTCTTTTTGAGTGCTCTGCACAGCCTTCACCTCAGTCTCTCTGCTTGGCCATCCTTCAAAATGAGATACAGTGCGGTGCCAGCCAGGTGGTAACGTGACATGGGACTTCTCTGATATGGCACGAAACAGGGGAGAGATCACTCCTGGCCAGCCCAAGCCCAAAGCTGCAGCTGGGGGACGTGTCTCCTAGCAAAGCTCCTGGGAGTGCAAGTTGACTCTCTGAAGTCCATGCACAGCTGCCATGCAGGTTATCAGCCTCAGACCCTCTCCCTCCCCCAGTGCTCCAGGCACAGCCTGCCAGAAATGCAAAGAATCCGCTTGAGCAGGCACCATCCTGTGGTGCCAGTGAGCCACATGTGCCCACAGGTGAGGGACCATGAGGTGGGAACTACATGACCCAGCAGCTCTGCTCCCCTGAGCCCCTCTGGCAGGGAAATGGGAAAAAGGGATCTGGTCCATGCATCTAGACCAGATCCCTAAGCCAATGACTTAGGTATAATGTGCTCTCACAGTCCTTAAAAATGTGGAAGGACATGAGTTTGAGCAGAATGACGCAAGAGAATTTGACTTATAGGTTTGGTTGTTAGAGTGAAAGATGGCGACATCTGATGACTGCTTGATTCCTTTTTAAAATGAGCTAAAGTTTCCAGAGTAGGTCCATATTACAAAACCACTACTAACATTAGCGTTTTCTCTCTTCTCGGTGTTTAACAAGGAAGGCTAAGGGTTGAATGGCCCACCTTGGCTATTCTTGATCTTCCAAGTAAAACCTCAACAACTTATATACCAATCAGCACTTATTTTAAGAAGGTTATTAAAGAACAGTGATCTCTGAAGGACTGCATGTCCAACCAGCTCTATAAGCAGCTCAGGAAACAGAATAAAATTGTGTATGCTATCATTGCTGCTACCAATGTTTTGAGCAAAGATTTCTCTAGCACCTTATGCTGAAAAGTCGAATTTTACCAATGATCTAATGGCTTGTCACCCACCTCACAATAATTATTTTTGTCAGGAAGTCGTGTGATTATTTGCAAACTTCAGCCTTCACTTTAGAAAAAGGAAGCCCTTGTGATGTAGAGATAATTTTGAAGTGAGTGGCAAGTAGATATAGTCCAGGGCAGTAGTATTTAATTTTTTTTCTATGCAAATAGAGAGGAAGAGAAGGGAGTCAGAGTAAGAATTTAATTCCAATTTTGAAATGCGTGGGGTCTGCAAGCCCTCATTTTACAGAAGGCTCTAACCCCTCAGTTACCAGCAGCCCAAGTTGCTTTGTCCTTGTAATGTCCCCGTGCTGCACAGCCTGGAAATGAGCAGAGCTCCTGGGCCCAGGATGCAGGGAGCGTACAGCGGTTCCAGGAGGCACCGACTTCACCAGTTCTGCAATCCGCAAGGTCAGCTTGTTTCCCATCTGCTCTGATTGCTTCAAATAAGAACAGCCTTATTTCCACAGAAAAATAATAGTTAAAAGAAGAGTCTCCACCACTGAACTGGAGCAAGACTAGTTCTCTTATCTATTTGGCCCAGGACATGAGGCCCCAGTGCAATATTTTCTCCTCTTCCTATTCACAAGAAAAGAAAAAAAGGCTTTATTTCGAATCTGGGCACATAATCAAAACCTGCACTGACACCAGAAAGATTCATTAGTTAGCAATCACTATCTATTGCTCTTTGTCAGGATGGGACTGAGAGAAAGGGGAAAATAAGGCTTTGGTGGCCTAACCTAAATTAGTCAGCAGAAAAATACATTTATTAAGCTAAAGGGGAGCTGTTAACACTCAAGGAATAGTCTGAGAGTTTCAGCAAATACAGGAGTTTGGAAGAGCATGCTTACCAGCTTATTTCAAATGGATGACTTTAAACATTTATATTGGATTATAGCACCTTCTTTAAAAATGTTTTTTATTTTAAAAAAATAAGGAAGCTAATTCAAAATTGCATTCCAAATGCTGACAATCCACATTATCATTACTACGAATTACTAATATGATTTCAATAAATAAATATGGACAAATTTTTCTTCTCAGATTGTGACCGCTACAGCTGTTGTTGTTGCCCTTGGATCCTATGCAGAATCAGAGGGAAAATAATCTCTGGCACTCAGTTCTGTTCATGGTTTGTAAGACATGTTGCAGTGATATGTGCTATATTATTAGTACACATATTATTAGCTGTAATCAGATCACAGTTTCAATCCCAATGCACTTTAACATGGTTTGCAAATACAAAACAGTATCATCTAACACATGAATGAGGAGTATCTCATTTACATTATTCCAGCATTATAATACTGAATAATTAAGCTGAGATATACAGCTGCTTTTATAAATGTGTCCAACTCAACAAACAAAAAGTAGCAAATTTAGTTTAAAAGCTCTACTTTGCTGCAAATCAGTGGTTTTGGCCATACTGATGAAAGACCTTTTGTCGGGAAAACATCAAAAATCATAGTCAAAACAAATGACTTAAATCAAAAGTCACTACGTCTCATTCAAATGGTTGATTTACAGCAATTTGCTCTTCTGCAGAAATGTACGCATACTGTCAACTCTGTGGTTTTGCACAGAAACCATCTCAGAAGCTACATAAGGAGCCAGGAACCAGTGCATGGTTCTCTGCAGTTAAATTGATGTTTGATATAAGCTGAGCATCAGCAGAGCTGTGCATTTTGCATATTCCCACACTAGACAGAGATCTGTTTGCAATTCTGATCATGCTAGTGTACCTTACTACTGCAGCCCCCTTGGATACTCAGAGAACGCCTCTCCATTTCTATCTTGCATAAGAATTAAAATGAATTCTGGCGTATACCTACACACAGAAACATACAGAATTGATTTTTCCCGAGGTAATGACTTCAGAAATCCTCACAGCTACTTGAACCATTCCCTTCTGTTCTTTTCTTTCAAATTTTCAAATACAACATTTGAAGGCTGTAATTTAGCCAGGACCTCAGAAAACCTTCTCAGCTATCTACATTGACTCATGACAATACCTGAAGACTCTAAACAAAAACAGGGGTTGGTAATGAAAAAGTTCTCTTTCCCTCCCAAATCCATCACACCCTAAGAAACCCAGAAGACAGTAACAGTGATCTGAGCTGCAACTGCCCTGAACTGTTGCCTGCAGGGAGACCCCCAGACCTGAAAGCAGATGATGCTATTTTTGCTGTTTCAGACCTCAGAGCCATGCTTCCTTTCATCTGAAGCTGGAACAAACCGGTTCAGTACTGATCTGTATTTCTAACACAGGTGTACTAGAGAGACGCACAACATTCGGATTGCCTCTCGGAAATTGTATGCAAATACAGAATTTGGAAGCCGTGGCTCTTACAGCCACTTTTCATTTACTGTAAGTTTTGATAGCTGGGCTGGCTCTTCAGTCTCTGAGATACAGTAACTGTGCAGTCAGTTTAGCTTGCTACATGCACAATAAACCATAAATCATTAGCACCAATCAGCCATGATTTTCTGATGTGCTCTTCAACTGCTGCAATGCTACTTGGTGAGCACTACCCCCTCTTAATTACAACTCTGCAAACTGCCCAGTGCCAGGGTTCCTTCCCCACTAAGCTGCAGATGACGACCGTAAGGACACTTTGGCCCCTTTTGGCAGTTTCTGGAGTCATTCCAGATGGGCTTAGCAGCTGCAGGGGATGCAGCGGATGAAAGCAGGAATGTGGCCAAGGGAACGGAAAACGGGAGAGGAGAGGGAACAGAAGGAAGGATGCTACAAGGTGGCAAGGAGGATGCTGGAAGGGGATGGGAGAGGCTGCAGCCAACAGCCCAGAGGAGCTCCTGCCACTCCAGGAGCTGCACA
Organism: Anseranas semipalmata; assembly: GCA_013399115.1. Taxonomy (NCBI): domain Eukaryota; kingdom Metazoa; phylum Chordata; class Aves; order Anseriformes; family Anseranatidae; genus Anseranas; species Anseranas semipalmata. The sequence continues at coordinate 302,958 of VXAA01002127.1, forward strand.
GCACGCCCGAGTGGTATCAGCAACATCCCTGGTCCTCAGAGGTGCATCCTAAAAGGCTGTCCTTCAGTGCAATGCTTGTGAGGGTCCTGGTAGCATCTTCTCTGCAGAAAAAATAACAGTGGAGCAGAAAGAAAGATTTCAGAGAAAACAAGCACCCTTCTGGACAGGAGGAAGGGATGATGATTAAAAAGCTATCAGCATTAAAATGGTGATACATGTGCTAGTTAAGCTATTGCCCAACATGTACATCAAACTAGGGAAATACAATATTGGGACCGGTTATTCAATGGGGCTGATACTCTTTTCTGATGTATTAAATGTGGAGATGCATGAATCACATACTGCAAAGTGATGAAAAGCTTACGAATCCCTCAGAAAATGGTCTAAATAAATATGGGTATGTCCATTTCTAGCAGGAGCAGTGGAGAAACTACTAGATTGCTGATCTGCTCTTGCAAATGAGGAGTGTATTCTAGGCCACCCCATGAAAACAAGCAAGCAAGGTTACTGCGTAACAGTTACGGGTAATTCAAATGCCTTTTCACACAGGGTAAGGATTTTTTCTTAGCACATATAGATGTCTCTCCTCTTATTAGACGCTGCTGCTGTCGATATTGTGATACAGTAAAAATTATAGTGACAGTAATAACAATGGTTGTATTTATCATATTCAGTGCACGATTTGTCACCTGGTTCCTTAAATGGCTCAGAAAAGAAAGCATTTATTTCAATCAATAGATCTGCCAGGGGAAAATTGATGGCAAGACAATGTTTCTTCGAGGAAACCTTATTTAACAAAACTTTTGACAAGGAGATAAATCTGGATGATGAATGCCTAAGAAGATTGGCATTAGTCACAGCTCTAACATTGGCTAAGACAGTCTTTGTTAATCACAGATATGTATAGCTGCTGCAAAAAATCAAGTTGCTATAGCATAATGAGTCATAGCTCATGAACTGAGTCATATTAACAGGGCATGTGTGTATTGCTCATCTGCTCTAAGTGTGAGGTAAAATAACAGCGACTTAAGGAACATATTTTACTTTGCAACCGAAACAGACTGTGAAGGCACACAGAGAGTAATACACCTCGCCGCTGACAAGCAACAGCTCATTTGGCCATTGCAAACCAATTGCTTCTGCAGATTTTACACACCCTGAATCTTTGCCCCTGCATCAAAATGCTGCGATGTAAATAAACACTTGCACTGTTCTATTTCATAGCTGACTGGGATGAGATGCACTCCACAAATATTAGGTGAAAGATTATATACAGTAAACACACACGTGCCCAAACTGTGCACACCACCACCAAAGTGAGAGTCTCAGCTCATGTACCTGGCATCAAACTGTGATTCCAGGTTTTAGGCTTTAGGTTTATCCTCACTGCTGTAACCTCCTTTCCACACAACCGCTTTGAAGACAAAATCCCAAACATTCAAATAAACAGAGAAAAATTGCTTGTGACCGCCTCTGCCTTGGCTGCTCTGTAACCGTAGGTTGAACTAAAGTCCACCGAAGTGGCTACACACACGGTGAAAAGGAACACCCTGCAGAAATGGAGCGGTTGCCGCTGCTAGTGACACACGGCTGGCACCTCAGGTGTCACCCAGCTAAGGAGGCACGCACAGCCCACGGGAACAGTGCTACAGCTGCAAACAGTCTCAACGAGCAAGAAGGTTCGTGAGCTGTGAGTTTGGAGAAATGATCTCAGCTGGGTTAGTGATCTGCAAAACCATCCTAGGAAAAGGGAAGAAAGGGAACGGGTTTTTCTTGGAATAAAAAGGTGTGGTGCCTCGGTTGGGTAAATACACCCGCTGGTCCCAACAGATTGTAACGATGCCTGCAGGAAAACGGGTGCCATCTAAGCAGAACCAGGATGGTTCATCAGGATGAGAGCAGAGCGTAATGATGATATCAGTTTTCATTATGTATTAATATCAGTACTAGCCTTCATTTGCACAGAGGTAGCAATTAGGGTTATGGATTGGGGCTATGTCTCTGCATGTTGCTGTTGCTGTAGGTACAAATGCTGCAGTAGCAGTATTCAAGGCTCTCTGAAACAGATGTGGTCCATGTTGGGCTTGATGTTGTACAAGCACAGTACAGATAGATGACCTCTCCTCCAAAGACCATGTGTATCCATATGATTTTGAGAATGCACTGACATGAATGTAAGTTTTCCAGTAAGTCCACAATAATTTCTGATTGCTGTTAATGTGGCTAGTCATGGACTTTTCAACTACTGCCTTTGATTTGGGAGTATAAAGCCTGTGCATCACTGAATCCATAGGCAACATACTTGAGAGCAAGGAAAGCAACCAAGTCTGGCATTACTATGTATGCCAGCACACTTGGCATGGCAAAGCAAAAGTCTCCAGCTTGTTCCTAACATGGGTGAGAGTTTAACGTTTGGTCCACAGCCCACCTGGCATGTCATTCTGATCACTTCTCTGCAGGCACTTATGCAAATAACAACACAGGAGACAGAAATAAATGAAGTACTTAGTATATTTTTAACTATATACAAAACTTTAACTGCTGGGAAATCTAGAGAAGGTGCAAATACACCCTGACAAACTAGCTAGTTGCACACCACAAGGAAATGCTCCCAGCTTGAGATTATCCGTTCAGGTATCTGAAACATGCTCAGACTTACATTCCTTGAGCCCTGCTTGGATGCTTTCCATGCTCTCATGTGCACATGGGAAAAAGTATATGGGCCAAACCATATACTGGCTTTCCTAAATTCCTGTTCAATTTTAAGTATCCAAGCCCTCATCAAAACTGTAAGGTCACATCCCTGTTGAGTACTTCCCTGCACAAGAAAAAAAATGAAAGACTCTCCTATGTAGTGAGATAAACTGAGAAAGGAAAACCATTCTACTTAGACTTTATTCAAGCAAACATTCATTAATTTCAATAGGACATTAATTGTCTAAGGACTAAACAAAAACTCAGTAAAAATTTCTGTATTTGGTCCTTTACTTGTTCCAGTTACTCTCAATTCCTGTATTCACCTTCTAGAGTAAAATGCGTGCCATCAGTCCAGGATATTATAATATCCTTCTTTTCCATGGTAATGAAATCACAGGGCAATCACAGCCCATGGTCAATTGCTATTCTCACGAGGCATTATTATCTGTCTTTAAATATATTTCTTTTTGTGTTAGCTGACAACAGCTAAATACCCAGCTGTTGTAAAGGCTTTGGTAGGATTAGGAAATCAGGCAGTTCAATTTTCTTTCAGCTTGCCTTTACATCACAGAAATGTTTATGCTTACTGAGTCAGATAAATTTATGGCTGATAATTAGAGTTAATTTTCTTTATGTTTCTCTTGCCTACCCTTTCTACCCCAATTAAAACTAGCAAGTTGTAATCGAGTACTAAATGAGAAACTGACAAAAGAGAAACAACAGACTAATGCCTGCAAGTAATTAATGCAGCCATTATTTTGGCAGATTTTACAGGATTCGGGAAGCTTTAAGAACATTGAAAAACTACATCTCACTAGCCAAGTGATGGGGAAAGTATCAGGAAATCCAAGTTTTAAAAAGCCCAACAAGTTGTAGTGTCAGATCAATCCGTATCTCGCACAGCATCACTATGCAGCACAGCATCCCCCTGTACCCTCCCTGCACTTTGTACTGCAGGATTGTTTTTCTTTAGTAAACATTCAGTGATACTATCTGTATGAGATGCATTGCAGTTTCTAGTATGGTCCTTGCTACGTGGTGATTATAGGAAGCATGAGCTTTGCTACCTATGTGACCCAGAACATTTTTCCTAACCTTATTTCTCTCCAATATTTTTAGCTGGAGTATTTCTACTTCTTTCCCTGCACAGTGAAGTTTGAAGGATCTCTGTGCTGAAACAAATCAAATGTGTGTCAGCCCTGCAGTGACGGATGAATGGAGCATGCATTTGACCTAATTGTCTGATTCAAGTGGTTAAAATAAATTCTAAAATCATTACTTGCCTGCCCAAATAATGTGTAGACTACAGACAGCAAACCGCCCAGCTACAGAATGGGACGGGCTAACTTAGCTGGATGCATTTGAAAACTGCACTCCCTCCACACTTTTGACTTTGGTATATATGCATGTACAGACAGACACACACATACAGAGAAAGGAATTGGAAGTGGAGTTCTTTTCTCACACCGAGATACAAGTACATGGCAGGTGGAGGTGTGCAGTGTCGTTTGTTTTGTTCAGTGATGAGTATATGTAATATAAAACAGCAGAAATTGAAAATGTCAGTTTATAATTATTGGCCAAACCCTCCCAGAGCCCATCAGACTGTGCCTACCAGTGGAACCAGATCTTCTGAAGCGATCTGAAATTATGCGGGGATGGGAGTGCCAGGTTGCACAACACGCCTTAGGGAAAAGAACGCTCTCTCATTTGTCTCCTACTCATCGTGTCAGCAGCTCCCCTCTCTGCTCACTGAGTGGCATTAGCATCGGGACTGGAGAGGCTGGCATGACAGCTCCTCTTGGGAAAGGCTGCAGCAGAGAGGAAGAGAAAAGTTGGGAAGCAAAAGGCATCCAGATGAGGCATCCAGAGCTGGACCAGCCTCTCAACTTCACCCAAGGGGCTGAAGGATGCTTTTTGTATCTCCTTGTTTCTGGTGTGCCATTTCACTGGGATCTGGGAGACTACAGAAGCGTAAACACACCAGTCCAGATGTGAGACGGTATTTTTCCACCTGCCTATGTCACCAAACTTTGCCTAAGATTATTTATGGATGAGACCATAGCTTGATTCTCCATGGCTTCTCATTTCTGCTTCACAGTCTAAGTACTCTGGCTCAGACCAGTGGTGGTTTTTACATCTTGCCAAGAAGAAGAGACCACAAGCATCGGCACTACAGAACACACAGATGAAGAAAATAAATTAGCTTAGCCCACATAAGAAAATTGAGCCAGTTTAATTAAAATACCAACCATAATGAAATCTCTCTGCTGGGATGCTGTCAAGCCAAAAGGCGTGCTCCCAGAAGACCCCCTACCTCTCCAAGCTGATGTTGACACAGTTCTACCATAGCCATTCCAGGCCCTCTTCTACTTTGAAGTTAGTGAGAATTTTGATAATGGGGTTTTCAGTGGAGTTAGCACCAGGCCTTAGCAAGCTTTGGGTCACATTTACCTCGGCTCTAATTCCATTAATTAAAGCAGTCACACTGTCCATTAGTTTGGCTCTTCAAGCAACACAATCAATGGAACAACAACAAACAGATTACAAGCAACCTGTAGTTTAAACTAACTGCACCTGCACCTTCAACAACTTTTCAGCCAAAACTATTTCAGAATTAAGTTATCAGCTTCTCTGAGAAACTTCTAAATAAATTAAAAGCACCCTCTTCCCCCCCCCCCAACAGTAGCCTTAGAATAGGGGTACTTTTTTGGTTAATATTTTATTCCTGCCAGAGGGAGCTAAGCGCCATTAAACAGCACCCGTTCTGAAAAGCAGCAGTGAGGATGGATCAAAGTGAATCAGCAATTCTAAATATGTGAGACGCTGACATTGTGCTTCCCTGGCTCCAGCCCTGGATCCATAAGAAAGATGGATGCTTGATTAATTACTCCCCAGGCTGCAGAGCTTACACAAGAGCCAAGGACTCAGCTGCAGCCCAACCAGCTGACTCAAATAGCAGTAACTCATCAGGTTCAACCTGCTTGGATTCCAGATTGCCCTGTCTGCAGTCAATCCACAGGCTAATCTTCCCAAAAGGGTTTCTTGGAAAATGTCATTCATGCTCATGCTGGCTAAGTGTGTACTGGACAAGACATGGCTATGCTACAGTAGCAGCTGAAACCATAATTCACTGTTTTTTTTTCACAGCTTGCTCTAATGGAGAGAGGGAACTCTTTCCCACTGCTGTAAATCTGCTGAAAACAAGTCAACACTGGAACATTTCCCTGTTGTGTTCAGTAGGCTGGATCCAGTCAATTATGGTAGCCCAGCTTAGGGTGTTCTTCATCATCAACCTGATCTTCATCCTCATCGCCTGCTTTTGATGTATTTGCATTGTAACCCCGAGACCCTAGGTGCTCCACAAGCACACAGTGGAAAACAAACCCCTATTCACTACAGACTTCGTTTTACCATGTATGTGCTGGATACCCGCACCAGAAGGAAGGCCCAACGCAGGCAGTTCCTCTCGCTGTGTCACCTCAGACAGGCTTTCTCTATGGGAGAACCGTGGTCCAGGTTGCAGGATTGTATGTAACCTTGTCCCACGAGAGTTTGAAGCAATAGTCCAGGGGTAGAAACTTATGGGGAAGAGATCTCCTGCACATCTCAACCTGTGCTGTGGTGGGTGAAAGAAACGCAGTTTGCACCCACCTATACTCTGGCAGGTACATGTCTGACTCAACGAAAAATAAAATACCCGTAAAGTGGGTCAGTAATGCTTAGAAAGCACTCGTGCTGACATTTCCTTTCAGAACCTGTGTAACACTGATCTTCAAGGAAAAGGAGGGCAGAAAGGACAATTCATTTTCAAGTAAGAATACTTTTATTTCTGAACAGCAATGTACAGTTAAAGTCTAAACTCCTTCAACTGCCTTATTTTTTAGTCACAGGTCTTGTCAGTTTGGCTCAAATTCCCATGCAAAACAGCCTTAAAAAGATTTTTCAACCTAATACCACCGTTTTCCCCAAATACATGCCATTTTCTAGCTGTAGCCCTACAGAAGAAGAATGAGCAAGAGCTCACGAGAAGTCTAAGGGCATACAGTTTTCACTATTAGTCCTACTGAGATGTTAACTCTGACTGATCTTTTCACAGAGGCAACTCACTATGACCAGGATGCCCAGGATTGGGATGCCAGAAAAAAGCTTAGGCTAATTTATTGCATTTCTTTTTCTGACTGCAACATTTTTCTGCCCTGCTGGGTACTCAGAGGCCAGCACTGGTTCCTCTGATTAGCAGTACCTCATTATGAAATCAAAAGAAAAGCTGCAGGCTATAGAAAACTAGATTTTTGTTAGCATGGATTTGCTCTTGGCAAATAATTGACAATGTTAAAAGGAGATTGTGAATTAACTACAGCTGACATAAAAATTCGGAAAAAAAGCTTTCAATAATTACAGTGCATATGTCAAATGGAAATGACTCCAATTTGCATAGCTCTGCAGTCACATTGTGCAGTATCTCAAGTGGTTTCACAATAACATGCTTGTATCTTTAAGATCATTTAATATAGTCCAAGGTTTTAATAACCCAAAAGACACGTCAGTCAGTACAGACTAAAAGCTAGCCAAGGTTTCTTCATTTTTTCAGGCCGTATCTACAAACAGTTTGTTATTATTCCATAATGATGCATTAAAAAACATACCATCCCCACCCCCAAGCACACACATGGTTTTACTGATAAAAAATACTTTATAGTGGTTTGGCTCATTGTCATGGGTCATCTTTATACCAGTAAAACCAGCCACATTAGAAGCCATACCACTGTAACACAACGGTAATCCCACATCCTACACCAGGACTGGTTTACATGCAGGTCAGACAGGCAGCTCTTTCAGAGGCTTGTATTATTTGGGATGTGCTTCCATCTGGATGAAGTTTCCAGTTAGAAACCAAAACGTGACTGTGCGTGGGTGGATTTGGACAAGAGCTTTGCTCTGAACTCCAGCTGAGGAGCACAAGCTTTTGAGCCATCAGAAAGGACCCCTCTGTGGCCAGTGACACAAAGGTCCCACTCAGGCTTTGTGTGTTGCAGGGCCGATTCCAAATTAATAAAGTTGTTAGTGCTTAGGAATGGGGGAAATTTAATAAAACCACCCTTTCATTTTTCCCCTCTGTTAATGAGTCCAGCCTATTTGCCCTTGAACTGGGAGTCCCCATATATCAAACAGAAGGCTCCCTAGGACACGTCGGAGCTGAGCTTTTTGACCTTTCAGCGTCAACATCAATGTCTACCTCAACTGCAAGTTTGCTCCTGCACCTGCTGCAGAAAAATCTGGAGTTGGATTATCCCTTTGCAGGAACAAGAATAACCAACAAGCAACTGCAGTATTACTGAAAGCAATCCTGGGTTGGTTATGGACCACAGTTCACCCACATATCTCAAAGCACTCCATGAAGCTGAGCAGGTACCAGCCCTCCATCATAAAGACAGCAGAAAGACGAATCAAGATGTTTTGATGATTTCTTCCAGTACAGACAGTGTGAAAGTGGCAAAAGCAGCAATCATATCTAACCTCTTCCTCCCCTAGTAACCTTCCTGCACCTGCAGGCATCACGCCATCCTACCCAGTCTCACAAGTTTGCCATCATTTCCACTCTTCTTTAAAAAAAGCAAAATCTGCACATACCTCAAATTTTTGTGTTAGAAGTTGGTTTCAAAACCGAACCTTGTGATTGTGGAAAAAAGCTTGAAATGTGATGCTAATGTATCAAAGAAACTAAAACACCAGCATTTTTAAAGGGAACTTCTTAATCATTTCAATTCATTTTTTAACATCTGGGAATCAGATTACTGCAGATGGAGGGCACACTTAAAGGTTCATAATATCTGAGTCATCTTAAGAGAAAACTTGTAATGACAATGTGCTGCGCCTCCCCTTCCCCCNACCACACTTTTCCTTATACAAAATAAGGCTTCTTATAAGGCTTCTTATCACCATGTACTTTCTTTCCTCCCTCTCTAGAGCCCTCCCATAGGCAGAAGAGCATGGTAACGTCTCTGGAAACACAGGCAACATACTACAGAAGTGACTGGCACATGAGTTGCAAGGAATTAGAGCAGCACCAGAAATCCAAAATTCTCAGTTACGCTGCTGTTGAAAGGCCCCTCTCTAAGGGAAATGACAAAAAGTCCCTAAAAACACAGTGGAAACACCACTTGGCCATGGTTATAGCCATGCAGAGACCACCAGTCAGTCACAGCAGCCTCTGCCTTCCAGTGTCACAGGTTCTGCAGGCAGCCCAGCCACGGCAAGATGTCACAGCTACACGCTTTGGAGAGCTAGGCACAGGGTGCAAGGGATTTATTTGCAACATATCTTTCATTCTTCCATTTCCAGCTAAGAGTTAATATTTACCCCACCTAACTAGAAGCAGAATGCCAAATGCAGGAGAGGCTGATTTCTCTGTGGGCAACTCGCTGCAGGCAAAAGTTCACCCCAGTGACTCGGTGCACCAAGAGGTAGGTGCCAAAACAACTATTTGCGCTCTCACTAGGTAAGCTTCACTCAAAAGCAGCATTGTGGGGATCTGGGCTGTTCAAGCAGCAGCATGCACCGAAGGGGTGTTTCGACTGCAGCAGTCAGCATCTCCTACCAAATGCTGTATTGCCCCTGCAAACATAAGCATTTTCTGCCAGGGACACTACAAGAGCTGGCTTTGCCCCCAAGGCCATACATGCTAGAAGAAGTAAAGGGAAGCACCCAAACAAGTCCAATTTAGTTTTCCAGGACATGGGCCACCTGAGCTATTTTACTGAAGGTGTCCTTACCTTCCAAGGACATGTCAACACTAAACAATATGTATGTGTTTCTTCCCTCCTATTCTTTGGAGAAATATCTGCTCATAGGTCTCCATCTTCTTAAAGATGACGTGAGAACATATCAGAGAATGCAAGGTCAGACACAGTAGACAGACGATCATTTCCCACAGGAAAATACAGCCAGAGTACCTTTGCACCTGTTATCTGTGTTCTGAGTGCTGCTTGCATTGTTTGCACTGCTACCTTGGAAGAGACTCGACCTCATGGATCTGAACAGAGGCACTATCCTTCTGTGGGGGTTTGGTGGTGAGCAGAGGCTGGAGCAAGCACCAGGAGACAACAGGCTGCTTGATCTTCAGGGATTTCACACGTGCTGCCAAATGACCGCATGCCTGTGGTGTGCTCATTGGATATACAGATTCCTTAAGTGAGTTTTTGTCCACTGTAAATATATTTAGTTTCAAAAATGCTTTTCTCTAAACTGTGCAGCTAGTATTTGTCCTTGAGGCCCAGCAGGACATAAAATATGGCAACACACTGGAACAGGCTTTCTGCTGCAAGCTCCTTTTTGCACCAAAGCAGCCCATTCAACAGAGGAGTTCTCCATTTCTGTAGGATGTCATCACACCAATGCAAATTTATCTAGCTTGAACAAGCCTTAACTTTATTGTTATAGGTGTGGCTTCCCTTTAATAAAATAACATTTAGCACTACAATACTTGAGCGTGAACAAGGCACATGCCTGTGCTGATGCCAATGTTTTTGCAATACAGTAGGTTTCAGTTGGCTTTGTGAGACTGAAAAGAAGCTGGGCTTCACATAAATTTGGATGGTTCCCTTCTGAGTCACATCCAGTTGGGCTATCCTTTGGAAAAAAATTGTGTTGTTTGTCCTCAGCAAAACCGGCCCTCCTAAGTCTACAGAGAATATCTTGTTCTCCAACTGCACGGTCCAGGGCTTCTGTTGTTGCTGTTTTTGTTTTAGCTCATCTAAAATCACCCCTTCCAAAGTGATAATCAACAAAACACAGGAGTCTGGTCGTCTGGTCACAATATCCTGCTGATGGGAGGCAATGCCAGCACCTGCTCATCTCTTGCTCTTCTGCTTCCATTTCAGAAAAGACTCTGATGCATCCCTTCACTTACAGAAGGCAAACATTCCCAGCGTGTGCATTCACTGCAGTACTGAAGAGTTTTCGTTGCCACGCAAATAACCCTCCAAAGCACAACAAGCAATGAGCACATCCAGACGAAATACCGGCTGCAACATGTCTTCGTTCATCCACATCTGCTTCCTGAGCTGAGTCAGTAGCCCAGGAAAATTTGAGGGTAGGCAACGAAGCATCCATTTCAGAGAAGGGGAGAAGGCAATAAAGAAGCTGGTTTACTGGCTTCTGGCATTATTGTACAAAGCCAGAAAAAAGGTGACAATATTATATATTACACAGAACACAGAAAATGAAAAAAAGGATCAACTGGAGGAAATGAAAAGTTTGATTTAATACAGTCCGTAACTTAGGAGCAAGATTTTTTTTCCAAAAAGCCTCCGACAATTTCGCTAATCACTGAAAAAAGCTAAAAGGAGGAGACATATCAAGCAAGAGCTGTCATTCACAGCAAGGACCTAGCAGAGGTTTAGCATTCCCATACCTACATCCTAGTGACAGTTACAGAGCAGCTGTCACATGGAAGCAATTATTAGTGCAAAAACAGTCCTTCCTGGGAGGAAACAAATGAGCGTCAGGCGCAGCCTGATCAATGACTGCCCCCATGCAAATATGTAAACAGCCACATATTTGCTACCTCAGCTTAGCAAAATTTTAAAGCTACGTGATTTTTATCCACTTGTTTATGCTGTTCTGCCAAGCACTGGAATTACAGAGGGTATCTGGCCTCCCACTGAGAGGACTGAGGGTGGCTGCAGAAGCCCAGAGCGCAGAGCTCTGCTGTCCAGTTCTTCCTACCTGACTGTTTTAAAATGCAGTATCTTTCAGGTTTCTTGTCTACTTGCTAGATGTAATTGGTTTACTCCCTCCAGTCCAAATTGCACCTAAAAAGAATGCTACTGCCTTCTCTACAGTGAATATACCAGGCACTGTTGGCGGCTTCTGCCTCAAAGTATCCCAAAATCCAAAAAATCATTTTTATTGATTATTGTTACAGGAAAGATCTCTGCAAGGATCTGAGCCAGCTTTACTTGTGCACAGATGGAAGAACTGTTATTTGTGTTCCCCAGTAGTACATCAGGAAAAGCCTCTATTAAGATACCTAACGGGTGGGAAATGAGTGTGCTTCACTGCTCCCAGGAGGATGTCAAAACTTCAGAGCATGGAGCATCCCTTTGGTTGTCCAAATGGGTTATAAGAACCTCTACTGCATACCATAATGAGTTTTAATCTCAGCCCTCTCCTTCAAGAAAATCTTTCAACACAGGTGTGGAAACTTTGGTGTCAGCCGTTAATCTGCAGTCTCTCAGGGTCATCCTGGAGCTGCACTGGGAGCACTCTGTACTTCCCCCAAAGGAATTACGCAGTTAAGTCCTGTCTTCAGTGCTGGGCTTTTTCCCTCTGTAAAGCATTTCAGTAGGATCAGGCAGTTTCAGCAGAGAGGGGCTGGGCAGCCCTTATCCACTCTGTGGCTATTTGTTACAAGCAGACGCGGCAACTTCTCCGACATTTCCAGTGAAGCTCACGTGGAAGACCACCTCAACACAACACACTCAAGATGTCCTCAGGCAGAAAATGAGCCCCAGAGTCACGGGGGGCAGAGGAGCAGAGGGGCCGGCTCACCGCTCCTTGGGCAAGACCCTGCTCCAGTTGCTTCGCCAGGGCTTCGTTTGATTTTCCACACAAAATCACCCACAGCTTCTTCTCTTCACTGCCCTCCAGAAGAGTTGCTTGTCCCCATTTGCCCCACCGCTGTCACTCCAAAGCAGGATCAAAATTAGCGGCAAGGAGAACTCTGATGCATACAAATGTGACTGCTGGCTGTTTACGGCTTTTGTGCTGCCATTCGAGGCCAGCTGAAGCCTTCACTAACCTCTTTGGTGCATAGAAATGTATGTGGGCTTAGAAAGGGGACAAAGCTTCTCCCCAGAACCAGGGAGCAGAGCACAGAAAGCCTGCAGCTGTCCCCTGACACTGAAATGCCTCTGAAGGGCCTGGAGAAGAAACCACGTGGGCAGGTCGCACCGCGGGAAGGCGATGCATCAAACACGGCAGCTCCTAGCAATGCTTTATCCCTGCCATATGGCTGAATATCACTGATACAGTGCTGGGCTTCTGGGCGTGTTTTAACCACACGAAAACTAGATCTCTTGTAATCATTACATTGGGCCATTTTATGACGTTGGAGCATTAGAAAGAGTGTAGTCGGCCACCCCACCAAAGAAGCTGTATTCCACCTCCACAGTTGCATCTGGAGACAGCACATAGCATTTTGAGGCTGTGCCTGCACGCTTCTGCAACTGCAATGCTTCATCCTAGAAATGGTTTCAACTCACAGTGAAGTGAACTTTACAGCATCTGGTATAACAGGCTCTTTCACACTTAACAGTCCTTTTGGGAACATTCGGGATAAAACATTTCTATATCTATTATTGAGCTATATGTCAGATTTTTAATCAAGTTTCATTCGTTCAAATCCTTAGGGTTTAGATAGTGAAGATATGAATTGGAGACTAAAGAAACTAACAGAATAGCTTAAGAGGGGGATAAAGCTCCCATTTCTTAACAGCTGGCAAACAACCTGCAAACTAACTTGACCATGAGAAAACTTCAGATGTTCAATTCTCTGTATTTTTTTTAAGACAGTGAGATGGGACTGGCCACAGCATCATTTGTAGACTAATTTCATAAAGAAACAAAGTTCATGGGATCACACTTTGTGTACACTTGTTTGTAGGCCAGTATGTAGGCCAGCTCAGGGACGTATCATGACCCATGTCTAAAGGCTATGGCTGTTCAGTAAAGCATGCCTTTACCTCTGCAGGTACAATATATTACAAACACAATGTGCCACGATGATAAAGCAGACATCACAGAAAAAAAAAAGGGCAGGGGGGGGAGGCTGATGTTCCACTCTCTTCTACTAAATGTAGTTGTTCTGACTTGGAAGGGATTTAGATTGAGCTTGCAGAGGTGCCAGTCAATACACAAGGTGCCAGGCAGAGAAGAGGTAAGCTGTATAAGCAGGAAACAGAAAACTGCTAACATGTGGCCTTTGCCTGATCCATCTTGAGTAACCCAAGAAGGGCTAAACAGTAACCCAGCCAGCAAAGACAAGCTTGTTGGAGGAAGTCAGTGAGCAATGTCTCGCTGCAGGGAGCTGGACCATCATCTGGATACGATACTCAAACACTGCTTACAGACATGGTGGAAAGCCAAACCTGGTAAGATGAAAAGAAAACAATTGGCAACCTCTGCATGCTGGCAAAGGAACTCACACAATTGGCCAAGACCAGATACTGATCCTTGAGTTAAAGAGGAAAAAGTGTCACTAAATATTTCAAGAAGGACTTTAAAAGAAGAGCCCTAGTTATATAAAACAAAATCAATGTCATTTAATAGCAATTTCTTTCAGTTTGACCTAGATCCTCTTTCAGAAATGCCTGTCTCCTTATGTATCATTGCATTAGGAACACAATAAGCAATAAAACAAAAAATGATGATCAGAAGCCAAATTCTAGAGCTGATTTATTCAGCCACAGGGGCCTCAGAAGGTTTCAATCTATGGCCAAACTCCAAACTGCAAGATTCTGTGAGCATGCAGTCCATTAAAGTCAGAGAAACGGGAGGAAATCTCAGGGCTCAGAGTTCACATTCACCAGCTCCCCACCCCACATAAAGACCCAGCAGTGTTATAATAAAATATGTAACAGCAAAACAGATTAGCATAGCTTTAGTACGGGTATGCTGTGTGAGATCAGACCAAGTCATAATCCACAATTTTGATGAATGAAGGAGTCTAAGGTGTTCCTTCATAACGTATGTAGCGTGTGTATATGGGTGAGATAGAAAGATGAATGAGTTAAAAAACAGAGGGCTTCCTTCAGCACGTGCCAGGTTGTCTACTTACAATGCCACTGTTTTTTCTTCTGCGAGGTGGAGTTCCAGAGGAAGGTGCAAATCATCTAACAGTGAGACACCTGGAGAAGGTCTCACATGCACTACACACAGCTGGGAATGCTTTGTGTCAGAAAATCTGTCGGCCTCTTTAAAGGCAGCTCTTGCAGCACAAGAGTGACGTGCACCTATGAGGGAAAACACGCTTCCATTCTCATCGTATAGCACGTGATGGAGATGTGCCACCAGAAACGTACTTAAGAGTAAATGAGAACAGTCACATCTCCCAACCATGGTGAGGAAGGAAGCACCACTAAGGGGATAAAGGACAGCACAGCTGGGAAGTAACACGCCTGTATCACAACTGAAAGCCAGTGTACCAGGTTTCTAGAGTAAAGCACTTGGAGTCTTCATGTTATTTCCCAGTTTTCACAATAAGCACAGACACAAAAGGAGTGGAAAAATGTTTCCAGCAGTTCCTACTACCCATGAGTCATGCCCCGCTGGGGCTAGAGCTGTGCAAATACACAAGTCTGAGTCCCTGGGTGGCTTTTACAACCTATCAGGAAATTTTTTTCCTGATGAAAGTAGAGCAGGATAAGATGAGCAAAAAACAAAAACAAAAACAAACAAAAAAACCCCACACCATTCCATGCTGAGTATGCACTAAAATGAACAGTTTTTCTCCAGACCAGTGAAATTGTTTTCAGATAGTGCCTCAGAGATGTGAGTGAATATAGCATCTGGCTCTGGTGGATAAGATTCTGCTAAACCACCATGAAACTGATCTTGAAGGAAAAATCAACTAATTTTGACTAAGCAAGTCTTATCTGGCATGCCAGGCATCAGGCAATGCAACCTCCTTGAAGTCTTTCCAGAATGTCTGGTGGCACGAAACACAGCCAAAACCCTTCAGGCAATGTTGCAATGCCTTCATACTCCTTTCAGTGGTGGGTACTGAGCTAAACCAGATGGTGGTATGTCCAACCATGCCTGGAAGATGAGCCAAAGGCCAAAAAAGAAGACAAAAGTCCTGGGCAAAACAACCCAATAATGTACACCGAGCTCCTCAGGATTTTCCAAATAACCATACAGAGGAACAGCCAAAAACCAATGAGAAATCAAAGGAAATGACAGCTATGGTCTGTCTGCACCTAAGTCACCTGAGAATCAAGAGACAACACCTGTCATAACTTAGCCTCTTGGTCCACAAGGACAGCACTCAAATCAGAGAAGGGAAAGAACTACAAAAGAAAAAAAAGAGGGAATTCATTCACTCCCACAGCTTGGTTGGACGTGGAGGATTCATGATCACACAATGCACGTACAGAAATGTATAGGTCCATGAAAGACTTAAGCTGTGGGGGAGCAGAAAAAAACAGCCAAGATTGCCACAAAAGCTGTCTATTCTTTTGACTTTATAAATTTTATAAACCTAGCTGTTTGGGAGGAGGATAAAAGTTCTCTTTTTTTATTTTCCACTCAAAAGAAGCCACTGTCACTTTAATTGGGTCACCTCTGCCTACATGGGGACAGGTTTCCCTTCTGGAAAGCTAACTTAGTTATTTATAAAATCTCTGAGCGCTTTCATCATTACCAACCACAACATCCTGCAAAACAGCAGATAATCATTAATATTTGTACAGCCAGTGAAAAGAGGCACAGAGAGACTACAAGTCCTGGATTCATTTCTGCTACTTTCTGCCATCACAAATTTAAGCATCTAGTCTAAATTAATCATCTGGTATTCGTCTGGACTCAATCAACAGAAATACACACCTCCAGAAGACTATTTACCTTATCTAATTTAGGCACACACTTTAGGATGGGGCCTATCTTTCCACCATCTACCAAGACAGCCTTGGTATCCAGTCGAGACTAGATACATAACTTTCAGACCAGACGACTAAACAGAGACTGTCTAAAGTTAATTGAGGCAGGCCTCCACTATAAAGGACATGATATATCAGTTGCAGGACAGAGAAGTTAATTTGCATCTCCCAGATCTCAAGCTAATGGGCTAACTATTAGAATGATCCTTCCTGAGCTGAATTATTTCATAATACCTCTTTGGCACATTTGTGCCCGGTCACAGAGGACATCTGTAAAGAGAAGAACAGTTGAAAGTCACTCCCATAGGGTCTGTTCATTAAATGCAGACTTTTCATTCAGGCTGTGCTTACAGGATGTCTACCTCCCAAAGCCCACAGCATTTGTGCCAGTCCTTCATGCCCTGTGGGAGTCACTGTGGGGCTCGATAGTGCTGGGGTGCTAAAGCTGGACAGCTCAGAGTTGCAGTGGTCCAGTAGGTATGCTCAGCTGGACACCTGAAAGGAAGATGTCTGGCAAGTCCCATAATAAACAGAGATTGAGAGTTCAAACTCAAGCCTAAAAAGAGAACTTAGAAATGCTAACCCACGTTTAAGCGGTACATTCCCACGTCTTTGCCAATGCTTTCATCCAAGTTAGCCAAGCGCATCTTAACAGGCACAGAAAGATGCTCACGGTGGGTGGAGGCCATGAAAAAGGCATCTGGTCCAAGCTGCTGTATGACTTGCCTTCCTAGCTGGAGATGTTTCAAGAAGAAATCTGAAGGGTGGATCAGGCAGAGAATGCAACAGGGGTTTCATCAGTTGGGGAGATGATGTAGAGGCGGAGTGAGCTGAAGGCAACGACAGCACTGCAGTCAGGCTCCGCTGTTCTTCTCTGCAACATCCCTGCATCTAACTTACTATCAATGGGCAGCTGCTGCAAAAATTGAAGCTATGCTGAAATGACAACTCTGTGAAAGGGGCAGATGGTCCTACGAACAAATGTTTCACTAAGGACTGGGTAGATATCATCAAACTCTTTCCTCAATGACTCAGAGATGACAGCTGATGTCCCAGGAGATGAAATTTCACAGTGCTGCTGTACGATGTAGCCAGGGGGCCAGGAATATTCCTGAACATGACTTAAAAATATGAGGATGGTTGAAACACAAGCCTGTCGGTATGGTTAGAATACTTGGTAGCAGCTTTTATGACAGTCATGGATGAAATGTGCCACTTTTGGAAGGCAGCCAAACTGCTTATACATGGGAGTGCAGCTGCACCATAAAGCATCTGTAGCTTTTTGGGTAGATTATCATTCTTAATGAAGTGGGAAAAGCCAGAAAAATGAAATGAAGAATGTGCCAAAGTGGACCATATTTATCCTAGAAAAAGTGCTGCTGTTTTTGAAACACCAGAAATGTGATTCATAGGACAATTTTTACTGGACAAAATTTTGACTGTAAATTAGCTCTCCCATTATCTTGACAGAAAACTTTGAAAGTCAAGCTAAATATTGATTTATACTGTCATTTCTCCCTGCACACAAAGGATTCAGAATCAAGTTATGCAATGCCTTTCACATGTAATGCTTTTTTCAGTTTTCTCATTGCCAATTAGAAGATCAATTTGATATCCTCAATTATTTATATCTTCCAATAAAAAACATGGAGATTCCTGGAGCATAGGTCAAGAGGGTAAATCTTCACAGCTGATCTCTGCCAAGAGCTGTGATCTCTAAGGCTTTCAAGAAACCATCTACCAAAACCAGCATACAACTATCCTGGTTCAAAGTGTGCAAACAACATTCGGAGGACACAAAGGTTGAAATTCACATAAAGATGATCACCCAGTAGGAAAATGGGATGTTTCTTCACTGTTCCAGAGGGAAATGCCAAAGGTGGCCACAACATTGCTTACTATGCAAAGTTAACCCTCCAGGGTTAACCCTCCATCTGCAGGGAGCAATAACACAAAGAAGCTTGGCAAAAATAATTCTCACTTCAAAACTGATCACTAGATTTAAAAATCCATGTGGCCAAGTTTAGGGACTTTCAGATTTATTTCTAATCTTAACCTTTGTAAAACATTATCTCAGTCTAGCTATGAATTTTGTACAAGGAAGTTCCCGCAGTTCTTCCACAGAGGTAAGCCAGTCTTTACTCTTCCTTTTTAAGGCATTGACATTTACATTGACAAAATACAAGGCTTCCAAAAAAACCCTTATCTCTATATGCACATGTGTATGTACACAAATAAGCATCGTCAGTTCAGATGCAACAATGCTGCTTACTACTATGAACAGTCCCGGCAAATTCATGTGATTGATCTTGGCAACAACACAACTGGAAATGTTTGCAGGTTTGGGACCATGTGTTAAACCATTTTGTTGTGAGGTAGCACTGTCTTCTTTCGACCTACCCTATCTTCATTTCTTCTGTAACATGACATTCACATTTACAGTATGAAATAGCTAACATATTACAAATTGCTATTATTTTAGTGTTTTTACAATGTATTTGCATGTCAATGTCCAGTGAGCATTCAGACTGGCAGCTTTGGTGGTTCTTCTGTGCAGTGAATTCTGTAGGGTTTTGGTTCCACCTTCAAGCTCCATCTTCATGAACACAATGGGCCTCCTGAGTACTGTGCCCATTTCTGCTTTCGGCATTTAAAGCAGGATGAACCAGAATCAGAAAAGTTACACAGATGGGCAACTATGATAATTAAGGGCACAGAGGAGCTGCTTTACAAAGAGTCTGAAGAGTCTGGGGGTCTTTCACTTAAAAAGGAAAAGTCTGACAGGGGATACGATCAAGGTTTACAAAATTATGAAGGCAATGGGAAAGGTACCCATAGAACTGTTTCTCACTAAATTCAGTCATGTTAGATGCAGGAGGCATTCACTTAAACTAGCAGGCAATCATTTAAAATTAATAAAAGAAGGTACATTTCTACTGAGATGGTAGTGAACTTCTGGAATCTGTTGCCACAGCAATGACCTGTAACATCTGCCACAGGCAGTCAGAATCAGCAGGTTCAAAAAGGGATTAAACAAATCCAGGGACAACGGGTCCATAAACAAACAGAACAGGCAGGCATGTTTCTGCTAACATCCCGAATACAAAAATTGTGTCTGCAGGAGACCACAAGGGAGAAGACTGCAGGCAGCAGCCAGACTCCTGCGCTGTCACTGAACAACATATCCAGGGCCAGATATGAACCCAGGTGTGACCCACTTGGGTGTTTCTTAACCTTTGTATGCCTGATTGCTAGGTGGCTGCTAGTTTGGGATTGATTTCCACAGCACCCATTAACTCACTTGCAGTTGTGGGTGCTCAAGAAGCCTCTGTCAATGGGCATCCAAAAAAGGCAGCAGCCAATATTCATGAAGCCTACTGAAAAGCAAGGCTATAAAGCGTTTTCTCCCTTTACCCTGTCTCATGAGAATGAACTCCACAGCAGATGAGCACTTTTATATGCCCTTTTATTTGTAATTATTTAACTTTCACAGCACTGAGAATCCTGGTCAACTCCCTTTGTGGCACCCCCTGGCAAACTGATGTCCTTCTCTCTTCAAATCTGCTTTTTCGCTAAAAATCCCAGCTCACCCCCTTCTCCAGCCAAGGCTTGCTTTTATCATTCTGCAGGGAGGCAGGCTTATAACACAGTAGCCTGATGAAAGTTCACTGCTACCCTTGAGCAGTCCACATGACAGCCCAGCTTTGTGGGAACACATGTTCTCCGTGGCGCAGCGAGGAGCATCAGGATGACATTGGGAACAGTAATTACAAACATGCCTGCCAGGCCTGGAGCTCACACGCTCTGAACAATAAGAGCAGGAGGACACTGAGAAGGGACTTCAACAGATGTCAGACGACATGGAGGAGTAGCCCACTTGCTGACTCCATCACTGCTGTTCTTCTATTGTAATAACTACCTGGCATACAAAGCCTTTGTACATGCATCGTATAAGCCTAACATCGTCCATCCTACAAAGCAGTTGTTTTATGTTTACTGGCCATCTATACTGATGACTGACATCAGTAACAGGAAGAATGATTTTGTCTGGCTCTCATTCTTGTTTTAGCTACCTTTCAACTGCATTTAATCTCCTGGCATAATGCTAGGGGCAAAGAATAGGTCAGCGGGAGTCTGACTGACTGCAAAAGACCGACTCAAGCAAACTTCAGCTTAAATTTTAAATCATCTTTGAGTCATACATCTTGTTTGCTGCCTACATATTAAATGGATCTTAAAACTTTGGCTCCATGTGTAATTTAGTCATACAAACATTCATGTGAAGCCAATTTGTTCACGCTGAAGAACTTTACTGTCAAATCCAGTAAGACCCCAAGACTCAACAAAAGACAAGACTGATTTCTGACTCATCTGTGAATGGAGTGTGACCTACATAACTTGAAAACTCTGATTCATCCCCCTTTGGACCATCTTAAACCTCCACGGTTTACTGGCTTGTACTTGTTTTCATGTGTTACAGTAAGAATGAACAAAGAAATACCTCATCGCTTTTGGGTATAGAGAAGGTTATTTAAAATGGAATAAGCAGCCTTCCTCTGTAGTGTGGGAACATCACCCAAATCAGGACAGAGTCCTAGGCTGAAGTTAGGAAAGTTTATAACCTGTTATATAGCTAAAGTAACCCTTAACCAGCTCAAATGCACTTGCAAACTTAGTAAGATCACTTATAAAGGGACTGATGTTTCAAGAAGTTTAGTACTTGCAGTACCCAAACCAAGGTCAAGTCCCTTTCATTTATCTTCCCCTTGGTCACACCACTACACCTTCACTGGTATCACAGTGGCAAAGATGTCAAGAACAAAGCCACCCCCTTTAAGAGCTAGTTAAAACACTCAACACCTTTTGTATCTAGTCCCCGAGGCTCCCTAAGCTCCTTGGACACCAGGGAAATATCTATGACTTGGGATTACTCCTGATTTCCACTAAAGAATCAAGGCCTACTGTATCCCCCTATTGTCACTAAGAAAATTAGCCCACTACTACAAAAGAATAAAGTAAAAAGAGGGAATAATGCATATATTTACATTGTAAAGCTTTTCTGCTTTGCTCTAGGCAGAAAAAACATCAGGGTTCCACCATATATCCATGAGAGGTCTCGTTGCAGCAAACGTAGTTGTCCTTAAGTTAGTTTTACCCTACTTGGTGAGGCAGACTAGTGAAGGGACTTACCACTGTCTCTCCAATCACTACTGCTGGTGCCTATCTCTACTACCACCCTGCCGTCACCTTTCTGTGCAGGCACTGTCCTCTTGGTGTGTCTACACAGCATGCAAAAGACTAAGTAGACTTCCTGCAGCCACCTCCATGCAGGCTTTGAAGAAGTCATGGAAGACTTTATCACGGGTAGCAACAAAGGTACAAACCTACCAGGTGTCAGGCAAATATCCCCTACCTGTTACCTTGTGTTCCATGAAGCCCACGATGTAAACTATCGTACAGCTAGCACGGATACGCAGCATCATCACACACTGCTCAGGGAACCAGCGCCGCGTGTGCTGGGGCTTGTCTACTGAATCCTGCCCTGACTGGCAGAGGATCCTGGGCAGGACTGTTGTGAAAGGCCAGGTTTTTAGACATTATGTTATAGGGAAAGTTACAGTTCTGCCTGTAGAAGTGGTGACCTCCTGCTGTCATCATCATCAATAGTTCACACATTCTGTGCTATAGATGGAAAAAAAGTGAAAAAAGATAAAAACAATTCTTTTCTCTTTTTTTGTTCCTCCCATTTGCTGTTTCTGCATTTAAGGCCACCATATGTGTTATCAGCCCGTCTCCCAAAAGCTTCTGCAGGGTTTTCACACAGCAACACTGGCAAGAAAGACATCTTAAAAATAGAAAAATGTGACAAATAAGAACGTGAGCTAAGGAAGAAGCTGTTTTCTTGTTCCATCTTTACAGAATATGCTGAGTTTGCATTGGGCTCCCATGTGCCAAGACAGAGCAAATATAATAGTTAGTAACCCAAAAATACCAGCCAGAGGGAAGCCTTTTAACCTGTTTTCTCCAAGTTGACTCAATTCCCAGGAGATCGTGCCCCTTAAGACCAGGATGAGACCCTCCTCCTTCCCTCCACCACACTGCCAGGGTGTAAAAAGAGCCGCCATCCTCTCACACCATGCAACGCTTGTCACCACCCACTCCTCCCATCTCACAGCTCCTCAAGACATTCATTTCTGTACCCAGAATATATCTTCCAGACAGAATCAAAAGTGATTTACATCTCAGCAGGAAGCCTACGTCCTTCCAGACACTACTGGCTTGGTTCCCTTTGTTTAAACAAAAGATTTTTCCCCAAAAGCTGCATGGAGAAAGGGGCTCTTTAGTTGTTTTGTTCTGTGGTTTGCTTGCAGAAGTCTCTTGCTAGAAGCATGCAGGGCTCACACCAAGGCTGCTCTAGTTGGAAAAACAGACAGAAGAAACCTCCTGATGATTGAGCACATATTGTTCGAATGGATATGAGGTGATAGATAATTTGCTTCTGCCTTGCTTTGCAGACTCTTATGAACACAGTGCCCCGAAAATGCTCTAATGATAAAAACTATGCCACTAGATCTGGAATGTGTCCTGCTATTTTCTTCCAGCATCAGAATATGTTTCAGCACTAAGATTTAACTGATTTTGTTTAACCTACAACTTCCTCCTGGCCTGTCTGTGCTCAAGAAGGTCATAAGCTCTCAGAGAAAGGAACATATATATTTTTACAGACTTCAAATACAGGTTTTTTGGCCTTGAAAGGAGCTTGCAGATGCTACAGGAAAATAAATAATGAAGTTGTCTAGGTCCCTGACCTTCTGAATCCAGCCTACAGCAAACCAGGGAAGGCAAGAGGATGAATCCAATCCCTAACATTCTGTGATTCTGTGAATGCTGCTCAAGGCTAAAATGCTTTACAAAAGCTACCATAATCCAGGGCTGACCAGATCATATGCTTCTACATCCTGCCAGTCCCTGCATCACATGGAAGTTTCCAAAGAGCAAAAAAACATCAAAAGAAACAGGGCCCACTATGAGAGTCCCAAATATTCGTGTTCCCTCAGTTCCCACCAGGCACTGTCCCCTTCTACAAGTGATGCCTTGGAGACAGAGAAAGTATGCACTAAGGAGGAATGCCATGTGGAAGCTGCAAGTACAGCCTGGTTTAGCTTAACAAGACAGAAGAAACAAATGCCAAACCCCTCCAAAACTGCTCTGGACACAGACCAGGACTGCAGACATCAGTGTTAAAGCTGGGGTCTCACCCAGCTGCTCATCTACCACACGACCTGGGCCAGAGGGCAGGGCACTGGAAAGGAAGCAGAATAAAAACATCTTTGCTGTGACACAGAACAGGGCTCTGCAAGCTGAACACATCCACGCTGCATTTGCGCTAACATTAATTTCTCTGTTTAGTTACTATAGGAAAGTATTTCTTGGCAATTCACAAGAAGCCTTTTGTTGTCCGTTTCCCAGTCTCTCTGCGTCTGAAGTGCTAAGCTGATTCCCCAGGCACAGGAGACCTTTTCATGCCGTGCACAGACTGGTTACCACAAGAGACCGGGCATCCCAAAGGCTGAATAGGAAGACATTTTCATTTCAGCACCCAGATAACACACAAATACCGGTAAGCTTCTGGGAGTGAAAAGTGGGAACTGCAGGCAAAGCCACCGTTGTATTTTCTTTTTCCCAATTTGTTTCCTGCTGGATCTCAGAGAGCGCAAATCACTATGCTTGATAAAAGCTCTACAGTCTTTTTGTTCAAGAGGAAGAATAAATTAGTTTTCTTGTGCCAAATTCTGGTTTGGAAAATTACCATTTACCTACCCATGAACTTCCCCCTAATGACAGCAAGCATACCGCTCCCTCCCTTGACTCAGCGAGCACGGGCAGCGCTCCTTTGTGCCTTTTGACAAGTGGCACCTTTCAGCTCTGCAAAGCCAGCATTTCAGAAATTGGTGAATGAGCTCCTGCTGTCCGTGGAAAAAAAAAATCAAAGATGAGAAACGCCCTCATAAATCCCAATACGCTTTACAAAATATGTATTTGCCAGATTCAAATGAATTATGAGAAGGATTCATACTGAATGCAATTCACAGAAGTGCGAACTGTGACAGCAGGATATATTCAGTTCGTGCTGTAAAGACTGAAATGCCACCTGACAGCTGTTTTTCCCACAAAGATGTGTCCTTACATCTGCAAGCTGCAGTGCAAAACTTCAGAAGCGGCTTTCCATTTCTGTATATCCAGAATATTTAACCACATAATTAAAAGAGTACAACTCTTTGGCATAGAGACTCAGGTAAGGGAACTTCAGAAAGCCCAACATGGAGCAAGGCCGATCTCCCCAGTTTATGGTGGTGCTGCCAGCACTGCAGAGCTCTGCTCTCTCTGGACTACCAGCTCCCCTGGCCATCTGGCAAATTACAGGCCTAAACAGTAATTTTCTTCCTGTATTTCCACATCCAAAGATTGGAAGGGAACCATCCCATCCTTCTGAAATGCTATGTACAGTGGTTATTAATTGCTTTCTGAGAATGGACTGCACTGTAAGAACAGCTAGCAAGACTCCACAATGGTTAGTAATGACAGAACGATTAAGGTAGGGGAATGAGCCGCTATAATCATGGCAGGATGAGGTGTTAGGACAATCACTCATTGAGATGGCCCCTCCATTAGTTCTTTTGATCTAACAAATGTTACTGACCTCTGTACAGGGCTCAAACACCTGCTTAGGTCTTATTCTGTCTGCAGCGTCGCTTGCTCCGACCTGATGCCTCTTCTTCATGAATGGGAAACTGCAATGTTAAAATCAACACTTCCAGGAGCTGCCACTGATATTGGATGATTCTGAATTTGAGAGCCTACTACAGGACCCTGCAGCGCTGTTGTTTCAGGTGTCTTGAGTGATGAAATGAGTGCACTTATTCAGCAGCCATCGAAATGAGGCCCAAGGGATCCCTCTCCTTCCTTACTATTCCCTTTAGAAAGGAACTCCGCTGCCAGTGGAGCTTGGCTTGTAGAAGTGGAAGCCACCAGAAATGCCATGAAGCTGCCTGGGGACTCCACAACCTCCTCCATGTGAAACATACCCAGATGTCCTGGTGATGGGCCGCAATTCACCAGTCTAAGTATCAACAGACAGACAAACGGACAGAGTCATCTCTGCAAGGCCAGCCCATATGTAACAGAACTACCGACCTCCAAACCTACGTTTTAACTACAAGACCATACCTCCCTTTTGCTAATAAAGTCATCCCATATGACTGTCAGGGATGGATGATACAGCATATTCCCGCCGATTCTCCAAGGTCTTAAATGAGTCAACTGCTTTAGTTTATATGCGCAGAGACACTTTCTATGACTATATTTAGTTTTAGAGAGGGTCTGGAAAAGTGATATCACTACTGGAATGAGGAAGTATTTATCCCCCGACTGGAAACACATGATGATGACGTAAAGCTACTATTTGGAGAGCTCTATTTATACTGTTGTTTCCTGAATCTAACATGACACAATCTCAGGACACAGTGTGGTGTCACCACTGTATTCTGCCACAGCCACTGCCAAAGTTTCGCAAAAGTTTGACCAACAGCAAGCTGCCACTGCGCTGTGAAGCAAAGCTGAGCAACAGACACTGAAATTTAGAGGAAGACTTACCCAGCTAAGAACATTTGCTTCCTGGGTAAAAAATAGCATTTAAATCTGATTTGTTTGCTTGAGCTTTTCCTCCTATGACTTCAAGTCTCCTGACTCATGAGTCAAACACCCTCTATGGAAAAAAAATGATGCAAAGTCTATCCACGGACATGTAAGGGGGAAAAAAACCACCTTTGACAAATTCTCTGCCACAATGAATCCTCCATCAGTGACTTGACCAATGAATTTAAACTCTGTGTTATTAATGGTAGACCAGTGACAGAATTATATGCGAAATATCTAACAACCGCCATATAATAAATAAGCAAGGACAGTTAGTGCAGAGTGAAATTTGATTTCACTAACTGTTGCTTGTTGTGATTTCTTTTTTTTAACAGACCAATAACTGCTTTCCCAAAGGCAATTCCTCCTGCTTCCTGACAAGTCAGGCACTTCTGTGATCACCACTTTTTAGAAGCACTCTCTGCAAGGCTTACAAAGGCAGAGGAGATCCAGCTGCAGAACAAGTTCCCAGGAGCAAATCTCATCCAAAAGGACTGCTAACCTTTTTGCTCTGACAAGAACATGGCTCCAGTAAGGGGAATGGCATTCAACTACTTCCTTTTCTTTTTACCTTAAAAAAAATGAAACCAGAGCACAACTCTGTACTCTGAGAGCAAACAGCCAGAAGCTCTATGGCTACAACCAGACTGTTTGATGTAGCAGACTGAGTAAGAACAGAGCAAAAGATACCCTGTCAAAGTGGCAGCAGTTTTACACTCGCTTTGCACAAAACAGCCAAATGGAATAACAAATCAACCCATATTGATGGTTTCTATTTGGCTAACAGTTTATTCACCTCTTTTAAAGTTTAATATTTAACAAAATCACAGGGTGACTAAATGATGCTACACTGCTCAGTTCTTAAGGGCAGAAACTCCCATTGATTACAGGAGCAGGCAGGATGCCTAAATACAAAATAGTAAAAATGTAGGGGAAAAAGAGTTGCTCAGTAAAGAGGGGATCATAGCAATTATCTTCCTTTAAAGGTTTTTTTTTCCTCAGTCATGCCAGCAGGAGGTAGATTTTCTTCCAACAAGGAAAAAAGAGCTGGGATAAAGGCTCCACAGACACGCCCACAGTATTGCTTAAACCTTGGGACAAATGGGAAATAGGGACCAGCTACCTAAAAATCCTTATGTTACGGTACCAGTGAGCAGTCCTCAGTGATCACAAACAGCCACAGGAGCCACATGGCCCTGGGTTCTCCAGAGACACCATAGACATAAAGGGTCCCCTGCCACTGCCCAGAATGGCCTTACATTTCTGTTCTCACAGCAGCTCCCGTGCCAGCCCCCCAGCTCTTTGCTGGGCCACCCATGCTCTTTTATATCCCCCATGGTCCCCAACCTCCAAGAAAAATCCAGGATACGTCCTGCTGCAGCACCCCATTCAGTGTCCCAGCAAGTCCCCTATGAAGATACAAGCCCCACCTGCAGACAAGATCACAGCCAGCCAGCATCTGGGTAAGCACCTCAGGACAGCTCGAAAAGAGAAACAGAGCAAAGCTTGTACTTTAACTGGGTGTAGGCTGATTGCAAATTGGCTTCCGAAACATCTGCTTATTTACTTCTTCACCATGAAGTATGGCTTTTACATAAAAATTGCATTTTCTCAACAGAAGCGTGCTATTGGTAAAAGTGTTTGGGGTTTTACATTATGAAAAAGCTGCATATGTTTTGGTCTTCAGCAAATAGCTTCCCTTGCTCCTATCCCCCTTTTCTTTTAAGTTTTGGCAATCAAAAACTTAAGATAGTTGCAAGATGCTTGCCATATAATCAGAACCAGAAGTTCCCCATTAGCGACAGCTTACTTGCTGAGCAATCCCACACCCCAAAAATATTTAATTTAGGAAGACAGAAAAAAAATTACAATATCAAACCCACTTTTGTTACCATTGACAACCTTCACAGAAGGAAAAAACATTGCACTCTTCCATAACTGAGCAGCAGCACTGGCAGTGAGTGATTAATCACCATATAACTTTCTTGTCTCGTTACTGTCACACACAATGTTAATTCAATTGTTTGCCAAGATGAGAATGCTAATATAACCATTGATTGCTTATATTTTGTATTACAGAAACATTGTAACAGTATTAAACACATAGCATCCAGCATCAGTAATGTGACCTGACAATACTACGACAGCAGTAATGCAATTGTTCAGGTTTTCTCCTGAGACATAGAAAAGCCCTAATTTTTATGACCGTCCAGACCTGATTTTTTTTGCTTTACTCACACCCTCCTTAACACTCTCTCCAATATTCTGTGGTCCTGTTATCTACAATACTCTGAGTAGCTTTTCTTCCTCCTCTGCAGCTTATCTCTGGATGATCTTATCAGCAAATGGTTTCAATTGTATCTGAACTGATGATGCACAGATGAACACTATTTCCAGACTTCTCACTTTCATCACTCAGTGAATTCTTGGTCTGTCTTTGGGACAGATCACCCAGAACTTCCACCCTTCAGCTCAAGCATAACACAGTAGAAGAAAATGTTTTACTTCCCATCAGATTTCACCTCCGCTTGCTTTTCATCCTGGACAGAACACAGCTTGGCCCTGTATCGCTAGGTGTCACATTGGACACACACTTTTTAGGTCTGCACACCTGGATTATGCTGAAGGTCTTGCTTAGGCAAGACTCTTTTTTTTAAACTAAAAAGAGTAGGTCTAGATTAGATATAAGGAAGAAATTCCTCATGATGAGGGTGGTGAGCAGGTTGCCCAGAGAAGCTGTGGATGCCCCATCCCTGGAAGTTCAAGGCCAGGCTGGATGGGGCTTTGTGCAACCTGGTCTAGTGGGAGGTGTGCCTGTCCATGGCAGGGGGGTGGAACTGGATGGTCTTTAAGGTCCCTTTCAACCCAAACCATTCTGTGATTCTATGATTCGCTTAAAGAGGGTTAAGCTAAAGAGATAAATGGGACTGCCATTCGCAAACAGAGCTACCTAAAAGTGGAGTAGTTAGTAGCAGAAAACACACTTTAAACTTATTTTAGTCTATTTTAACAGACAAGGTAGATGGGGCATCCTGCAGGTACTTTTCACACAGCGCCTGTGCAGTTCTTCCTTCCTCAGGCTTCCAGCACCTGACATCTCAGTTACTCTGACAGTTTCCTCAAGTCCTGGTAAAGAGAAACTTGTTCTCCCCCATCCAGAATGCTTCAGGAGAGATTACTTTCCAAGCCTGTCACTATCACCTCAGTGCTGTCTCCACCAGCTCTCTTCACACTCTTGCATCAAACTTAAGCTTCTTATCTTTGGTTTCAAGGCTTTCCGTCAGCTGTCCTCACCCTATCTATCATTTCTCACTCGCTACGGAGATATTGATTCCTGCTTCTGATCAGCCCATGAAGCCTTCCACTATCACCCAACTATCAGACTTTCCAACAAGCGTTTTCATACTTTCCTACCACTAATGCTTGCCTCCTTCAGTTTTTTGTGTCAACTTCTCAGTGCCTCCTTTATCAGACCTGACATCTGGCACGCAAAATACGTAATGCTGTTGTCTCCTCTGTACTCTCCCATGTATCATCATCTATAACCACCTGTTGTATATTGATTTCTGTTAAGAGGAAAAGCTCTGCAGACAGAATCAGATTTCTGCTCTGTGCCGACACAGTGCCTAGCATGGTGGAGTCCTGCTCATGTGCTAGGTACGGCCTACAGTATGGCAGTGTGTAGCACGACAATGCGTGGTAATGTATGGTAACACAGTGCAGATCTAATGGACAGCCATGCGCATCTTGGCTTGTTCTGGATGTAAGAGGTCTGGGTACCAACAGAGCTGAGAGGCAGAAGTGAGCAAACAAAATACACCGCTATATTTGCTATTCTTGGCTACTTGGGTATAAACCTCCAATTTTAAAATAAAATAAATATTTTAGAATGCATGTATCCTAATTTAATTTAGTTAGCTTATTAGTAGCCACCCACAGAAATGGGAAACAATCATGGTCTAAACTCTAGAGTCATTCTTAAAACCTTTCCTAAACACTCACAGATTCCCCAGTCCATCTGCTGTGAAAAGTTATATTGGTATCGTGCTTAATTTTAGTTTAGCTTATTTCACTTTTCTTATTAGAAGAAACTACACTGGTGTAAAACCATCTTTATAACCATACACCTCCATCGGTATTAGTGTTTCTGCTAGTGTAACTAGTTCAGGTTTCATAATAGCTTAACAAGGAAAAGTGAAGCCTAATTGTAGCCCATTGAGTCATAATTTCATGTGTAATAATGTCATATGGAATCATCACCCTGAATGCAAATCATCCAAAAAGCTTGCATGGGGATTTCCACCCTTAAACCGCATTATTTTAAGTTTTGTCCCCATTTTAAAGGTGAGCAGTTGTAACACATCTCCTGCAGTCATGCTTGGTGCTTCCCTCACACCTGTGGAGACAGGACCTTACCACTGTCCTCCAAGGCCACGTCCATGCTGCGAGCAGAATGTGACTGCTGTGTGTGCCGACACACTCAAGTGAGTTTTACTGCAGCGTTAATAGCGATGAAAACTCAGCAGCATGGACTTTCACAGACCAAAGCATGCCTGGTAACTTTGCATAGGGTGTGCTGATGTCTGTGCTACTCCAGTTTCATTGCTGCTGATTTCCCACCTAGCCAGGTTAAGGGATGCAAGGCATCAACTAGACATGTTAGTATTTGGGGACAGCTTTGTGCTGCCAGGGTAGAAAACAATAATTCTCACCCTGTTTTGTTCCTGTTGGTGTGCTCCCACCTCCTGTACTGGGGAGCCTGGGGCCTCTGTAGCAATGGTCCTGAAAGCTTGAGATGCACGAGACATTTCTCCTGGCTGAGGTATAAAGAAAATCTTCCTTGTCTTCTACATGTTGAGAAGATATAACCACATTCAAGTGTGGTCCTATTTACAATAAAATGTCAAAGGCCTAACCAATCACCTAAGAACACTTTTGCTCTTCCAGACATATTAACCAAGCATAGATTAACCATCTCTGACTGTGTAAGATATTTTTAATCCAGGCTTTCAGGTGACTTAGCAGCATTGGCAAAAGCCTAAATGGCATAAAGCGTCAGAAGGGAATTTTACTGCAGTGTCTGCTCAAAATTACAGAAGCTCTCAGTAACACTTTTCCGGCATGCACCAGTGAATTGGAAAGAGCTTTAGCATGGTTCATTGGCCAGAATCTGAAATAAAAGTAAAGAACAGAAAGCCTGCTGAAGTTTCACCGTGTTTGTCTCACCCATTAAGGCTCCCATAACACTCAAAAATTAAAAAAAAAAAAAAGTCAAACTTGGAGAAAGGCTTCTGTGCTTGAAAGCTTGTTTTTCCCAGCTTCATCAATCAGTCAAATAGAAGATACTATGTCTTTCCATAGACCTTAGATCACCTTGAGCCACTAATTGCACACCGCCAAAAAAGCAACGTGTTTGCAGTAAAAGTTTATAATATATTCTAAAGGTGTATGCAATTCTTAAATTGCCATCGCCTTCTGTGTGAACACATACTGATATGTATATTCGTATTTTCTAGAGAGAGATCACAAAGTTACTATTTATCTAAAATGTTTTTTGTCAACCAAATTAGCTATAGTGCAGTTTGGAATGACTCCTTTGATTTCAGCATGAAGCACTTAGGAACATATGTGTGAAATGAAACTGCCAATATATACACTTCTAATTTAACATCTTTGTCGGCGACATGGACAGTGGGATCGAGCACACCCTCAGTAAGTTTGCCAACGACACCAAGCTGTGTGGTGCGGTCGACACGCTGGAGGGAAGGGATGCCATCCAGAGGAACCATGACAGGCTGGAGGGGTGGGCCTGTGTGAACCTCATGAAGTTCAACAAAGCCAAGTGCAAGGTCCTGCACCTGGGTCAGGGCAATCCCAAGCACAAATACAGGCTGTGCAAAGAATGGAGTGAGAGCAGCTCTGAGGAGAAGGACCTGGGGGTGTTGGTTGATGAGAAGCTCAACGTGAGCAGGCCACGTTGCTAGCAGCCCAGAAAGCCAATGGTATCCTGGGCTGTATTAGAAGAAGTGTGGCCAGCAGGTCGAGGGAGGGGATCCTCCCTCTCTGCTCTGCTCTTGTGAGACCCCACCTGGAACACTGCCTTCAGCTCTGGGACCCCCAACATAAGAAGGACGTGGACCTGTTGGGGTGAGTCCAGAGGAGGCCACGAGGATGATCAGAGGGCTGGAGCACCTCTCCTATGGAGACAGGCTGAGGGAGTTGGGGTTGTTCAGCCTGGAGAAGCGAAGGCTCGGGGGAGACCTTATAGCGGCCTGCCAATACCCAAAGGGGGCCTACAAGAAAGCTGGAGAGGGACTCTTTGTCAGGGAGTGTAGTTACATGGGGTAACAGCTTTAAACTGAAAGAGGATAAATTTAGATTAGATATAATGAAGAAGTTCCTCATGATTAGGGTGGTGAGGCACTGGAGCAGGTTGCCCAGAGAAGTTGTGGAAGTGTTCAAGGCCAGGTTGGATGGCGCTTTGTGCAACCTGATCTACTGGCTGACATCCCTGCCCATGGCAGGGGGGAGTTGACCTAGATGGTCTTTAAGGTCCCTTCCAGCCCAAGCCATTCTGTCATTTTATGATTCTAATCATCTAATTCTTGTGTTTAACCATGAAAGAATATGATTTGCTGAAGTTCATTAGCATGTGGGAGAGCCATGTGCATGGCAGTGTCCACACATGGCAGGAGAACAAGCTGGATCACTTAAACTAAACAACAACAGAAAGGTCAATAAATGTGGAAACAATTTAAAATTGAACTTAAAAAAAAAAAAAAAAAAAAGGCATTGAAGCTCTGCCAAGGTTTCTCTTGTGTCTCCTGGAGGAGAAAGACAGCAGCAGGAGTGGGGAGGAGGCTACAAGCACTGACTGAGAACCCTGTCCCCACAGGAAAGGTTTGCCCAGCTGACAGAGTTAAACTTTCAATGCTAACTGAGTAACAGATTTCCTATAAAATGCAACGTTATCAGATGCCAATAAAATAATCCCTTTCAGGGGTATTAAATATTTTAAGCCTGACTGTTACTTGCCCAGAGCCTACTTCACTCCATTCTCCTAAGTCTAAAGCAGCCTCAAACAGTTTGTATACTTGCTGCACAAGCATTTTAAATCATCTTTGCAATAGGAGGATTCTCATTCACACTACTGCACTTCAGGTGCTCATATTCTACTTCAGTTTCAGGCAGATAAATATCAATAAAATCACTGGGCATTTTAATGCAAGAAATGCTAACAAGCAAAGAGTCCAAGACCAAAATATCTGATCATGAGCCCCCCTGCAGAGCTCAGTACTGGCACTGACAGAGAATTAGCCTCAAACTGGGATCAGAATTTCACATTATACAATTGCCAGTGTTTGTGTACTCTAGTAAAGCACAACGGAAGGCAATGAAAGCATGTCTGTCTGTCTGTCCCTGACGGGAAATGCATCTGGAGTTCTCCACAGGCAAAAAACATGCATGGGCAAGAGGAAGATACATGGACATCAAAAGGCAAGCTTGGGATTTCATAAATGCATACCTATGTTTGCATAAACATGCAAACCTAAGTTTCCAAAGCTCTAAGTATAACCACCCCATTTTATCAAATGCATGTAAAATCTGGATTACTCCAATTCCATCAGTTTTTCGTGGTGCTTTCACAAAATGCTTCTAACAAGTCACTTGCCTTCAAAAAGTCATCTACCCAGGCTCAGAACTGATATTTCCCAGTTCTTATTTTCCTGTGTGATTTTTCTGCTTTCCATTGCATAGTCTGTCAT
Source organism: Anseranas semipalmata (assembly GCA_013399115.1). Classification (NCBI taxonomy): domain Eukaryota; kingdom Metazoa; phylum Chordata; class Aves; order Anseriformes; family Anseranatidae; genus Anseranas; species Anseranas semipalmata. The sequence continues at coordinate 336,778 of VXAA01002127.1, forward strand.
TGGTATTTCTTCATCAGGTTCACATGCAGCTTTTAGTGATTACTTCACAGCAGCCATCATGAACAGCAGCAAGACCCTGTCATGCAAAGCCTCTGCCATGCACATTTGCACCTCTGATAAGCACTCTGACAGGACAACCACTTGATTCGTCTGAGTTTCCAGTGGTGCTTGCTCCCAGTCTTGAAGTCAGGAGTGAAACTCCAATTACACTCTGAGAAATAAATCCATATAAATGCCAAAGCTGCTCAAAATGGAGGAGTCACCATTTCAGCCCAGGCTGAAGATACAGTACAGTACACGCACGTGGGTTGGAAGGACTGTCAGAAGAATTGAGACAGGAATGGGAACAGCCCTGTCATCCCAACACCAACACCACCTCCAGTTTGTAACTCAGTCCAGCTCATGCAGCAAGCCCAGCAGTATTCCCTATATTTTAAGAATATGCTAAGCAGCACAGTAACACTCTTATTATCCTTGCCTACACAGGCCCCAACACATTTTAACTGAGATGTTAATTACATTGTATCCTAAGTGGACAGGTCTAAACAGGAGGAGCTGTTTTCCAAATAGCGATGAATACATGGCAAAATCCTACTGCAGAGCAAAGCCATACTTTCAGCACATGCGAGTTAATTACAGGAAAACCTAGCAAGTTGTCTTGGTAAGCCTGAGTATTTATAATCATTATAAGTTTTAAATATTTTTTTTTAATCTGTGTTCATTACTAGAAATATGTTAGCATTGTTTTCCAGCCTGACATATTTCCATGCTTGGGGCCACGTCAGTCCTCAAGAGAAAACCCGTGATTTATCCCAGAACAGCAGATCACTTTTTACCATCTCATGAAGATAATGTACTTACTGCCATCCCAAACCAAGCTAGTTTGCTCCAAGGCAAAGGCACTTCTGAAAATTAGGTCATTTTTTGTGGTTCATCAAGTCTATTGTTTCCAAAAGTAAATAGCCATTATCCTTACTGATTACATAATCACTCTCCTTCCTTAAATCAAGGGCTTTGAAGACGAGAGGGGAAAGGCTGCCCGGCTCAGATAGCCTCAGTGGGAAAGAACAGCCAGCTTTTGTGCTCTTGTACTTGCAGGAAGACTTGCTCTTGTTTTTATTGCAGATAGGTTGTGTTTTGTTTCCCAATGAGAAGAATTATCGGAATTCAAGAGAATGAAGAAACACCGTGCAACCCTCCAGCAGGGTATGGAGGCTCCCACACCACTCTCGCTGGCTGTTTCAGCGTCGTACGCAGCAGCCTGAAGACAGCAGAAGAAACCAGAGCTCAGGAAAAGGAGTAAAGGTTAAGGAGAGATGTGCCCTAGGCAGGCTTGCGGATGTTGAAATCTCTTGCTCTAGCTCCCTTCTTACAGACAGCCATTAAAATGCTCCACCGGGGCTCCCAGCTCCAGCCAAAAAGCTGTGCTCAGCAATGCACACTCACCTTTCGCTGCCACTGGCGTGGCACATCTTCACGGAGGACCGCAATTCACATTGCCAACGCAGTCAAGGCAGTTTTACAGCTGAGTTTAAGTCACTTGTAAAACCAGCTGTTGGGAGAACATACACCTTATCTGACTTGAAGACGCAGTTCCACCCCGTCCCCTCAGTGCTTTTAAATCACTCAACAAGGATGTCAAATCCAGCAGCCCAGGAAAGCTCAGCACCGGCTTCCCTGCTCCCACTGGATCTAGGGCCAGCGGGGTTGAGCACTGCTGACTGCTTCTGAAAAACTCATCCAAGGACCCGGTCCAAAGCAGGCTGCATGCACTGGACAACTCCTGTAGACTTGTACAGACTTTGGCTCCATCCCAGGCTACATCAGCATCCCACAGAGCAGTGTGTTTTAGTAATTTACTGCCCAAGAGCTCTCGAAGTTTTCAGTGACTCTGCCTGAGCCAGAGTAAAATGTGCTGTTATTTAAGATTACTTTCAGAGTGCCTGTGGTGCCCTTGGGAATTAATTTTTTTCTCCTCCGAGTAGCAGTGACTGAACGAAGCTGCTGCTTTCTATGGGCTACTTAAAAGACCAGCGCTCTCACTTAAAGGAGTGCTGGCAAGCAGCAACCACACTTTCACAGGTTTCACACCAAGCGCAGCTTAATTTACCCACAGAATTTGGTCGGTGCAGTTAACGAGAAGCAGACACACACTGCTCCACTTACTGAGAGCCTCGTGGCACGGCAGATATCTGTGCCTCGTGCACTGCCATGTATTAGCAAGTGACTCTTATTCAGAAGCCTGCACGTAAGCTGCAGGCCAAAGGAAAATTTCATACATATTAAACTACAAATAAATGTCTGAAAGAACTATCAGATGGCTAACAACTTCAAACCACCAAATACAAGAAATGCCATGCAATGTGCTGCAGGGAAGGATAAACAAAGCTTGGTGCTGGTGTACATGCCCAGATGGAACACCGCTCTACTAAAAACGTAAAAGGGTTTGTCCATTATAACAAGGATGAAGAGTTTAAATGGTACTACGGAGACAGTGAAAAAATGAAAAGAAAAAGGCTTTGGTTGTAAGATTTTTTTTTCCTGAAATCAAAACTAATTGTTACTCACTGATGTTCAGAGGTCATCACCACTTGTCACACAATTCAGGGTCCAGTTTCAGAAGCTGTCAGGTCTGACTAACCCAAGGGAGACAGAGCCTTGCTGATAGGTACCAGAGAGGCATTAAGCTGACATATTTACAAAGACTGTGAATTATACATGAGTTTCTGTATGAACGAGACAGGTTTAGTGTGCCACACATTCTTCATGTATTACATTTGGGTCTCATAATACAACGGTTGCAGTTTATTGTTCTGTGAATTTAATGCTGGTGGAAGCATGAGAGTGACACCCCCAGGGACTCGTGTGCTGCTCCTGCCCAGAGCAGAGGCTATGATTTCTTCCACAGCACTCACATCAGCGTCCCCAGTTCAGAAAGAGACAAATACCTGGAAGTACAGGGGGGTTGACTTCCATGTTCATTCAGTCCTCAGCAATCATTCTGGAGGACGACAGTTGCCAGCTGAGGCCAGTGCCATATACTTTATAATGTTTTGATACAACTTGGGGAGCACACCTACATGTCCCCAGCATCTAATATGACCATACTAACACTTAGCAGAATCCCACCTACTCTAGCTCTACTTTAGCACCCTCAAAGTGTTCACTAATAAGACCTGTATATTCAAAATACCATGTCCACCCCTGGGTTTCCTTATATAGCAAAATACATGAGTTTCTTAGTGCAGAGCTTACAGACCCTCTCACTGTGACCAGTATTTAAGAAAGCTTTCCAAAAGGCCAGTAACCCCCTGCAAGACTGTAAAGACCTCGATGCTGTAAAATTTTCAGGCTACAGAACAGTAAACAGTTCCTGTAAAGTGCATGATAGCTTTTAAGCAGCTGCATCCAATCACTATCCTTTTCCATCAGCTCTCAAATACTGCTAGAACATCACCCACTTGAATGGCAAGACCTGCTGCCAGACTTGAAAAAAACAGACTTAATTGCTCACTGAAGAGATGAAAAATCAGAGCTACTGTCTCCTGCCCGACACGGCTGTGATCAGTGGGCGTAACAGGCTCCAGTATCATCCTGCAGACTGGCTTCATGCAGCATGGTGTGGAAACACATCACATCCTGCAGACCACGTAGAACGGTGTGGAGTGAAAACACAACCCCTCCATGGTGCAGTCGTTCCAGAAGTTTTCAGAAAACACACTGCAATTTTCTTGTGCGTGCTTCTTTTGTGATCCAACCAGCTCCACAACAGTAACTGCTGACGCATTCAGCACTGTCTTTGCAGGCTTTCAGCAGTTTAAATCCTCTGATGGGTCTCCATCTTCCATATCACACTGGAAGATGGAGTGTGACCACAGGCTCAGCCATCCTACTGCATCATTCAGGCAGCTTCTCTGCTTCCTACAACACTATTTGGGTATCACTTAAACTGAGGGATTATTTACCCCCAGGCTTTTCAACCATCATGGTCTAGCCCTCCAACCCATTTCCATGGCACGTGAACACAATTCAGAAGATGACATGAGTCATTAGCAAACCAATGTAATTTCAGCAAACACATTGAAAGACAGGTATGACACACTAATGCAGAAGTCTCTAACAGAGGTAGATATGAATCCAAAGAAGGGGAAATAACAGACTGAAGTGGACTCATTAAGGTGTTAGAAGTTGAAGTTATGTGGAAATAATGCAACTGAATTAAGAATATGGCCTGACTACAAAGGTACCTCCCTCCAGCAGACGGACCCACCTGAACTACAGCCTTCTCTGGAAGGTTGAATCCCCACCAGGGAAAACATTTAAAATTAAGTGCATCACAAAAATACACTATAGAGAAAACTCTGCTCTGTGCAGGACATTGCCTAGGTGACCTCAACAGTTTTGTCTATTCAAACGCCTAAAAATGTAACAAGCAATAAGAGTTTGTCTGTTTGAGACATAAACCCGAACATGAATCATTGTTTTCACGATGAATCCATAGCAGCTTATTCCAAAGATGCAACATGACTAGTTTTTCTAGTATGCCACAATTATGCCAGCTCTCTGTTTGAACTTTTTTTTTTTTTGTAATGAAGTGTGACTATCACAAGAAAGGGCAGTCATGGGACTACGAACATTACTGCACATCTGTGCCAGCTAAAATATCCACTGCTACACATACAACACTAAATAAAACTTGGTAGAATACATTCAAATCACTTTTAAGCTGCTCTCTGTCTGATCATGGTGTTTTTAGCAGGTTTTGCTCATGGCACTTTAACAGTACAACTGTTATAACCTCAGTGCTTAGATGGTAAAGTAGTGGAGGATGGGAAAGGAAGAAATTGTCACTTCAGCATCGCTGCTGGATTCAAATCAGAGGACAACTACCAAGGAAGCAGTCAGAAATTGAGTCTGCAGGAATGACAAACACAGCATGAGGATAATTGCAATGGTCACTGACCAGTTTTGGTATTGGGTGGTGGGGGGGAAGAATTTGGCCACTGAAACCACTGTAAGTCCACGTTTTTGTATCTACTAACTCCTTTCTGACAAGATGCTTCATGAAGAAGCTACACACAATACCAAGTTCTTCTACAAGCTTTCCACACTAATGCTGTAGGTATCAGTACGAACGAGAACAGCCCTCTGCTCGCTGGCCAGGTTACGGTCAGCTGGGCTGAAACATCTCAGACCCAACATCATAAGCCTGTTACTGGATTTGCTGAATTCCTGCTGGGTGAGGTATGCTTTCTGCAAGGTTATGATTCAGAAATACACTGAAGGAGGCCACGATCAACAGCTTCTAATGAAAGTTACTGCTATTTTTGTTTCCCACAAGTGAGACATAGGAGGGACAAGGATGAGATGTGTCTGAGCACACTGAGTTAGTGTACAAGTCTGCTTGTGTCCAGGCAATCTTTTCTTCTGCGTTGCTTTTCTGTGCTTCAAGCTTTTGGTCCCCATTGACTATTATCTTCTAAACACAGCATTAACATGCCATAAGTGAGTTCATACAGGCCTCCTATAATTGCTCCTAAGTCACGGCGCAAACAGGGGGTAGTCCGTCTAATTATATCAGCAGCCTCCCCTGCTCTCCTCTCCTCTCCTGTCCTCTCCACTCCACAAAGATTAGACCCTCCCCACAGGGCCAGTCAACCAGGTGAAGCAAGCAAGCACATTTCTGCATTTCCCAGCCCGCTGGAGGAGGGTAAGTGCTTAGCGAGTTCATGCATAATGCGCAGTCTGTTTGTGCAGCTCCAGGGACCCAGTTCAAATCAGCTTGTGGTCTCTGAAATTATTTTCAGTATGCTTGGCCAGTCTCTTCAGTAGGCAAATCAAATTTCTAATTTGTCCGTGCTCGCTTGAGGCTTTCACTACTCTCTGATACACATAATCTAGAAGAAAGGAGACGTGATTTTCTGGTCACTCCAGTTTCACGCTGGTGTTACTTGACTGACTTCCGTGGATTTACTCCTCATGTACACTGCTGTGACACAGCGAGGTTCAAAGATGGCTTAATGGCATACAGGGATGTACCAGCAACTCAAAAACGAGTTAGTAGGAGATCAATCTGCATGTAGTATCATCAATGCCTCCTAAGCAGATGGCTAAGCAAAAGTATCACAATAAGGGCTAAAACAGCCTTTTCTTCCACGTCGTAGGGGTGGAGTGTGAAATAATGAACAAGCAGCACAAGAGGGAGAGGGTGAACTCATAGGGGGTGAAATTACAAAATACTCCTCCACCCTGCAAAAAAATCTTTTTAAGTTCTGGCTCTCAGCCCAGAGGTTTGACCCCAGGGGATATGGTGTCAGTAGGTCGATGCAATAGCAGAAGCAAAACTTGAAATGTAATGTCAACTCCTCCTTGAAAATCTCATCTAATCCAAAATAACTCACATGAGAAAAATTTGGATAAAAAGAAACCAGGAGAAGAAAAACATAGTTCAACTATACAGAGTCATGCAAACTCTAGAAATAGCCATGTTAGGAAAAGGCGAAGCTGCTCCCTGGGTCAAGCCAAGCGGGCCACAGTGACAGGTCCCTTAGCTCTCAAATTCAAGCCCAGGATTCAGAAACGTGCCACTGTGTGCTCTGAACTGGGTGAGAGATGGACAACACTCAATTAGCTATAACTCACAAGCACAAGGTTCTCAGCAATTTTTAATCCCACAACCACCAGGCTGTTCTGAAAAAAAATAAATAAAAATGGAGCTGCCTTGTATCTTGCTTCCCCACTTGTGTCATTTGCAACTGTGTAAGTATCAAGTTAAACCTAAAATACTCAATCATTGCATTTCTCCCCCTTGTGGAGTGATTGGCTGCATTTAAGGTAAGGTACATATCTGCAGCCTACCTGATGGTATCTCACAGACCTCAGGCTGACTAACACTGTAGCACTGTACCTTTTACTCTTCTTCAAGCGAAGCATCGGTCACATCCTCACAGCTGTGTTTCTGTTGCTGTTTTTTTTTTTGTTTGTTTGTTTGTTTCAAGTCATATCCTTTAATTCACAAAGCAGAAAGACTGCCCCAAGAAAAGAACTAGATGGTCTTTAAGGTCCCTTCCAACCCAAACCATTCTGTGATTCTATGATAATGCCTGCTGCACAACTGAAATACACTGCATGTGAACCACTGTCGAAACCAGACAGCGTCGTAATGCCAGTCTGGCAATAGACACGTCCTTGTGGTGCCTCACAGGAGCTGGTGACACAGCTGGACAAGGCAGATGGCAGGGCTGTGACACAGAGCTGAGGGCAGCAACCGAGAGCAAGCTTTGACAGAGCTCTGCCCAACGCTGCTCCCTCCCTAGGGCACAGGAGGAAAGATGTCCTGGAGAGCCCAAAATAAACACCTGGGTTTTTTAGCAAATGTTTACCCACTTTCTAAACACGGGTTGAATTGTCACCAGCTACATGACACTGGCTGGCTGTCTATAGTGTGCTTCAGCAACTGAGTCATTGGAAAGACAGCTCACATACTTGAAAGGATATAAGTGTATGGCACATGGAGATGCATCACAGGTCACTTCAAACCAAACAGACCCTACTAGGTTTGGCAAAAACTTCTGAAGTTACTCAGCAAGGCTCTTATCAAATGTTTCATGGTTTATTGATGCTGAAGCAGATATTCATTGTCACTATTTAATTAACAAAAGCCTGTAATTGTGCTTAACTTCTCTTTGTCCTCCTTTTCTTCTAAGAAAGGTTAACTTTTCATCCTTCACCGCTACAGGGATATTCTCAGTAAGCTGCCACATTTGGTGCCCAAAGCAATTTCTGCCCGGCCAGAACACGGCTCGTCATGCCCTGCGCGTGGAAATTCAGCACAAAGCCAGTGGTGCCAGGCAGGTCGCTTTATTTCTCCATTCAGTCTTGATCTGTGAAGTTCATCTCCATAGGGAGAATCTTTCTCTGGGAAGCTCAATCTAGCTTGAAGAGAGGACAGTAAAGGGAACACACCACTTTGTTTAATGGCTTTTTTTTTTTTGGTACTTTCACTTCCAAGGAGGGTTCATTAATCCACTGCATCTCAGTGCTGGAGATGTTACAGCCCTCGCTGAAGCCAAGGACGTCTCCCTTCTCCCCCAGCATCCCTCCGGGTTCGCCCTTTCCCAGCGCAAGGCAAACCCTGCTCCAGGTCCAGCCTCAGCCGTCTCCCCCCAGCTGCCTCCCACCTCCCGCTGCCGGAGACCCCGCAGCGTGTCCTGGGGGCAGCCACTTCGGGCCCGTCCTTTCCAGGGGAGCAGCCTGCAGACCGGCAGCAGGAGGGGAAGGAGGTGGGGAACGCAGCCTACGGCGGCGAGGGGGAGAGCAGAGGAGTGGTTTGAGAACAGCCGCAGCCGCAGCCACCAGCTACACCCTCCTTCCCCTTCCGTTTGCTGCAAGTCCTGTCGCGGCAGCGCTGCCTGCTGCGTTAACGCTCCTTCCCTCCTGCTCCGGCTCCCTCCCACCCCTCCCCTGCCGACCTTTACTCGGCCAGCTTCCTCTGGCCAAATTTGTCAGCATCACGCATCTCCGTTTCAACTTTCTGTATTCATCTCCTTTTCCGTTTCTAAGCGGGGAGGTGTCTCATGCTCAGGCCCCGAGAGCAGCCCCTCCTCTCTTATCGTCTTGCTGAAAGGCATCCTCCTCTTCCACTCAAACGTTATCTGATGTTTCCTAGCCTTGGGTAAGCATGCGTTTTTCAAAGACAAGAAATGCCAAAGAACGCTACGCCCTTTCAACTCGAGGCTTTACATGGAGGTGGGTATGGCTTCCCACATTTGTTTCACGTTCAATGAACCTGCAGCAAGCGTCTGGCTCCTGCAAAAGGAGACAAAGGGGAGACGAGAGCCTACGTGGCTTCCACTCCTATTCCAGGGCTTGGAGCACTGAACAGCCTAAGCTGTCCCCCCCCGCCATACGTCTCCTTCCTTTGGCACCGCGTTCAAATGAAGGTAACAAGCCAAATGCAAGATGCTGAATATAAGAAAATCGGCCATGCAGAAAGCAATACAATATTTTCTCGTTTGCCGAAAGCTTGCTGCTGTGCAAACTGTATGGCAGTATGGCAGAGACATGCCCCACTACACATTTCCATCATGAACGCTTCTCTCTTTATCCCATTTCCAGTGTTTACAGCCTAACCATGAAAACTGCTCTGAGACAAAACTTGGCAATTAAGGTATCAGCCATAAAGCACAGAATCACAGAATCACTGAA